>VXCM01000706.1:282864-380605 GCA_014773175.1 Lucifuga dentata
CCCCCCCGGAAGTTGCACAAATGCTCGTCCAGTTTTCAATTACATTAATTACTAAACTGCAGAAAGTCGTAGGTGGCCGCTGCTCACCTTCATCGAGAACAAAATGGTAACGTAACTTAATATAACTTACTTAAGAGGTTAACTATATACTCAGAGTAAATTAAATCCAAATGATCAATGCAATTTGTTGGAGTAATCGGTGTATCTTTCCTCAGGCAGGAGTTTGGGGACTGCACTCCCTCAGTAAAGAGCTGGCTGATATTTTTGCAGAGGAATCTGAAAATGATCGAACATTTTATGGCTTTTCTGACAGTGAGCTCAGCGACGATGAAAAGGTGTGATTTGTAGGTTAAAATAAGGCTTTAGTTTCACAATCACTGCCAGTTTTTTTTAAACATGCAAATATGTCTAGATATTTATACACGTCACATAAAAGAGTTCGTGTTACCCTATAAAGTCACTTTTACTTAAATCCGATGATTTTCTTTTTTATTACACCTGCTTACCTTGACCTATGACAAATTACTAATTCTACTGTGAATGTTACTTGTGAAACTAATGAAAATAATTAAAACATGAAAGAAAACATCAAAACTCTATTGTTTCCACCAGACTTTGCATGTGGAAGATGGACGTGAAGCTCAACCTGACCAGAAAGCCACATCTAAACCCCCTGCTGCTCAGCCCTTTAGACTGAGGGTGGCACTGCGCTTCAGTTCCTCTGCACATCTGTCCACTGATGAGGAGGAAGCAGAGGAAGGAGAAAAGACGGTGGCAAAGAAAGCAGGAATGATGAGCTGGGTAAAGAAGGAGAGACATTTTAAATTTGAAGATGAAGAGAAGGCAGTGGCTCTGCCGTCTCCTTCTGAGGAACCTGGCTCTGATTCAGCAGATGATGTCTCAGATTCTTTCTTAGCAAAGAGAGAGCAGAACATCAAGGCAAACAAAGCAATGGTAAATAGGAAACACAGACCTGTGCACAGTATTCTATCATTTGGAGACTAGCAGATTGATCTGACAAATATATAATGCTGTGGATTGCAAGGAACAGGGGCAACAGGGGGTCCTTGATGAGGTTCCAGAGTGTCCCAGGTAAAATCAGACATAAAGCCAAATATTCTACCCAGAGTTTTCACTTCCTTTTAGTAAAATTTTATCAGATTGAATGTCTGGTGGTTCTCAGCCTAGGAGTTGGAGCAATCTGGCTGGCCACAAGATAATTTGGGTGCAATTACAAGGTGCTCACAGGTGTTATCCCTGTGATAAACTTGTCCTGCCTCTGATTTCTCTGTAATTCTGCTGTTTTTTCTAATGAAATATTGAATTGTTTTCAGGGTCTCATTCTCCCCCAAATCAAATAAAAAACTTTATATATGTTAATTACTGTGCTTATGTGCCTGTAATAATGGGGGGGGGTCAATATGATTTTAAAAAACAATGGCCTGTAACTCTTGATTTTAAACATATTTGCTGTACCAGTGACTAAAGATGTTTATAATGTTTATAATCTGCTATGGCTCTTATATCGCCTAATCTTTTTTATTTTCTTTCTTGTTCTCACAGTTGGCTCAACTGATGGCAGACCTGCAGAAGATGCCAGGAGGTGCAGGATTTCTGAAAAAACAAGCAGGCAAACAGTCAAAGGAGAGAAGCTCTGTGAGTAGAACAGGAATTTTCTTACTCATTGGTGAGTCTTGCCAGATGGCAGTTATTTCAAATTAGCTTAAAAGGTGGTGGAACATTATTAACATTACTCCATCTGTATGATGAACAGGAGCTGAATCAGCATTTTCCACTGAATGTCCCCTTCCTCCTCTGTAAATCAAACCAATTTTCCAAATAAAATTCTTTGAATGACAGCATTTCCGTAGTGCAATGTCATTGATTTTATCCTACCTGGCCTGCAGCGTGCACCCCGCTCTGGTGGGAGTGGAGGAGAGTCCAGGAGGAACCCAGAGCGGGCGTCCCGCAGGCAGACCCGGTCCATGGGGGGATGTGAGGATTCTTTGGTCCATCAGGGGAGAGATCTGGAGCTTAGTCTGGAGGAGGAGTTGCTGGAGGTCAGTTTCTTATATTGATGAATAATTAGCTGCTAAACTGCAGTGAGCCCAAGTGTGATGACTTCCAGAACAAGGGCTAATTAATGTTTGGAAAAAAATTGAAAACCCCAAAAGAGCATTGTAGATCTTTTGTATGGGTTCTGTGCAATGTATTTAGACCATGGAGTCATAAATAATGTGTTCAATTTTATTATGCATTTACTTTATGTTCCTATATTTAGTTTATAATGTAGATCTCTAGAAAAATGTCAGTCTCATTTTAGTATTCTTTCGTAGTTTAGCACTTGGCCTCATTCTATTTTGATTTTGAAACTGCTAAATTGATATCAGCTTCATTAAAATTTGCCAATGTCTTACCACTTTTCAGGGTAAAACTTGACCATTAAATAATAAATTTTTCCGAATTGTTTTGTTTAGGTACGCCGAGTGCCACAGCGGTGTGGCACTCCACGGCCTAATCAGAGTAAACCTCATGTTATACGTCCAGTGGAAGACATCACAGAGGATGAGCTTCAGCTCGTTGCCAACAACATGACTGGTAAAGTCTACAACAGAGTCACAGTGAGTTTTCAGCGTGTCTAACCCTGTTTTCTTTTTAATGAGTTCTATATTTGTAAATGAGGTTACTTTTTAGGTAAATAAATACCTCTAACAAAAAAAAAAAAAAACCNAAAAAAAAAAAAAAACCAATGTGGCCCACAGTTCTGGTCCAGAAAGGTGATCTAAAGGAAAAACTGATGCAGTCATCAGGTCATCATCACCACATGAGAATCTGAAGCTTTTAAAAATAAAAAAAGTATTGGTTGATTTGCAGCAAAATGGTATAAAATGTACTCTTCAACCCTTCAGCTAGTTACAGCAGTGTACCTGCTCATCATCTCTGTTTTTTGAAAGTCTCCATCCATTTTGCATCTGCTTATTTTCAGGGCTCCACATGTCACCAGTGCCGTCAGAAAACTGTTGACACCAAGACGTGCTGCCGCAGCGAGGACTGTCGAGGGATTCTGGGTCAGTTCTGTGGGCCGTGCCTGAGGAACAGATATGGAGAGGATGTCAGGAAGGCGCTGCTTGATCCGGTCAGCCTGGTGACACACAAACACACACAGGCTACACGTGCACAGATATGTGAAAATAGCAGAATGCTTGCATTGCTACAGATTTATTTTAAAAAGAAGGGAAAAAAGTACTCAGGTTTGTATGATGGTCAGGTTTCAGTCCAGGTACAGTTGGTAAATGAAGCAATGAGAGAGATTTCATTCATTTAAAGAAGTATAGCAATAGGAAACCAATAAAAGCTTCTTTTTTTTTTTTTTTNTTTTTTTTTTTTTTTTAGGTGAGATGTCCTCTATTACAATTTGTTAGAATTTTTGTTGTACAATTTTCTTGATTCTTTGTAATTTACTGCTTTCTGAGGAGTGGGGATGTCTTTGAATTTCTTCTACTGAGATTTCTTCCTTGTTTTTCCTTATTTGCTAGGGTTCTTAGGAGTTTTTCTTTGTGTTCTTAGCTTGGGCTGGGTCAGGAACCCTTGCTATGAGCGTCAAACTCTTTCATTATATGTGACATTGGGTTATACAAATAAGACTGATTTGACATAAAATCAAGTCTACAGTAAAGGAGGATCATTATACAGTTTTGAGATTGGATTTTAAAGTTTGGCTTCTATGAGATCCCAGTGCATGTATGCACANTTTTTTTTTTTTTTTTTATGTACATAGATAGCTGCAGATTTTTTTCTGATGTTTCATCTTGCCTATATTTCAGTTTTGCATGAGCATCATGGTTGAACACAGCCAATAATAAGAGTCTGACAACATTTATTTATAGTTTTATTTATAGTTTAGAATATCCAGATTTTGAATGTGAGCAAAATATAAATTTCCTGAGACTGACTGAAGTCTAAATCAGATGTACTGTATCTACAGCCAATTCACTTAGGTATTTTAATCCAAAGCACAAAAGCACTTTGTAGGTGTCACGTGCTCCTGATCACGCTAGTTTTAGATATTATGCCAACCATTTTATCCAGTGGTCTGTGAAAAAATGTAATATTGTCATATGTCTAATGCTTATGTTTCATCATGGCGCTGGTGTATAAGCATCAGCAAAGCATGTGAAGTGATGTTGGCTTTGAACTTGTGAAGGAGTAAAATCTAATGTTCCATTTGTGTTTCGTCTGTTACTGCTTTTACTTGTTTCATGTACATAAACTTAATGGATTATTTGGTCATCTCTTCAGGCATGGCGGTGTCCCCCTTGTCGAGACATTTGCAACTGCAGCTTCTGCCGCCAGCGTGAAGGACGATGCCCAACCGGCATCCTGTTTCCTCTGGCTCAGTACCATGGCTTCTCAGACGTCCACTCCTACCTCCTCAGGTTGGGCTCTGTCGCATAGTTTTATTTTAGCGAATCCATATGTTTTTCAAGTTTCAGTGTTTAAGTTGTTGGGAGGGGCTATTTTGGTGAATTTAGTAATAGTAATATACAATTTAAAATTTGGCATGTGTAATGTATATTTATAGAAAAGTATATGTGTTTTAATACTTTTGATGCTAGATGGATTTGCAGTCTGAATTGTATTATTGTCCTTCTTGCAGCCTCTGTAACAAACTGCAGGATGGGAATGATGATGATGATGATGATGATGCAGATTTATGCGTTTTAGACACTAGAGGGAGCAATTGATCAGTTTGTTTTTCTGTAGTGCAGCTGCTCAAGATTTTAATCCTGCTAAAGCATTGTGCAAATTGTTTGTTTTAAATGAATAAACTGCTTTTTAATAAACAGATGGTTGGGTTTGTTAGACCGGGAAAAATGTTTCCAAAAAAAAAATGAGACTGTTGTATTCAGAAATTTAATCCAGCTCTTGGCATTTGTAGTAGTAGTAATATTATACACACAATATAAAATCCCTCATTTAAAATGGGGTAAAGAAATAAGGGCACTTGTTGTCTGATGAACTTGGTCTATAGAGTTTTAAAGAACAGATTTTAAACACATTGTTTGACATGAGACACATAAAACATGTTTTCTCAAGTAAAGTAGTCATTCTAAAGAAAAGAATGAACAGTGCTGAGCTTTTTAGAAAATTCATGAACCTTAATACATTTTAGAACTTATTTATTTGAACAAAGGATTTGCATCCGAGGTTTTCCTCATTTTGGATCTTTCCAGTTAGAATTTCAACATGTTGCTTACATATGCATAACAGTAAAAATTGTTAGAAAGTTCATGGACTGAACAAAGACAAAATAATTTCATTTACAAGAGGAGTATGAACCTTTGGTTTGAGCTTACATATGAACATATTTATGCTGTCTGGTGATAATTATCAATAGTTCACTCTGACCTGATGACTAAATAAGAAATAACTGTCCACAGAAAGCAGATAAAACAAATCTGTCAAACTGATCTGACTGCAAGGCAAAGTCATGAGCTCAAATAAGTATACTACGAGAAACGACGTGTTCTGGAAGATCTGAACTGTATAGAATACAGACATTATCCTATATCAGAAAGGCTTAAGTTTACATATTTAAATCTACACATAAAAGTGATAACATAAGGTTAAGATTGATTGTGCATGATCATACAACAGGCAATCTCTTGCAATCATAAGATGATCCTACCTACGTAAGAATTATTGTAGCCTTTACCAAAAATATATATACATAAAACAAAATAGGCTTTTGCTATGATAAACATATCAAAGCATGATGGCTTGAATTTGTGTACCTACACAAAAGGTTAAATAGTTATTCTCAGGAATTCAGCATCCTACTCATGAGTGCTCCTGGCCCTAAACTAGTTGTGACCTAATGTATTCCAGCCTTCCTTTAAACTGGCCACCCTAAAACACTCAAAACACATTCCTGTGATGTTTGGGTGGTTTGTTCATGAACAAACTGATCTCCAAAAATACCAAGCACAGAAATCTCACAATCAAATACTGGCTGCCCCAGATTATTGCGATAGCATTATATAAATTGAATTTTAGGGTGGAATTTAGCATTTGGTGTCGTGGGTCAGTCAGGTGTGAGGGGCATTAAAGCTTATACCCGACACAGCAGCCCAGTTTGAGAAGGCAGAAGCTGCCTCAGGGGAAGAGGGACAAGTAGGGAAGCTCACAGCCTTGAAAACAAGAACCAGATCCTGATTAGTAATGTCCTCAATTTATAAAATAGATTATTACTTGCTACCAATTCAACATCAACTGTGCTGGGCTATGTTTTGTTGCAGTCCCACTATTAACAAATTAGACTGGATCTTTGTGTAGTGCCATTCCCATTCAGGATACTTAAAGATTCATGATTTTGCTTGTCTTATCCAACTCGTCTCATCAGCCTATGACCCCTAAATGCCATCATTATCTAAATACAAAGGTGAAATCAATCTCACTGCCTCATTTTTCAGAGAAAAGATGTCTGTCTGAAGCCCTTGAGAGGTTGTGTATCTGCAGTCAGACGTGCCCTTTTTAATCTTTAAAAGTCCGAATAAAACATACACTGCGGCCGTCTTCCTGCTCCCCCACCTTGCTTAGTAGCTGTTGCCATTAATCTGGTGAATGTCCACCTGCATCATGTTGATTCCACTGCTGGCTAATCGTGCTATGCTGTCTGCAGACAAAGTTTCCATGGTGACAATGGTGTGCTGCTCACTGGCTGCCACAGCTCCCGTGCCGGCCTCTGAGCCTGCTGTGGGGGAAGCAGCATCGGTGGAGATCGTGCTGCTGCTGCCACCAGCAGCTGCTGCTGCTGCTTTCTTGTTTGTGTGGGTCTTGATGTGCTTGGAGAGATGGTCGCTACGCATGAAGCGCTTTGGACACTCGGGGCAAAGGAACTTTTTCTCACCTGAATAAGGGGAGGAAAAAAATACTGACAGTTGTATATGTTATGATCACAGATTTCAATTTATAGAGTTAAAAAGTCCATTTATGAGGAATTATGCTCTGCACTGGATTGCAGCAACAGTTGCCACTATGCTCATAATAAAGCACTGAAAAGGTATAAGGGAAAAATTAGGATATTAGAATGGTAAATACTGTAAGAGTCTGGAGGCTTTTTAATGTTACAAAAGCTGCTTTCCATGGAAAGCTGTGTTTCAACTCAGACTTTGGCCTACGCACACTCTCCTATCCTCCACTTCACCTGTGTGAGTCCTCTTGTGGCGCTGAAGCTCGTCCGAACGGGTGAATCTTTTGCCGCAAAAAGACCAGCTGCAGACGAAGGGCCTTTCGCCTGTGTGCCAGCGCAGGTGGGCCCTCAGGTGGGACGTCTTGCCATAGATCTTCCCACACCCCGGCATGTGACAGATATGCTGCTTCTTTTTCATTGGATCGCTGTTTAATGTTTCAAACCATACATTGGTATACAGAATTTTTTTTTTTTTTTTTTTTTTTTTTTTTTAAGGGTACTAATGATGTTCCATGTGATATTCTCTGTTAGACTATGAACTGGTTGAAATGGGAATATGCTGTTTTGGTTCTGTTTCTGTTTGTTCTGTTATACAGTTTTACATAAATAATCTGCCTCTCATAAAGGTCCTTAAATATTATTATTCACAAAGCCGTTTGATTACAAGGCAGCCAAGCCCTAAATAGTTGCTCTAACCCTTTCACAGACTACTCAGTACACCATATCACATTCTGACAAATTGTAAAATTGACAATTGTAAGAAGTACTAGACTATAAATTTATGCTTGGGCAGGAAGGCCCAAGCGTAAAATATGGCTGGTTGAAGTCACGTACCGTGTCTCTCCGTCCTTACAGAAGGGGCATGTACAGGCTTCCCTCCGGTTACGTCGTCCTTGAGGAGTTGGACTTATGTCTTCGTCATCCATGGCTGTGCTGTCATCCAAACTGTCTCCACCTGTCTGCAGCCCCTGCTCTCCTATAGCGACGACATACAAAGAACCCTGATGTAACAACCATGTCAAGCAAAGGTTTTATAAAGTCATTGTAAATAGACTTAAATGACAAAATATGAGGATGGATATTCAAATCTAATTTGAATCCAATTTAAATAGATCTCCAGAAAAGCAAATTACCACGTGTAGCAGATGACATGCGATATATACCGTGCAAAACTATAACATATACTGTCTACCAGAGCTTTTTGGGTGAGTACTTTCTCATTTCTAGATTCCCTTTGATAATGCAAGCCAAAAGTGTTAAAAATGGATAAAGTTGTTTTGGGCAATTTCTATGTTTTGACAGGTTGTGTAAATAAGCAGAATTTGTAAATGACTAACATAAATACTGTGATAGCCTCCAGGCTTTAACTACTACATTGGATGAAATGTGTGTTGTCAGCACTGAGAGCGGTGGTTAGTAGAATCAGCAGGTCACTATTGTCCACGCAAAGCTGCTAACTGGGTAATGGAATCACATAACATGGCAGATTATCTCCAGTAAATAAAGTAATATACAGTAATGATTCTTCACAAACTTTAATATTTACTCAATGGAAACTGGCAGGCATTAAGATGATGTAAGGGCTGCCAATGCCAAAAGGAAGGAGAGTTTATAGACTTCATGATGGGAGGGGTCATGTTACACCCCAACTATGACACAGAGGCTGTTTCTGACACCCACTACTCTTAAGGGACCATAATCTGAGACACTGTGCCTCCAACAAAAAACTGCTTAAAATACATACATAAATAAACCTTTAGTTCAGTAAAGAGCTCTAGGAAACACTGAACCAGCTGAACTGGTTTATCCAGTTTAGTGTAGATCAACACTAAAAACAAAGAAATCAAATCCACATACAAAATTCTTTGCACTTCAGAGCCAAAAGAAAAAAAAACCTAAATTATGCATACCAAGCAGCCATAACTGTAAACTACTGAAATATTTACACTGTACAACTGCCTGTATTCCA
Source organism: Lucifuga dentata (assembly GCA_014773175.1). Classification (NCBI taxonomy): domain Eukaryota; kingdom Metazoa; phylum Chordata; class Actinopteri; order Ophidiiformes; family Bythitidae; genus Lucifuga; species Lucifuga dentata. The sequence continues at coordinate 291,807 of VXCM01000706.1, forward strand.
CTAGAGTACAAATACTGTATTATAACTCAAAACTGTACAAAGTCATCGGAGGCTAACATCAATCTTCTTTTGGTCAAAGCCAAAAAAGAACAGTGCAGAATATTTCTTACTGGCAAAAATCATTTGACGTAAACTAATTCCAGATTATAAATATTAATACTATGCTGTTTGAGGACTTGATTTGTTCAATATATGTTAATATTTTCTCAAACCACTTAAGTTATGAATCACTTGTATTCGGCACATATTCTAAACCTGACATACAGGCTGCTGTATGCCGTACGTGCTGCTGACTGACCTGCACCATCGGTGATGGTGATAGGAACTCCGCGCAGCTGGTGCATCTGTAACCCGGAGCCACCCAGCGTGTTGAGATTGATGGTCTGGAGTCCTGGAATCTGCACTGTGTTGACAGATACTCCTCCACCTGCAGCAGCCCCCTGAGTCTGGCCTAGCTGGGGGAGAGACTGCATCGGGGCCAGCGTGATCTGCGCTCCCACCGGGCTCTGGATCTGAATGGTTTGCCAGCTCACCTGGCCGTTGGGGCCTATGGTGCGCAGCAGGATGGGACTCGTGTTTGGCATGATCTGAAGATTTTGAAGCCCTTCCTGGCTGAGTGTTGGAGTAGCAAACACCTGACCACCGGCAGTTGAGACACTGGCTTGGATGCTCTGGAGGGGTGCTCCGCCTTGGATAATCTGTTGGGGCTGGATAAGGATCTGCTGTGGCTGGTTTCCCTCTCTGTTGTCTGGCTGTATTGGGACGCCAACAGAAGCCACCGTGTTCTGCTGAAATGTCCCCGTCACCACTCCATTGCTGTTCTGTGCCATTCCAAAAGAAGAGGGAGTTTGTGTGGTTACTGTGGTCGCGCTGGTCATGTACCCAACACCACTGCTGGAAGACACAGGTTGCTGCTGCTGCTGCTGCATGAGTTGCTGGTTTCCCCCTGAGTCCCCTCCATCTCCCGCTGTATTGCTCGTTCCGGTGTTGACTGGCAACAACGTGATGTTTCCGTTCAGGGACATGGGCATATTGGTTAGGAATTGGGGTTGGTTCTGTAACACACCATTGCCTAAACTTATATTTTGGATGGGGATGGCTCCTTGTATAAGACTGGGCATAGTTATGATGTTTCCTGCTCCGCCTGTTCGGTTGGTCGTGGCTATGAGCTGCTGGCCGTTAGGAGACGACACGATCTGAAACTGCTGTCCTGCTCCAGCAGCGGCGGATACAGAGGCATCCTGCTGAGCGTGGGCAAACTGCAGCGACTGGCCATCCACTGTCTGAAACTGAGGAATAACCTGGTACTGAATATTAGGCATTACACCTGAGATGGTGGTAAGCACTTGCTGACCCTGAAGTGATGGAGCCTGCGCTACAACGTATTGCGGCTGCTGCAGCTGCTGTCCCTGAGTGCAAGCAGCGGGTGCCAGCGGCGACAGCACCTGTCTGCTCTTGCTCGTGTCTCCTCCTGCCATCAGCCCCGTGGAGTCAGNAGCGGCGACAGCACCTGTCTGCTCTTGCTCGTGTCTCCTCCTGCCATCAGCCCCGTGGAGTCAGTGGAGATAGTGTTGGTGCCAGAGGAAGAGGCTTGGGCACTCAGAGGGATAACCTGCCAGCCGTTGGCAGTGGAGGTCAGAACTCCTTGGGTCAAGTCCAGGTGTTGTTGCTGGTTTGGATGTTGTTGGTCAGAGGGAGAATCGTTTTCTCCTGGGGTGTCAATTCGACTGCAAGTGGCTGCCAGTAGGGCAAGAGGAGATGGCTGCTGTGAATCCTACAAAATGAATAAATAATATGAAAAGAGAAAAAAAGGAAATTAAAAATATAGCTTTCTACATGAAACAAATACAGAAGGTGCAGTTTTTATACGTAAGTAGTTGTGTTTCAATTCAAGTAAAGAATCCTTCGATGTCTGTATTTCAATACTGAATACACCTGCCCTTGAACTGTTAGACAGCTAATAGTTGCCTAAGTGCCCATTAAAATTTTGAGTCATATACTTGCAGAGTCTGTCTTGACTCCCTGTCAGTTTTGGGCATTGTTTTTTCTTTTTTTATTCTAGTAATGAAATTGTATTTTAATAAATTAAAACAATTAAAATAGCTGACTGGCAAATGCCTGTTATATTACATGTCACAGAGCTCCCATTGCATGGTACCCATTTCTATCTGTAATAGCTTGTAACAGCTGGCATTTCTTTATTAGATCTCTTTCTATCGTTTTGCAGGGAGTGGGCTGGGAAGAAAGACTAGCGGAACAGGGTGGGAGAATATGGGAGGGATCACATTTTTCCACAGCAGCGGCGGGCTCGTCTTCCCCTCCCCCCTAACCCACCCATCTCCCTCCCACACTTTATTTTGCCNCGGCGGGCTCGTCTTCCCCTCCCCCCTAACCCACCCATCTCCCTCCCACACTTTATTTTGCCCTATAATCTGACTCACTCCTCTAGCCACCCCCTCCTAGGCCAGCCAAATGGGCCGAGCGGCATGCACATGAAGCTCCGGGCTTTGATGGGAACACCCCGTGTGGGCGAAATTTACCTGCCCATTCCCCACCCCGGTGACATGTGCTCCGGCGAGAAAATCAACAAGCCTAGAAACTGACAATATTACAATCACAGAAACAGAACAGGAATACAGTATGAAAAGTGGAAAAAAGAGTGGAAAGTGGGGTTGTATCTCCACGCTGACCACTCATCTGATCTGACAAAAGTGCGCGTGAAAGCGTTCGGTTAAACCTACTTGTGAGTTTGTGTTTCGCTTTTGACTGAATCCTCCGCCGCCCTCCACTGCGGCCATTTCATCGGGCTGCTGATCTGCGGAAGAGGAGTTGATAAGATCATTAAGGACTACAAAACAGCTCACATCCAAACTTCACTGACACTGTGTTAAACAAGAGAAAAATCTCCACAGTGGAACTTGACACAAAATATAACTTTAGCAGACCTTGTGACAGGAAAATTCAGACAAAAGGAGGGAAATCATTCCACAAGTGCTAGGAGGGCCAGCTAGCTCATTGGCTAAGCTAACATGAACTCACACAACTAGCTAACGATAAAAAAAAAAAATCTCCAGTTTCAGTTCAATGGTCAGAATTGGCTTTAACTTAAGTATAATTAGTTGGCTGAGTTACGGAAGCTAGCAGAACTTAATAGTGCAAGCAGAAAGTGTCAATGAAGAACTTCCCAAAGTTACTGTTACCCAGTTAGCTGGCTAAATGTTGTTAGCTAAGTACCAACAATTAAGTAGAAGGGCGCTTTAAAACTGCTCGAGTCTCTAGCTAGAAAACCGCATAGTATCATATATACAACAACGAATACGTTTAAAATAAATACTTAATTTTCACCTATAACTGTTAAATCATTTCGTCGTTCACTGCAACACACAACTGAATAAAAAAAGTTGACTTACTGCTCATAATCTGAAGACGGGAGGAGTTTCTCTGCGCTTTTTTTTTTATTTCGGGTTGACAACTTTTCACAACTTCACACAAACTTGACGAGCTCCCCCTATGAAGGAGAAAGACGGGTGCGTTTGATTTAGTAACCGCTATAGCCTTCCTACTCACCGGGAAAAAACAAAAAACGAGCAGAGCAAATGTCCTATGTAGACGATTTGATCTCATACACTGTTATCAGTGGCGTTACAGTGTTTGCTAATACCCAGTAATTGACAATAAAGTTGTCAAGCTACTTCTTCACATCACAGCTGACCACAATAGTTAAAAACGGAGTTTTCATAAGACAAAAATTTAAGCCGTTCCAACGGGAGTGAAAACATCTTAGTGTATTAAAACCTTTTAAAGACACTGCAAAGGAAAATAAAATAAAATAGAAAAACATGAAGTAAACATTAAAATAAGCAAGGGAATAACACAATTTCTATGATAGGTTCATGCATGCTAAAGTGCAGCAGTAAATTCATGGAACAGCAACCCCAAGTTCAACGAGTTGAATAAAACTGGAGAAAATTAATCAGCAAAGGCACAGGTAATAGGAGACTTAAAAAAAAAATTAATACCATTTAGTCAATCGTTCATCTGTTATGCAGTGTTATATCGACAGAGGACTTGCGATATTGTTTATAAAAAAAATATAGCTAGCATTAGTTTGACTATAATATTAAAACTTCGGCAAAATTTGTCCTGTTGGATTCTGACAAGACAGAAAATACATTCACTACTAACTTGTATTATATTCAGTAGTGCAACAGTTCTGAATATAATATTTTGTTTAACCATTTGTGGCACCGAGTGAGGACATTCTGCATTTGAATCAGGAAATGTCTACTTCACTGGTACTACACGGACAGTAAAAGAAGCACACCCTTCTCAGCGCAACTTGCGAAGGATTGCTGCTTTGGTCCAATAGTAAACATTGTTTTTGCCAAAGAGTCACAAATAGCCAATGTAATTGGTCCACGGGCGGAGAATTGGGCGGGACTAAGCAATTTAGGTTGCACTACTGAATATGACTGACGTTGAGTTATCGGTTTTCCGCCAAAACGCGCCGTGGGTAAATGTTCACACGCAAATAATGAAGTTTGCCTTTGCTCCATGGATGATTTTTTTGTTTTAATTTTTTTCATAATTCAACTGTTTAAAATATGACAGCTCATCTATTGCTGCGGTGAGGAGGGAGGCGGACTGGAGTTTTAAGTCTTGCCTCCGTGGCCAGTGGCCACTCCCTGGTGGCGCCCTGTGGGCTGGGACACGGTCTGGAGGCGGAGGGAGACCGGATGGAGCAGCAGGGACCCCATCACACACACTGGCTGTAACCGCGCTGGGAGGAGAAAATGTTTGCGGGTGGGAGGGTTTTTATTAGCGGGGTTTGTAAGGGGCTGTCAGTGAAGCAGCACATGTGCCCATGTAAACATGACGGAGGGTGGAGTCCGCCCTCTGACCAGGACTAACACACACACACACACTGACTCTCCCATTTTACAACACTCAGCATCTTTAAATTAGACTGTAAATTGATATGATTCAGTATCTCCCTACCAGAAAGATTTTAAAACAGCATTAGGCCATCTTGTAGGTACATCAGATTTACAGGAATGTTTTCACTTGTGAGCTGACAACTGGCCCAGGAAAGTATGCTGCTCACCCAGATACCACTGTGAGGGAGAGCTTCCGTGGTCATGATTTTCAGTCTCAGCACATGTTAACATGCACTCATGCATGTTTCATTGCCTGGAGTTTTGAGGTGATTAGTGTTCAGATGACACAAATATGTGACTGGTTTCTGACTTTCAAGCAGAGATTTGGGTTTTAAATCCCATGTGTGGAGCATTTTAATTTTATGCTGAGATAAGTGTTAACTTTACCAAATAAAATAAATTAAAATACTCTTTTTAATATTATGCAAATTGCTTTCAAGTTGTGTTATTCAGATTATTTTTTCAAATATTAATGTCTATTTCATTCATCACCTCTGCCAAGCAGATTACTTTCTGACTTGTCTGTGAAAGCTGCTATATAAATAAACTTTACATTTATGTTTTCACCTGTTTTTCTGTGTGATTGTCATCAGGATATCTCAAAAAGAAATGAACCAATTTTGATTGTTTGTTGAAAATGATTAACTGCTGTATTATAAAGGGATCAAGGAACAATTGGACAATGGAAAAGATTAATAGATTTTGAGGCAGATCTGGATCAGGATCCAGATACTTTTTTTTTTTTTTAATAATGAGATATAGGCATTTGTCAACAGTTTTGCCTATTTCTACATGCAACTACGTGTATGCGTAGCTAAGATGATGCTGATTCCGTAGTACAAAACGCTTTTGATTTTCTATAGTGGTCGAAAACAAAAAATGCAGAGCCATTTTCACCATTCAGTACCTGTTGGGGTTGCATGGAGTACTATAACCTTGGCTACAGCTCTGGATGCAGGTTGTTAGCAGACTGTTATGTTCTGGTCAGCGGTGATCTCTGACATTTCCACCAAGCTGCTCTTGTCGCGGTTTTTGGTTGCTGCAGGATGTCACAGCTGCGCCTGCTGCAACTGCTGCATCTCAGATTAGATGCAAAGTCACTTCCTATAGTCTGATCTTTCATCGCCCTGCATGAGTTCCTTCCAACTCAGAGACTCAGGCAAGCCAGAGACTTCAGGGGAAAACAGTGTGCATCTTTTTGGTTATAGGTCAAAGGAAAAGGCTGGATGAAAGCTGATATCATGTAGTTTGATGTCAAATAAGTTTGACGGAACTTAGTCTAGCCTGCGAGAACAGGAAACCAGCAGAAAGAGCGCCACAGAACTGAAACCTGCATCCATAAAGGTAAAGCTGCGTATTTATTTCTCAGTTATGCGTATTTATGATTTTAACTCCGACTAAATTAATAAAAAAGAGTCCTTTCATTGTGATGGTAAAATAGCTAGCCGAACTAACTACGACGTTAGGAAATATTCATTCATACTTTGAAATAAAGTAGACTAATTTCTTTGAATATATAATAATAAAATTTCATTTATAAAGAGCATATCTCTATTCTAGGCGCTGATCATGAGAATAATATCCCATTATAACATCTGCTTTATGTTTTCTGTTCTTTAAAATTCAGAGAATCTTAATGTTTTATGACATTATATCTTAAATAATTGTTTTAGGGTTTTTCATGATAAATTGGTCTTTAAGGAGATCTTGCAGATGGGTATTCATTAGGTGTAATGTCCATGATGGTTTACATTTATGGGTCTGTCAGATATGTGCGCTTGCCTTTATGTGCATTGTTCTTGTGGTCTGTACTATATTAGTTAGGCTATAGTTTTCTGATAACTAAGATACAAACACTCTATAAAACCTATTGAAAGAGCCATTTCTAATTGTGATAGTGTGTCAAATATTGGTAATCAATGCAAAGGAGTGTAATTCCTCCGGTTTTTCAGAGGCTTTTCTACCTTATCCAAAAATTACCATTTCAGAGGAAACACCAATACAAAGCTTTTCAGGAGAAACTATTAAACTTTTTACCCTTCTACATTTGTCTGATTTAATTTGCAGATAAGCATTAAAGTCAACATGAGATAAGATCATAAAATATTGCTATCATTGTAGTCATTTTATCTCAATGGTTTGACATTACCAGTTTAAGAAAGGATCAGAGGTCAGAAAGTATATTCTAAGAAAATCTTTTGAAAATCTTCAAATTGGAGACACAAGATTTTTCATAGGACAAGCTGAAAAATATTGTGTCTCTGTTAATTCTCCATTTTAATTTTTGATCCATTAACATGTATGATATACATGTTATATAGACATGTGATATAATGTATTATACACAGTTAATGCATCAGTAATAACACTTTGACACTAAATATTCTTTACAATGAATAATTTTACTTTGAATACTTGAGTACGTTTCACTGCTCATACTGATGTACTTTTTACTAAGTGTAATTTTGAAAACAGTACTTTTTATGTATATATATGTAACCGAGTATTTTACTATTGTGCAGTTGTACTTTTACTTAAATATTGGATTTGAGTGTTTCTCCCTGTCTATCTCCCTATCTAGCTCAGCAAACCTTACGATATATTTTCTCCATTTTATCTCAGGAGTTGTCCTTGTACCTCAGCCGTTCCACCCTAGCATGTTCCCAGGCTGTCTGTGAACTGAGACGATGGAGAGTTCTTCTTCTACAGTGAGGCGGCGAGCCTGGATCCACAGCAGCCGACACTGGCTCACTCTGGAGGAACCGGATTCTGAAGGACCACTGTGTGACCTCCCTTCTGCCTCTATAGCAGATGATGATGTCTTTTCAGAGGGTCAGTAAAAACCATCTCTCAGTTATCTGCAATTTATATGACAGCAAATTTATTGATCTTATAAGATGATTTGACCTTCCCATTATCAAGCAGACTAATTAATAAAAGGTTTTCCTTAATAATAACCCAAGTAAAAAGACAAACATAATGTATGTTGGAAGAAGATATCACCAGCCATAACCTGGCAACCCAAATATTTTTCTTATTAGTTGCTTTTTACTGATACATAAAATGTTAGCAAATTATTTATTAACATTGATGAAGCCATTAATTAAGAATGGCTTATTACAAAGTGGTGATTTTACCAATATAAAACTAACACAAATACAAGTACACAGGTTTACAGATCTCATAATTCTCATAACAGAAGTTATAAAAAGGTAGGATATATGGATTTTTTTAACATTTGTTTTATACATGTTTTTCTTTCTTTTTTTTTTTTTTTTNTTTTTTTTTTTTTTTCTTAACGAGGATTACTCACAAAGCAATGTGTTGTGCATATCTGATTTCCACAGAATGTTCCACAGGAAAGATCGAGAGTTGGCTCCTCAGTTGTGGGTGAGTGATCTTGCATTCTTGTTTTCATTTTTGTTTTTTGAGAAATGACTCTCAAAGCACAAACATGCAAGGTGTCAGTCACTGGAAAAACTAGAAAAACAAAACACAGCAGTAATAAGAAAATGGAAACTCTGTGAGGTCAGGTGTTCCAGGAAGAAGGTTCTGTGAGATGACCGAGGCATTTGTTTTCCTCCACAATGGCCTTCTCGAGAATAAGCATATATGCATTTTTACAGTTCCGTGGAATTTTTTTTTTTCACTTTTTTTTCTTTCTTTTTATCTGTCTGCATATATAGTTGTGGTATATGCCAAGACTGACACAACCATTTTTTATATACATGCAATTTAATCTAGCAACAGACAGATAATATATAGTCCGTGTTCCGTGGAAATTTTGACATCTTTTTAAAGCATCATGTCAAGAAAAATTTTGTTCTTTGGAGATCTGCTTGTGTTGAATCAGATAACCGTCGAGGCCATGACATAAAAACAACCTGTTAAGATGATGTTGGTGATGGTTTAAAATATTTCTGTCAGGATATAGATGAAAACAAGTCAACAAGTCTGACTCCTGAGGCAGTTTCACAACACCAAAGAACTCAACTCTTAAAGAGAAAAAAAATGCTCTGAGTACTTTGAATTTTTTCAAAAGCTCCTCAGGGTTTATAGTACAAATGATATGCTGCGTATAAATACAGAAATTCAAGGAAATAACAGTTTCCTCTTCCAGTTATGAAACTCTTTGAAGGAAAGTGATACTAATATTTCAGTCATTAAAACAAATTCTGCACTCGTATTTGATTAGATTTTTTCAATATGAAAAGGCTTTACAGTAGGAATATGGCAAATATTCATTCTCAGAATTCAACAAGAACATAACAGGGTCGATTTTAATGAGGCTGAAGTGTGGCCAACATGTGAACACGTCAACAAGAGGAAGTTCACAGTTTTCAAGCTGATAGGAAAAAGATTAAAGCCACTGATATGTCATTGCCCTGCTTTTGAGCTCCAGATGAGGCTTCTAGTGCTTATGCGTGACTTATTTTATCGAAGAAGGTGTATCGGTGTGTACTGATACATGCAAGTTTTATGCATCAAATATTTGGATATAATTTACAGGTCCAATACCTGCTTGAAAAACTCTGGACACCTGCATGTGGGTGAGTCTGAACGGAATGGATGTGGATGTGATGATCATGTGCTATATGACATCATTTTAAAATGTTTGATCTTAAACTCTTAACATACACACAAGGGACGCATTTCAGGTGGACTTTGGTTGTGGTTTTATGATGATTTCAGAAAATCAGTTTTAAAGTAATTAAAAATATAGATTCACTTAAAAAATGTTGATTGCGTGTTCTTTTTTTAGAGTCCATGTTGAAGGCCAACAGCTTTGATGATGACCTGAGTCTTGGTGCTGATGGTAAGTACAGACCGTCCACAAATTCACACACAGACACACACTACAAAGGAAACTACCAAGGCAGAGCTTGTAGAAAATGTAGGTGTGTATCATGGAATTTAAAAAGTCTCGGTTCAAGTGTGTGTTTGTTTTGTTTGTGCTAGTGGTGAGAGAGACAAACCGACAACTAAGATAAGAATTTGCATCTTCCAGTCATCACAATTTTACTTCCCATGTGTTGTTTCTCAGCTGTTATTTTAATATTTGCATGTAAAGAAAAATATTAATTTGTATTTATGCAGTACTATTTTGAAAACTCATTATCAGAGGTAGACAATTTTTTAAAAAGTTGTTACTAAATGCTTGTCATCCAGAGTGCGATCTGAAACAATACACCCTTTGTACCTGTACCAGATTCCACTCATGAAGTCATACGTAGTGATATGGAACAAGTTGTCCATTACATCTGGAACCTTACAACAGCTTTTTATTCTTATTGGCTGTTGATATACAAATCAAAAAATGAATATTTACCTAGAGGTAGTGCCACAGTTTGTCTTAATTTCATGAAGGCAAGATAGCCAATTTTTGCAAAACGCATGCATGTATGCACACGCACATGCACATGCACACGCACACGCACACACACACACACACACACACACACACACACACACACACACACAGAGGTTTCAGATAAACAGTGAAAATGCCAGACATTCAGATGCATATAATCATCATCTTCTTCCATTCTTTGTTACAGCTTCTGCATTAAAAGCTGGAGAAATTACATCAGAAGTGGGGTGAGTACTGTAATGTCACAGTTATTAACAAGGGATAAACTGATGAAACAGCATGAAACAGGAATTAGATTTTTTTTATTGAGTGAGTATGACTCCATATTGCCTACCTGACTTGGTTTCATCTAGTTTAATCAGCACACAGAAAGGGCTGTGATACCACTGAGGACACAGAGGTCACAGTGTTTTTTAATACATTTCCATTTCTCCACACAACACAATTTGTTACGGGGAATGAATAGCCTCAATGTTCTCTCAAATTTTTGCCTGATGTATATGAATTGTAAATGTTTTTCAAACATTGCTCAAAGATTTTTCAAATGAAATTGTCATGAAGTAAAAACTCTAATATATCTCTCCCTGAACAAAACTCCTTACAGTCTCACTGTCAGAATTCAGTGGGTTTTCGGTCCTAGTTATGCCCAAATGGATTCCATTTCTACCGAAATGACTCATTGGTGCAAACGATGTAGTATGCATCTATCATATGAAACCCTTTATACAGTTTTGAAGAATATTTGAAGACATCTGACTTAATGACTTGACTGATTCAATAAGTTAAAAAAAATCATATTGTTGAAGAGAGTATTTTATCTTTCTTTTTTCTTTTATGTTGACTATAAAACCTCATGCTGCCCACTTTATCCAGACAGCACTGCAGATTCACCACCAGGTAAGTGGCCAAATTTCTTATGTCAAATTATTCTAAAAGAATATTTTTAATAGTATTTTTTAAAAATTATTTCTCAGTTGTTGTTCCCTTCTTAAAAAACAAAAAACAAAAAACAAAAAAACAAAAAACCCAGACTGTTTCTCCGTTTTGTTGGAGTGAAATCCTTAATACTAACTGTCCTCTGTAATCAGTACTAAGATAAAACAAAATACAGCTTTCAGCTGCTTATTCTATTTCTATTTCACAGATGTGATATCGCATGCTAACACATCATATGCATTTTAATCTTTCAAATGTATCCTGTATATATACATAGCAGTCCTCTTCAGGAATTGGGTCTGCCATCATTGAACATGGGTCACAGCATGGCTTCCAGCTGTCCCTCCTCCTCCATTATTAAAACCTCATCAAGGTGAGGCGTTAGCATACTTGAGCTGTTTTATATACTGTAAAAGATGAATATGAGTGTTCTACTTTATAGATCACTTTGTAGCCCTATTTCACAAAGTGCTTCTCTTGCCTGTATAAAATTTTTCACTCCCTCTCTCATGTGCACTAGTGTGTCTGAGGTCTTGCATCTCTGTTCGGAGGATGCAGAGGAGACTCTGTACCAGCTGGGTTTTGGCTGTGATGAGCCACAGGTCACCGCACGCATTCCTCCTCGCTTCTTCTCCTTCCCCTCCCAGGCCCAGGGCATCAACTTCCGCCTTTTCCTGGAGGCACAGCTACGGCGGATGCGGGAGGAAGACCCCAGCCTCTCTCTTGCTAGTAAGAACAGCGATGTACTGACTGAATCTGTTTTGGCCAGAGTTATGAGTGTGATTATATTAACAATGTTTCATGCAGAATTTTATCCTTTCTATCTTTTTCTTTTGTTTGTCTTTGCAATTTGGCAAAATCTGTACTCTTTCACTCGTATTAATTTGTCCTTTGTTCTTTCTCAGGTCGTTTCAGACAGGTGCAAGTGCTTACAGAAATGGCCAACGCCTTTTACTCCCTCTACTCTCATGTGTCACGAACACCTCTCCAGAAACTGGGACCACCGGAATTTTCCTTCTCCTCCTCTCCTGTGGAGAGAATTGGACGTTTCAGGAGCAGTTGCCGCAGTGAGCCACGTTCTCCGGTGGAGAGGCTGAAGGACACCGTCTCCAAGATGTGCCTCTACACGGGTTCTCCTCGCGGGTCAGATTCCATCTCTCCACAGCCCTCACCCAGGAAAAGGTCGAGCCTCCCTGACATTGTGGAAATAGCCTTGGAGAAAGTAAAGGCAGGGCCATCAAAAAAGCTGTATTTGGATGACTGCAATAGAACTAATTCAACTATGGATTTTAACCTCATCAGCGATGGTGATAAATCCTTTACCAGTGAGCTAGAGGACCAGATGACAATGGATACAGATAATCTTCAGCGTGAAAATGAAATCAGTTATAAAGAGATGCTGGACAATAATCAAGCAGATAAGCTTGATACTGACAAGAACAAACCAACAGACCTTGAAAGCAGGACTCAAGGTGAAAGAACATCTGTAGTATCATCATTATCAGGAGAAACTGTGATAGAAACAGATCAAACACTTCTTTCAGTCTGTGATGCAAGGCCAGCTGACCTGAACTCTTCTGTCAAGGTTACCTATGATGTAATCTGGCCACAGATAGTGGAATGCACATGCAAGGCATCCTTCTGTCAACAAACAAAGGGTACTAAACTAAATGCTTTATTGGCAGTTACTTGTAAGACAGAGAACAGTCTTGACAGATCTTTTCCTGGGTCACAGAGATCCCATTTAGAATCCCAGATCCAAACTGCTATGTCTGAGGCTCAGGACGGTTCACATTTAGGCTCAAAAGATGACGCATGTTCACTGGAAGCTGGACAGGCGGGCCCCAGTGGTAACTACATTCCATACTGCATCACCGTGACTGGCTGGGAGGGTGACAACATCTCTTCATATTCTGTGAACACAGCAGATTCCAATCATTTTCCACCTGTCCATGCATGTGAGGAGTCACTTAGGCAGGGAAAAAGCCAGTACCTGAATCCGCTGGGACACATCTCTAAAAACCTCCAGCAAGTTAACTCCTTTGAGCTAGAGGAGGTATGATCATGTAACAAGTACTGCACATGTATGTATATGTGGAATTTGTTTTTACGTGGCATTTTTGTTTGATAACTATACATAACTGGAAAAAAAGACGTAAACACACAAAACAATGTTTCACTTCTCAGATTTTTTGGTCATATTTTGTCTATAGGTGCATAGTGCAGGAGAAGATGATTTTGGACATTCAGAATCAACAAGATCATCAACCTCAGAACTATCTCCAAAACAGTGCAAAGGTAGATTGATGTTTTGTTTCGAGTTACATTTTTGCTCAATTTGTATATTGCTGATGCCATTTTCACCAAAAACTGTGTCCACCCAGTTCAACCGGTTTTAAATGTGAGAAAAACTGGGTTGACAGTCATTTACCACTGTAATTGCTATTATATATGTAGCTGAAGAGCAAAGTACACTCTCAGAGCATGTACATAAGATTGTTGAGCTTAAATTCGCAAAGACGCTTGTGTGCAAATTTTGTGGCTTAATATTTTACTCTGGACTCATTGTGGGTCTTGTTTTGAAGTCAGATATGTCTGTGTAACGGTGTATAGTTTAGACAGGTTTATGTGGAAAAAGCTTTATGTTGTGTTGATGTGTGTGCACGAGCATTCATTAATCAGAAAGTGGGGCGTTTGATTCTCACCGGCTCACGAGTAGACAGGTCACTGCGCGGCTGTGCATGACCTAATGTGCTTTGTGCGCATTTAGGTCAGACTGGAGTTTCATTTGAGCAATGGTATATTGTGCACCGAGTTATTGCCTGACTATATTTGCATCCTTGCTTAGGTCTGGTGGTCCGGGGAGACAGCATGCAGTCTGACAGCAGCGGCTATGCAGACGAAGAGGTCAGCCCTTCCTCAGACAGAAATGGCAGATGACAGGAAACAGAGTTGAGGCAAAAATAAATTCTGTCAGAAGTGGAATATTTGTCATCTGTGGATTTACTCTGGAATTGCAGGTTTGAATGTCTAAAACTGAGGAGTTTGGCAAGTGTATCTAAGAAAAGGCCTGCAAACTGGCTTAAAATACAGTAAATTAATAATCATATTCTCATATAGAATACAATACAATGTCAGTTAAAATTATTCCAAGACCCTGGTAAAATACCTTGTCGACAAGAACATCATTTAAAGCAAAAGGCAACAGAAATTCATTTATTGCAATAGTCTACATTAACATTTCAAAAGAAATTAATATTGGAAACAAAGTTAATTTCACAATTCACATTTAAAGTTATTGTTTTGTAAAACCAAACATTTTCCACAAACATGATAAAGATTAAATCCGCCTCAGATTAATAACTGATCTTTGACGGTACTGCCAGGAAGTAATACTAGGTTAGGAGGTTTTGTGTAACTTCCTATATCGACTATCAGCAGCTTCATTATTTAAAAGAAATGAAGAACTTCGTTTTCAGATTACAGGAAAGCGATAAGTACCGTACTGCATAAACAGTGCTGCTAGCTTTACAGAAGGCAGATTTACAGCCTGCATTGTGCAAAACAATGATCAGTTAAGGTAGCACAACTCTACACTGTTTTCATTACTTAGACTGGATTTAGTGAAGGACAATGCTTTTTACTTCCGTAAGTGGGTGGTAATGGAACCTTTTTCCAAGAAACAACAGGTAGTTGGCAAATATAATCTGGAAATGATTCTAACTTTTACAAATCTGAACAGAACTTGCCTCATCATTAATATTGATTTGATCACCACAACAGTACTGAAAAAAGTGCACCGCAAGCCAAATGAGTTATATTAAACCACTACACAAGGTCTAAATTCTAAGTGGAACAGAAATCACTGCTAAGGTAACAACATTACTCCACATGACGGCGTAGCTTCATTTGTCTAAAGTAATATTCTTCAATGATCAGAGGCAGGTCTGATGACATCTAGCAGTAGCAGTTCAAGGTGGACTAGCTGTTTAGATTCTTAAGTTCTGAGTCAATGGTGGGCAGTGAACTAATTCATTCACACCTTGGGCCAGGTGACTCCTTGGGTCACATGGGGGTCATGAGGGTTGCTGGAGTCTTTCACACGGCAGTCATGTGAGACTAAAAAGCAAGTCCAGTTGAACTACTGCTAGATGCCCAAAGACCACAATGACTGAGAACCTTCATAGTCCTATGATACATCTATCACAAAAAGAACATCGCAGCAGTTATTCAATGGGTTATAAGAATAAAGACTCCTGGTACTGTGTTTCTTTTATGTTTCTTTGTTTTGCAGTGAAATAGTTTTCTATGGTTTTTATGCAAACTTGAGATTGTGTGACAGGTACAAGGGAAAAAGTAGCAAAAGCTGAAGCTGTGAATAATTCCGACTATACACGAATGAATGAAAAGGACCAATTCCATTAAGTTATAGTTTAAATGTATTTTTAAAAATTAAATGACTGATTGAATTTTAAAATTAATTAAATTAGTCAATTATTCTTAAAAAGCCAGAATACAAATGCTTTCTAATCTTGAGTGCTCTTAAATATGAAACCTTATCGTGAAATCCTAAAAGGCTCTGTAATCCATATCACATCTATTGAGAAAAGTCTTCACAGAAATCTTCAAAAAACCAAAATAACACAGATTTGTTTTACAAGGACAATGTAGATCATTTTAAGTTTTAAATATTGGTATGCCTAAATTAAACTGAAAATCTACATTAAACACAAAGCACTTGACAAAGCCTTAAACTGAACAAAAAAAACTGTGTCCAAATTCATATTTTTAAGGCCCAATATTTAAAGTGAGAACAAAAAGAAATACAGAGAAACACCGTTTGGTTTAAATCAAGATAGTACAATGAAGGCTGCATCTCTCAGACTGCATATAAGCTCATCTGTAAAAGGGACAGTCTTTAAAATAATTAATGTCTTTTCTGGTTTCCGTATTTAGCAGAGTCCTCACCTCTCCAAGGTTCAGCAGCATGGCTTGAAATTATAATTGATGTCCATCCATGTGAGTGGGCATCAAGCAAAGCACCAAGGTTAATGGATTCCGCAGTCCAACTTTCTAACACCCCCTTTGACATTTTGCACTATTTTGTTGCATTGGAGGATGTCTTTAATTATGGAAATTAGGGACTCACTGCAAGAGCATGCATATGTTTTCATATACAGTAGTGAGATTGAGGCAATTCATTTTTTTTCATTTCAGAGAATACAGTACTGTGTGATGACAAGCAAACGCAAAAATGTAAATTTTAAAGTAACTGCACAAAAAAAAAAAAAAAAAAATTCAGGGAATGGTTTGTTTGGGCAACTAAATTTTCACTGGCAACAACTTTAAATTCATGAGGCCAACTTAAAGGAGCTCCAAGAGTTAATCTGGTAATTCTGCTAATCTGAACTAATCACAAAAATAATGACCATAAATACCTCCAAAGTGGGAACTGATGATGGCATTCTAGTGGTGACTTATAAGTCCACGAGGAGGAAGATGAGAACACACATTATTTGCCTCCAGCCATGATTTTGAGGTACTGCAGTGCATTGTGGGCTGCGTTGGCGCGAGCAGCATCTATACTCGGAGCAAAGCCATGGCACACTGTGATTGGCTGTGTGGACAGCTCCACCAGACACTGGCACAGGCCACTCAGACTGCGCTCCTCTGAAAACAGAAAGAGTTTTGCCACAACATAGAACCTTGTTGAGATCTTAATACAGTTTTTAATAATCATAGCACAGGTTTCAACTCCATCAACCTAATTGAGCTGCAACATTTACATACACCAACATAAAAGAGAAACTATGTACGTGTAACACGTAGACCTCTCTGTTGTTAGTTCCATTCATTACTCTATAGGCTGTTAATAATCAGCTCCTCTTAAACTTCCAGTGTAGACAGAAGGTGGCCAGTAGGCGCTAGATGCAATTTTTATGTATGTGGGTGCAACTGACTGTGAGCTCACCTAGATCCAGGTAACTGACGTCAAAGCGCTGCTCCACAGATAGGTCACTCAGCAAGGAGCAGAAGTTGGAATCGGAGGGCATACCCAGAGGGTGGCTGCGGAGGTGGAGGATCTTCTCCCCAGCGGAGTTACGCAAAGAGTCCCACGTGCAGCTGAAGCTTTTATTTTTTCCTGATTCGGCTCTACTCCCCATATGCTGCATGTGCAGAGGAGATGGTTTTGACATTTTTAACTCGTTGAAGCAGGAAAAGCACAACTGTAACTAATAACATTAATTACGGCTCCATTCAGGTGTGCCACAATAGCACAGCCCTGGTGCTGGCATGCCAAAATTGTGTATGACAGGTCAAAGTATTTGGTGTAACAATGGTCTACATAGTTGTGCATCAGTCTTCTTCTACAACAATGCATTAATAATGCTGAATTATTCAAAAGTTAGGATTTCAACTACCTGGTGTACAAGTGCACAGAGGTTGTTTCTCACCATGGTGAATGTATCATCTTCTGGGTCGGCGTCATTGCTGGTCCTCAAGTCTACTGGGACATCATGTATACGTGATAACATTTTAGCTGCTGCGTTTCTCTTGGCTAGCTTCTTGGATGTGCCACTTCCTGGGGAGTAACAGGAAATTCAGAGTTATCGTCCATAAATAATGACAAGACTTTTATATTTTGGTCCATTACAGACAACTGACAAATGTGTAGGATTTTTTTTTAGATTTACGTAAACATAAGACTGCATTAGCTTAACTGAGCTGTTTTCCATCAGCACCACTAACTGAATTAATAAGAATGCATAGGTAGCATGAGAGAAATAATGTAAATAGCACTGAAAACTGGGTTTGCTGTGTGACACAAGTATACACGTTTAAACATACACAGCACAAAATCTCAATGAAACATTTTGCAGGTTACCAATTTCCACAAATCTCTCGACTCTGCAGGTCATGGTGAACTCTTTGCGGTGAGCCGGACCAGACTCCTGGGTGACGGTGTACTCTGGCAAACGCCATCCTTTCTGCACCACCAGCTCCTGAAATGCACACACATGCACACGTGCACACATGGATACAAGCAAACAAAAATTTTAAATTAAACACATAGGCATGCAGAAACATGTACTCCCTGACTACACTTAACAACGCAGACATTGTTAATACCAAATCTAGTAAAGATTAACTAAACAATGACAGTGAAAGTGGAAATCCAAAATCAAAGGTTAAAGCAAATGTACAGTAGTAATCTTCGTTTTGTCACATTACCTGCAGAGCTCCTACAGGGTTACATTCAGACTGTTGAGAAGTGCCTGACATCTTCATCTCTGATTGGGAGCTGTGCAGAAGATAAAGTAATTAAACTATGGGGACTCCAATGACAGATCTGCTTAGTGAAGAATCTCGCTACACAATAAGCATTTCCACATGCCAAATGATATACCACTGAATTTTAAAAAATACTAGTATTATACTGCAAATGTATGCATACAAACCCTTTAGTCATGTTTTGCAAACCTCAGTAGGTTCCATCATTTTTAAAAAAATTTTCACACAAGTTGATGAAAGAGCTTTTCACCTCTGTGAAGGTATTAAACCCATAATGACTGATATGAACAGAGCAATAAATCAGAGCAATTCACAGAATATGAAAATAGTCTTAACCAAATTAAAACAACTCAAGTAGCAATCAGTCATTTGGAAAATCTCATGTTGTGCATTGAACTGCATTCTAGATGAGTGGATTACTGAGTAAACTGACCCGTCTCCATCAGCTGTCACATCAACCCCAATAAAGCCGTCCACTCCTACAGAAACTCCAGCAGGACCTCCGAAGCCTCCCTTCAGCATCTTCAGAGCAGCCTCAGCTGCTTTGTGCTTAGCTGCCTTCTTGCTGGGCCCTTGGCCGGTGCAGCTGATCTCTCCCACTGAGACGCGGAACGTGAAGTTGGGCTGATGGGCCTGTCCCTCGGCCTTCAGCAGGTCATACACTGGGGTCTTGCCTATCCGCGTTCCATACTCCTGCAGCAGACTGATGGGCGTCTTTCCGGGATTCACAGCCAGCATTTGCTCAATACTAAATAAAATAAAACCAGTGGACTGTTATGCAGCAGCTGACAAAAGAACACATCACCTCAGGTTAGAAAAGGCTTTGCTTTCATAGAGCACAGCCAATGTGTCAGAAAGCTAATATTATGGGCCATATTTGCTTATCACAGCAACACACTGAGGACCACACAGTGCAGACGAGTGAGGGTCTGTGTATTCAGACTAGTATCACAGCACGTACAATCAGTGAGGCTGAAAATAATGATTATTTTCTTTTTTATTTTATTTTTGCATTATCAAATGGCTTACATTAACTCAGTAATCATAAATCATTAATATAATTTATTTCACTGAATCAATAAATAATTTATTAATCTATAGCGTAGATATGACATGTTTAAGAGTTTGTGACTCCCTCATTCGCAGTCACACAAATAGTTTGCTTCATATTAACTAAACTAGTTTACTTCATATTAACTAAATTTACTCGCCAGAATTGTTGTCAAATCATAAATTTGTTACCATAAGCTACGTAGGTGCAAAACTTAATGACATGTGTTAATAAAAAGATAACCGGCTACACATCGTGCTAAGCTAGGCTAAGGGCTTGAAGCTTCACCTGGAGCACCCGGAGTTTCTCTTCCAGCTGTCCGGTGCTGTCTCGTCGTTCATTCCCTATTTCACACAGAGAGAGTCGATCGGTTCCGGATGGCAAATCCCCCCCGTCAAAACAGGCACTTGCTTTCATTAGATGATATTTTACCAGACAAACATGAATAACATATGAAAAGAAAACGAAACGCTCCTCTTCGCCAAGACATGAAGCGCACTTTTTCTGGAGCACAGATATGACGTAGGAGCATCTCCGCGAAACTCGGCTGCTCATTGGTCCATACAATCTTCGGGTTGGTTCGTTTTGTAAAACCAGAACACACCGGGTCGGACAGGATGACAGATACTGTACAAAAGTTACAAATATTTCTGCAGTTATATGATACGAACATACTTAGAATTAGTATGGGACCCACGTAGAACCTAGGGACACACCTAAAACGTCGTCTGAAAAAGTAAGCAAAGCTGTAGTTTAATTCCTTCTTTAAAAGTTAATTGGGGTCAGATGAGATTGAGTTTGTATTGTGGTTTCTGGTGTTGTCCTGCTCACAAAATCTGGTAAGGAAAGATCTGTTCATGTGAATCATCAATCCAGTCAAATTTCAGATGTCCTTAGAAGGAAAGATTCATGAAGCTGGAAAAGATTCCAAATGCATTTCTAAAGACCTTGGTGTTCATGATGAGTCCAAGGTAAGATAATATCGTATTTCTGCTCTCTGTAGTTGTGCAAATCACACTAAGAGCATAACATGTAATGTCGAAGAAGATAAAGAACCCAACCCATGTGTCCACTCAGAAAAACTGTGAGCAGTAATGGTGTTCAACAAACTGGAGGAAAACACTGTTCTTAAAAACAAAATGCTGTATCAGGTTTGCAATGCAAATGACCACCTAAAACCTAGATGTTCCACATAAAGACATAAAAAGTACTTTGGTTTAGGCAGATTGTGTTTGGCTATTATTAAGATCATACTGTAAATCATAACTAACATCAAATGTTACAGCAGAAGACTCGATTGCTTCAGGGGGTTCCAGCAGTACAGGTCTCCCCTTTATTTCTAGTTAAATTAGTTTTGGTTTCAGCTTTCAATGTTCTTTCTAATTAAATGATTTTAAAGATTTAGATGAAGCTCAGACCACATATTTGCCCCTTATATTTATCATATGTATACCTCTTAACAAGGCTGTCAGCATGGAGGCTGATGTGCAAAACAAGAGAAAGTGGTCCTCTCCCAACCAGAGCTCTCTCTCTCTCTCTCTCTCTCTCTCTCTCTCTCTCTCTCTCTCTCTCTCTCTCTCTTTCTTTCTCCCCCCGCCCCCCATTAAATTAATTCTGTAAGTGTGAGTGCACGATAGAATCACAATTGCTGTTCTGGACAAATGTCTGTGTTGCCTGTGTGAAGGACTGCTACTGCAGGTTTTGTTGCATTCTGGCTGTCAAGACTTGATAATTTGCTATGAGAGATGTGATCCTGAAGAGGGCGACAGTCAGTCAGTGATCTGCACAGTTGATTGGCCTCTGCAGAGGCCTTTTCCACCTCTGTGTAGCATGGTGTTGCCTGGCACCTGTCTCCGTCACCATAGACTGAGATGGAAACATAGAAAATTTCAGTAATTTGGTTTGACTCTGTCCTTAAACTAAAAAAATATGAGGGTTTGGATTCAGATATACTGTGGTGCTTTCAGTCAAAAAAAAAAAAAAANAAAAAAAAAAAAAAGAAAAACGAAAAAAGAAAAGAGTTTTTATATTGCTGCATATTATGCATGCTCATGAGAGATATTCCAGTTGGTAGCTATTAAATTGTGTGTGTTTGTGTTTAGTTGTTTGTCAAATCAAGTTAGATTTTTTTTAGCCTAATCTTGCATTATATCACATAAAAGCACTTTAGAGAAACATCTCTGGATCTGATCAATAATCACTCACAAAGCTAAGTGATAGTTTAAAATTTAAATCATCACAAATAAATAAAATGATAGAAGATGACATGTATCCTCCCTGCATTGTGCCACCAACCTTTAGTGTTTGTGTTGTGTCATTGTCATGGGTCTTGTGAAGATTGTGTCATGCATATTTTACATAATTTTGCTAAGCAAACAGAGAGGATAGTTAAATTAATCCCCCTTTACTGATCAGACTGCAAACTGGCAGCTCTGTTGTTTCTTTAGTGTTGATTCCCTTGGAGTCACGCCACAAGTGACTACTTAAGCCACAAGTTCAACCTCTTCCCCAGCTAATGGAGCCTCACTTCCATAGAACATTTCAGTACATTTTCCACCTTTCCATCATTTTCTTTATTCATGTGGCTCGTCAATTAATCCTGTAATGTTTGCTCATAAGCCCCTGCTGGCCACTGATGAAATACGGCCTGGATCCTTATGGCTGCACTGGCATCTGTGTATCAATGTGGATAAGCACAATTTGCCAAATACAACACAAAGTGAACTTGCCATGACAATGGGTAAAGTTGTCTCCCATTTGAACTCCCAAACCTACAATCAAAGAGCCATGATTTATCTGTGACGAGGGCATAAACCTCCCATTCATTATTTGTACTTGTTTGCCAGACCTCTATTTGTTGGTTGAAAGCCCTTATTTATTGACATTTAACATGACAATGTAAGTGTTTTTTATTGAGTTAGTGGTTACATCATTTGATTGAGTGAGATGAGAAATGAATCTGAGTTATACTTCATTCAAAATGCTAACGCACACACATACAGACACACTTTCCTTCTCCCCGTCTTAGTGTATGATTGCCAAAATCATCAGTAGATATCTTCAAGCATGGAGCTATATGAATACTCTTTTCCCCTCCTTCCACAATATGATGTGTTTCCTTTTTTGTGTGTGTTTTGATCCCTCTCTTGCGGCCAAACTGTGCTGTGGTGAGGCGCGGGTTCGAGTGGCGCTCCTGTGTTATTTTTGGCAGCAGCAGTGGTTGGTGGCTGTTGAGGAGAGAGGAGACAGAGGGGGGGATAGCATAAAGTCTAAAACCAAGGCTGTTTAAGGGATTTCTGTCTGAAGGAATTGCTCTGTAATGATCAGAGACTCATTATGTGTGTGTGTGTGTGTGCACTCATGCATACTCGCATAAAAACAAGACTGGTGTGCACGTTCGTTCACTTCACACTTAATTTTTATCTTCTCATTTATAGACCCTGCAAAACTCCAGCACGAGATACTGAACATGAGAGCTGCTAATTTATAAACATAAAATTTTTGTTGTTTTTATTGAAACAGTCAGTTTTTTTTTTTTTGCATATTTGAACCTAGACAACCAGCAAATTTATCACATGGAACTGTTTCTTGTTTGTTAACCACTTTGTTAAAGCTTTCTCTCCTCTGTGGGAGACAGACTGAGACATGCTGCCTCCTTTGGCATCATGCAGTGTCAGGCATTTATGCTCCTCCCTCCACGCTTGTGAAAACACCATTTGAAAAAGATTTTCTCCAACTCTATTCCTGGCCACAGATCAAGAGAACATTATTACTCCTCTTTATTTATTTATATTTTGTGGTGGTGATGTGTATGAATGTATGTGTGCATGCATGTATGCGAGTGCGTGAGTGGGTGCACGCATGCATATATGTATGTGTGTTAACCCACAAAGATATTTCAATTTCTTCAGAATATTAAATAAATATGCAGCAGCAGCAGCAGCAGCTTCAGTGAAGCGCTGCCTGCCAGTGGGTTTGGGGTTGGATGGGTGGTGGTGCTGGTGGTGAAGGGGGAGAGGGGGTTTGTGGCCGTGGCNGGGGGGGTGAGGCAGCTCATGGTCAGGGCCCCCGCCGGACACAGTGGCGCCTCGCGCTGGAGGACTTCTGAACCACCACACTCCTCCACCAAAACCCTGCCAACTCCTGCTCCCTGTTCCCACTTCCAACTCAAATCACTCAGTCCTCTTACTGCATTTTGACTCTCTCTCTCTCTCTCTCTGCCTGTTTTGCTGTCTCTCTCTCTCTCTCTCTCTCTCTCTCTCTCTCTGTTCTTCTTTTTCTTTATTGATTGGTCCTTTTTCCTTCTCCAGTTTCCTCATTTTGTTGATCCAAGTCCTGATTTATTTGGCCAGTTTCTCTTTTCTCACTTACCGCTGTACTTTTAGTGGCAGGACTATCTCATTATGTTTTCTCGACCTTTTTTTTCTGAGACTTTTGTGTTTTCATTATTCACTATCCCTTCTCTGCATGGTCTTTGTTCATTCCCTTCATTTTAAATGTTCTGAGGAAGTATTTAGTGGCTTGAGCTGAAAAAAAAAGAAAAGAAAACAAGGATGGTTTGGACTGTGTCAGTCCAAACCATCAAGACAGCAAGCATTTTCAAAAGGAAAGAACAATTTATGGGTACTGTATATATTTGTAAGGGTATTTGGTTATAATTGGTACCAATTTGCTAAGTGTTTTTCCTACAATCTGGTTCATGTCGTCACAGCGTATTATAGTATTCCTCTTGTCAATGAAACAACTTTCCACTGAGATCAAAATTAAATAAGCAAAGCCAGTTTGATAAATTCTCATTATAATTTTCCCTAAATGACATTAACTTTGTATTTTTTTTTTTTTTTTTTTTNTTTTTTTTTTTTTTTTTTTGGTTCTAATTAGTCACAATTAAGAAAAACAGAAGCTACATATTAATCCATCCATCCATCCATCCATTTTCTAAACCCGTTTGTCCTGTTGAGGGTCACGGGGGGGGGCCTCTCCCAGCGGTCATAGGGCGAGAGGCGGGGTACACCTTGGACAGATTGCCAGTCTATCGCAGGGCTGACAGAGACAGACAAACACATTCATGCTCTCATTCACACCTACGGGCAATTTAGAGTTCCCAATTCACCTGACATGAAATTGTAAAATGTTTAAATGTTAAAAATCTAAAATGAATAAAACATAAGTAATGAAAAAATTGAGTTTCTCTTTTTCATTTATTTTTTTGTGTGCAAATAAACTCTTTGCATACTGTCATTACATGGACAATGAAAGGAAAGTCCTGTGTGCAGTGATAATAAAAAACAAACAAGCAAACAAACAAGCAAACAAACAAACAAAGTGTGTTTTTCCTCAAAGTGTCAGAAAATAAAATCTAAATGCACCTCCTGCTGTTGATAATTGAGTTATGGATGTCAAACATCTTAAATAGAGTGGATGTGTCTTCATGTGTTACACATCCAATTTTTTTTTTTTTTAACTTAATTTTCTCCTGGAAGCAATTTGTCATCCGGAGGCCATTAAATGGAAAGCATATTATCTTTTTAAAGGGGCACAGAGTCACCCACAACCCTCCCACAGTTCCTATAAAAAATGGCTTCATTTAGTGGTGCATTTGGTGCGTTGTACAGCAAGGAAGGACTACCTTTAAACTTTAAAGGGATTCTGGGCTACAAATGGCTGCAACATTGAATGGTATTACACAACCAGTGAAAATATGAACTGCTCTCCTGCATCGTACAACTACTGTCCAGCCTTCATCACTAATCGTGTTTGGTCGTTACTCAATGAAGGGAGATAGGAAGCAGTGGCACGATGCAACATCCTGGCATACACAGCACATAAAGACTAACACATGACGACACTAAATCCCTGAGGCACACCCATTGCCCTTTTTTGTAACATACAGCTGTTTCCCCTCCTGATGAATGAAATTATGGTTAAAATGATCAGCACAGTAAACAGAGGGTACATCTGTGCAAGGGTTTGTCCTTGTTGCCTCTTGCCCTCTCTTATCTACTGCGTTTTCCTCTTTAACCCCTGTTTTATTTAGGCTGACCTCTTCTGCTCTCCAGGTCATGTTATGGTTCACTCAGGTCAGTTTACCTTTCCCCTTTGCTTAAAATCTTATCTTATTTTTACTTATGACCTAAGTGCTGAGCCTCTGGGCATGCTGACATTCTTTACCCTTTCTCCCCCCACTCTGCCACAGAGACCTAGTCACACCTGCAGACACCTGTGCTTTTGTCCTCCACATCCCCCACCCCCTCTTACACACACACTGGTTTGGAGAAGTAGGCACCCATGCCTGTGGCTGTGTCAGAGCTCTCCATTGTTTCATTTGACCATCCAGTTAGCACCAGATAATGGCAGGAAAAGGAGATTCATTAGCATTTTGTTCAACACATCATGATTTGTTGTTCTCATTCTAAACAGCTGGAATCTGAGGGGGGAAAAAGTTCAAAGTCCCTGGAGTAATTCATTAAGCATAAGTTTGTGTTACTCATCAAGTCTTTGGGCTAAACTAAACATGGCTTGAGTGAATGTTTTAAAATTGCTTCTTCATGTTCGCCGGGTCGGAAATGGGCTGTGTGATGGCTTTAACAGGTTGTCTCGGATCCTCTGGAATAAGCCTTTTTTTTGTGTGTGATTTGCTGTTGTAAATGGAGTATAGGGGTTCAAGTGGGCAAACCATATGGAACAGATTGTCCAGATTCTGGTCTTGCTCCTACGTGTCATTGCATGTATATTTATCTTTTTATGACCTTATTTGAAGCAACAGTTAATGTTTCCTGGCTTTCTAAATAAAAGAAGTAAAAATAAAGTTAAGGCTATACCACCACTACTGCAGAAGGAGTGTATATAAAAAGGCAGAAAATACCAGTAGCTGTAGAGGTTTTAAAGCCACTGACCATCTTCTTAACCCCCCACCCTCGCTCACTGGCCTGACACACCCTACCCATACCCCATTCCCCCTGTTCTCCTTTTATGTTGTGGACTCAACCGCGCGCCCACTTCAGACCACCATAAACATGTCGGTCCCTGATGACAGAGTTGGCCCCGGGACGTTTTATATAAATTGACCTCAACTACAGCTCATTAGAAGCCCTAAATTGGAACCATGCAGTCTGGGAAGTGTAAATGTTACAACAGGAGAATCGGTAGCTTCAGGGGGTTCCAGCCATACACGTCTCCTCTTTATTTCTTTAATGAAAATACTTCTCTAGATAAATTAGTTTTGGCATCAGATTGGATTTTTTTTTTTTTTTTTNTTTTTTTTTTTTTTTTATGATACAGTTTTTGTTCAGAATGGGGACGGATCGTCTACATTTTGAAAAAGGGATTGTGTTAAATTGTGGGGTTATTATATCACGAAGGTACAAAATTTTTTTTATTTCTCTTTTGTAATGCTGAGTGGGCAGTCCAACCACCTCAAGTATTTTATTAGTCCGGAATAGCTTTAGTGAACTGACAAGAAGTTGGGCAGAAAGAGATGTAACTTCCACCTGTTGTAATTTACTACATGACATGCACAACGGCGGCACTGAACATTTGACAGAATATAAAACACAGCTGTGGTCAGTCCAGCTTTTCTTTTCTGCATTACTATCTCCACATCACGTCTTTCGTCCTCATCTCGCCTTAATTGGGGTCCTTTGTATGACTGCCTCCCTCAATAAACAATACAACCACAGCACCCGTGTCCTAATCCCCTCTTCTCTCCTCTGCTGACTCTGCTGGAGCATCGCTCTCAGTAATTACTCCTCTCAAGCTGGAGAGTGGAGTAATTGTCCTGAGTGTAACTACAGTGGCTGTCTGAAAGGGGGTCATTGTGTGGAATTGAGACTTCACTTCAGTAGATGGCTTTGTTTGTGCTGCAAAAGATAATGAAAGTATTTGGTTGGCCACAGGACGTGGAGATGTAGTAAGATATGAAAAGAGAGCAATGAGGAGAGGTGAGCAAGGAGGGGACAGAGCGCAGAGGAGTGAACTTCATACTTATTGTAGAAATGCTTTTTTAATTTTCTAGGTCATAAAGTTGAAATGTTTTTCTAACTATATTGGGTTTCAGGCCGTTATCTTTGTAAACCATTTTATATGAAATAACACACCTGAAGGAAACTGCTTTGAAATTTCTTTACTTTTAAAAGCACCAAAATTGTCATGATTCCTCACCACAACACTTACAACATGTTTATATTTCCCAGGTTTCATGCTTTATCACTATTTACAGTATCTTATTTCACAATAAATCAGCAAAAATCGGTAGTTCAATCCTACCTTGAGCAAAATTATCTACAACAAAAGAAGCTGTCATGTTTCTCTTAACTGGAGAAACACAGACTGCCTTTCATTGTGGAAAGTTACAGATTTCCAAAAATATAGAAAATACAGCAAAAAGGTAGAAAAATAACACACCTAACTATCTATATATTGTTGCAAATATATAGTATGTACAAATAAGGAGAAGTTCCTTTTAATCAATACTTTGCCAGGTGTGGAAGACTTCACAATTAAAAGGTTATATAGAAACACACATCTAAATTCAAGATCTATAAATAAATCTTCAAAAACACTTCCAAAACTCCACCTTATAACTAATAAATAGAAAAAAAATCTTAATTTAATGCATTTTTTTCTTTTTGGCCCGGTTCAACTACCTTGCATTTGTCACACATTACATCTCCTGCACGATGCAAGACAATTAGCCATGTGTATAATTTAAGACATAAATTAGATTAGTTATGTAAATAGGAAATTAAATTAGACATAGTAAGAAGCAAACAGCAAACACATTTTCTTTGGCAGTAAGAAACAAGTGAGACTGTCCATTGATTGTTTCAAGAATAACGAATAAGTGTCAAAGTACAGCTGTAAATCAGATTTTTCTCAAGGCATGCAATGCTCCATCAACTCCATCATCCTTACCATAACTCTGCTTCTAAAACTACTTTCCTTTTGTGGCTTTAGAGCTGTTTTCCCTCTGCTTTTGCAGATTAAATTTCCCCAGTGGTTTGTCTCATTTGAAAGGCAGAAAATGTGTGTAGGGTATAATATGTGTGCATGAATGT
Organism: Lucifuga dentata; assembly: GCA_014773175.1. NCBI lineage: Eukaryota > Metazoa > Chordata > Actinopteri > Ophidiiformes > Bythitidae > Lucifuga > Lucifuga dentata. The sequence continues at coordinate 320,451 of VXCM01000706.1, forward strand.
GTTTACTTTCATGTATGTGTGAGACTGTGTATCTGTATGTGCAGGCATATGTGGGGGTGCTTACATGTGTGTTTGCAGTTATGCTCGCGCATTTGCTCATAGTTATTTCTGTGCATGTTCATGTGCACATCAGCATGTTACATGTGTCTTTGAGTATGTGTTTGCATATTTTTTTGTGTGAATTGTGTGTAAATCTGTATGCTTGCATGCATTTGCTCATTGGTTTTCTTATATTTGTGTGTGTGTGTGTGTGTGTGTGTGTGTGTGCATGTGTGTGTGTGTGTGTATGGTCCACAGAAGTGATTGCTACCTGCAACATGCTCAGTCATTTATCACATCAAGTCTTTTCAAACATAGTCTGTCATGTCCTCAGTATTTCTTGAGCCATAGTCTCTTTTTTATTTATAAGGTGAATATTTCACCATGAGAGAAACAAACCCATCATGTCTTAAAATAGCATTGTGTAGAGTAATGTATGAAGTCAGATCTCCAACAGTCCGCTACTGTTCTCCACTCCATTAGGTGTGCCAGTCTTCTCATCTCCGTTGGTGATTGAGTCAGCGACGGGATTGTTGGGTACAACACTGTTGTTAAGGTCTGCGGTTTCTTCATTCCTGGGATCTGTGTCTCCCTCCCCAGGCACACCTTTCCCCTGCATTGTAGAATCTGCATGGGTCTTCTGGTGCTTTGAGAGGTGGTCGCTGCGTGTGAAACGCTTGTTGCACAGTAGACAGGTGAACTTCTTCTCCCTTGTGTGGGTGCGCACGTGCCTCTCTAGTTCATCTGAGCGGGTGAAACGCTTCCCACAGAACAGCCAATTGCACACAAAGGGCCGCTCACCAGTGTGCCAGCGCAGGTGGGCCTTGAGATGGGACGCCTTGCCGTACACCTTTCCGCAGCCAGGGATGTGGCAGCTGTGGACTGGTTTCTTCCTCAGGGATGCGGCNGTACACCTTTCCGCAGCCAGGGATGTGGCAGCTGTGGACTGGTTTCTTCCTCAGGGATGCGGCTGAGGCCCCCAGCCTCTCTAGCTCCTGGCAGTTGGGGCAGTCACAGGAAGACCTGTTGGGCGTCCCTCCACTGTAGCCCCCTGATCCTCTTGCAGGCTTTAGACCCATGGGGCTTTCAATCAGGCCTGTGCTTGGCACAGGCTTGGGCTTGTACATGTCCTGGGGCAACATGTGCTGGGAGGGCTGGAGGAGGTGTGAGGAGGAGCCCAGTCCCACAGAAGGGTAAGGAGCTGGGTTCAGAGATGTAAAGTCGGTGCTGTAACTGGGCAGCTGTGGGCTAAGAGAGGCTTGGGGTGTTACAGGCTGGAGGGAGGCCTGGAGACCTCCGTCCGCCTGGGGCTGGGTTGCTGACAGCCAGTTAGAGTTGGGGTGGACATCCCACCAGGTGGACGTGGCATTAGCTGGAGCAGCAGTAATGCCAGGGTGGATACCAGCCTTATACCAGGAACCATAGGGGTGTGTCATGTCCAGCGAGGTATAGACACTGGTGAGGCAGTCGGCTGTAGCATGGGCCTTGGAAACTAAAAGAGACGGGTCCTGGGAGACAGAGGTCTGGAAGGAGTGAGAGAAAGGGTTATATTCTGTAGTGTAGCCTCCAGCTGAAGGAGGGGGGCTTCCAGTGGGGGTAAGCAGCCCGCCACCGCCTCCTCCAGCTGTGGTGAAGGAGCCAGTGTAGGAGTCTGCCAGGCCACTGCCATCTATGGTCCGCCCGTTCTTAGTTGTCTGAAGGTCAGAGGTCATGGTGTAGGGCTTCTTTACTGGAGTGGTGCTGCCGGTCTTACCAGGTGTAGCTGAATCCCTGACTGGGCTGGTGTTGCCAAATTTGTTACAGGTAGCAGTTAACATAGCCAGAGGACTGGAGCCATAGCGTGCGTCTTCCTGGGGAGGAGGAGGAGACGAGGGAGAAAATGAGACTGTCTGTCTGCAGGAAATGGCTGCTTGGTGCTGCTGCTTCTGTCAGTGTCAACTCTAATAAAAAACTTATGTCTGACTGCCACCGCTGGCTCTCCCTGCTCTCTGCATTTTCTAAGTGGTCAGGGCAATTTAAAGCAATGTATGTTTACTCTCATGAAAGTTCTGCTCTGTTCAGCAAAGGAGGAATAATCATGCTCTTTTGTTTGTCTTAAACCACTGTCTATGTGTTGTTCTATAAGTCATTTCTCCCTACCTTCTCCATGTGAAGGAACATGTGTAAGCATATATAGTGTAATCATGTATCGAGGCACTCCACTCTTTTCTTTCTTTCTTTCTTTTCTTTTTTTTTTTTCGCATCATTAGCGTCACACTTATTACAGACATAGATATCTTGTCAAACATGTTTTCCTCCAGTGGTCACCATGGCACTGGAGATGGTTAGACATGCTAAGTTTATGTCTGGCCACAATGGTACATTGTGTTAAAACAATCTTGCTATTGTCTTGCTATCTTGCTATTGTCCCGTTTTATCTCCTTAATGTAATGTTTATCATCAAGTTATATGTCAGAGTATGAGATATTATCAACTGTAAAGATTAAAAAAACAAAACATTTTCAGTAGTTCCAACTGTTTCCAATATTTTCCTTTTGGTGGCAGGATTTCTATACCAAAGCCCATTTAAGGGGCTTTAAATCAACTGTAAAGTGATGAAAATCCACTATATTGTTCCTTTAGGACCTTCAAATTTGTCTTATCTGTGGTGTCTAATGTCCTTATATATTCCTGTGGGGATTGGCTATGAGAAATGTAACTCATTTTAACCCTAAACTACATTGGGGGTGGTTTACTGGTGAATGGAGATCCAGTTAAATATCACTACAACTTCAGTTGAGACAGTCTATGGGTTTTCTACACAAACTGACTCCCAGTCAGAGATGATAAGTGGTTGTTATCTCCCCATTTTACAAAAAGTGCATGAGGTCAGCTCTACCCACCCTGTTGCTTTACTCCATTATAGCTTAAAAATGCTTCATCGTAGATTTTATGTTGTTTTAATAACTTGCATTACCTTGTGTCTACTCAAACTCCAGTGTCTCATTAATTCTAATGACTATTCTTCTTGTGGCCACAAGAGATAAATTCATCAAAGTAACATTTTTTTCTGTATGTCGTTGGGTATATAAATAAGAAGCCTAGAGGAAATGTAATAGCAGGCTTATGAGTTGTGCAGTTTCATGATACTGAGCCAAAATCTGTCAGCAACTCAGCCCATAGGTCATTCTTTATGTCTCTATGGTATAATTTTCAATTATCTGCTACATCATAGATTTATATTCTTATATCATATTTCAAACACCAAATACCTTCAAATACCAGAATCATTTTAAGGGCAAAAACTCTGAAAAATTCCAAAACATTCACAGTATGAATGTCTGGTATTTGTGAAGAAGAAGAATCAGAAGAAGAAGAAAAAGGAGAAGGGAAAAAAAACCACTTACAATTACATTCCCTACCTCCAGAATAGATGCGGCCATCCCTGAGAAACAAAATCCTAAGGAAGCTGAGGGGAGTGGGAGAAGCGCAGCTCTGAGTCCCGGGACACTTTGGAAGAAGTTGGGCACAAACGCGGGGAAGTGAGTGTTTTGAGAGACGGGGATCCCGCCCCCTAATTACAGCCTGTGGGCTCTTTGAAGACTCGCTAAGAAGCAATAAAAGCCCAGAGATGGAGGAATATGGAAGGAGATTGGTGGATAGAAGAGGACATCCCACCTCCCCAAACTGCGAGTGCCGAATCATTTTTCAAGATAAATGCATGAATGGGTTACTCATCAATCAGCATGTGGGCATTATTTCAGTTTTAGTGGGATTTCTTTCCACTGGGAATATTCCAGTACAGTCTGAAGTAAGAATATGTTTAACACATCTCACAGAGAATGATCTTCCATCTCACTGGATCTATTTTTTTTTTCATGACAGATGTCAGATAACTGGAAGATTTATATAAATCTGATGATGCGAAATTAGATCCAGGGTCATGATAGTAATAAGAGTACTGTAAACAAGAGCTGAGGTGAAAAAAGAAGAGAAAAACTTTCCTGTTTCCTATGAGAGGGAAAAATAACAAAAGAACATGTAGCCTCAGCCTGCGCCACATAAATCAAAAAATTAAGCTGCCCGAGTCTGTGGTTTGCATTAGAGATTTTATTATTCTGGTTTCAAGCCTCTTTCTGTTTCCAATATCCTTAACTGCCTTTTTAGACATTAAGTGTAATGGTTAAAGAGACTAAACTACAGAGACACTGAAGTATAAAAGGATCAAGTCATTACATAAAATAAAGAAGAGATTATCACATCAAATAAAATGAACTCCAACGAGGAAAATGTCTCAAGATTGTTTCCTCCAGTGAGATGTTTGATGAAAAGAGGAAGAAATGAAGCTTACAGAGAGTACGAAAATGCAAAATACATTGCAAAGTGATATTTCAAAGTCCCCTAACTATCTTTGTTTCATTGTTAATATCATTTCATAAGTCTGGAATCTTGTTGAGAAAATATGAAAATATATTAAACATGTTTTGTCATGAAAAAGAAAAAAATCTTTCTTGTACATATTTTCATTTTATTTTTACAGTCTGGAATCTTTCAGAGAAAAATATGAAAATATGAAATTCGTATCATGACAAAAAAGTTTTATTCCTTGGTATATTATTTTAATTTTAGAATAATGACAAGAATACTAATTTTATTCATTTTCATTTAAAGGGTGATGCATTTTCATTTAAAAGGTTCTTTAACATTCTAAATAATTAACTTTTAATTTTCTCCAGATACAGTATCATTAACTATCAGTACTCAGTTTAACTACTTTTTATAGGCTGACACACTTTTTTTAAAAATCTTTAAATGTATCTACATGTACTTATACACTTTATAGAAATAAGCAGGTGTATTAAGCTGCATAAAATATGTTATTTTAATGAAAAATTAATTTAAAACAGGAATCTACTTTTTGTCAGGAAAATTTATAAACAAAAGATAATTGTTTTATTAATTCTGGTATTGTAAAGCTGAATCTGTAACCAAGTGTTACAGTAACAGGCTGTTAAAATGTCACTGTATTTTGGAAATAAACATACTTTTTTTTTTAAGATTTCAACAGACAGAAAAATATTAATGCCTTCCTATTAAAAGGCCACATTCAGTTGATTGATTTCATTTATTGGCTTAAAAAGGCTTAAAAAGCTTTGAGTGTTCAGTAAGACTGATTCTCAGCGTCTTTTTGTGGGCGTCTCGTTTTCTGAAGGAGAGCACAGAAGATTAAAATTGTTGTCAAAAATAAACATATAATTTCTGTCCTTATTTTCTCCTCAATTACAGGGCATGGTCAGAGCTGGGCTTGTCGTTCTGGAGAGTCTGGCCCTCACATGAACACAGCAGCTATATTTGGCAGTCTGCTCTCCAACTGACCTTCAGCGCTTTATTTTCTTATTCCAGAGTCGTGTGAGTAGAAGAACAAAGTGTGCTACATGCAATAGTTTGCACTCTCGCACACAGGATGTAAAACTTCACCTCCAACTAAGGACAAAGTGTCTCTATCTATCTATCTATCTATCTATCTATCTATCTATCTATCTATCTATCTATCTAGTCTCTAAGAACATTTACCCAAGTATTATACCTATATACATTTTGTAGTACTGTGCTTCTTGAGTACTCCTATTTTGCAAAACTTTGTACTTTTCCTGTGTTAAATTTGAGAAGTATTGCACTTTTTACTCTGTTACATTTAACTGACAACTTACTAACTTAACAGTATCACCTTTCCCTCTTTCCTTTCTTGCTTCTTTTTACCATGCCGTCTTTCCTTGTTATTCCCCTGTTATTCCCTTCTTTCAGAAGGCAAGAGCCTTCCAAAAGTGTGAAGTTGCCAAAATTTTGAGATATACACTGTACATTTATATTATTTCAATATCTCCAGTCCATCTCTATCTATCTATCTATCTATCTATCTATCTATCTATCTATCTATCTATCTATCTATCTGCATGACATTTAAGACTATGCAGCAATACAGATCTAGAGACTAAACGAAAACTCCTCACAGGTTGGAATAAAATGTGTTATACGTGGCAAGCTTTTGACACATTCTGAGGCATTTCTTTTCCCTCTCATTTGGCACATGGTGTGTCTTTAAGTTAAGGTTTCCTTTTCTTCTTAGCGTTCATTAATGCTTCATGTTTTACATTTAAGTGAAATGAGAGGGGAGGTAAAAGCTCCCGTATTGGTACAAAGTACTCCACACTGCCCACTTTTCCTCATTTTATTAGAGTTGTAGTAATCTAAATCTTTGGCGTGTGCCCATTTACAGTTCTCTTCAAAAGACAGCACGTGAGATCTATAATTAAAGAATGCGTTAAGCTCGTAACAGTGCCTTCAAAAAGCTTTCTCTACTTGCTTTGCTATTTTCTGCACTTTGCTGGTTAGATTTTGGGGTAGGTACAGTACGGCACCGCAGGCTTGATGAAGTTTTGGGGCATTGGGTGGGCACAATTACCTTCTTCAGAGCTAATTAGATGTTTCATATGGATAGTTATTGACTATATGATGTTATATATGTACACGTATTAGTGTAAGACTAGATTTTTGCAGTATTGTGAGCTGAGAATGTACCAGTGGCAGATGGTTACCAGTCCCCTCTGCAAACATAACCTGTGATACCTCTGTTTCCAAAAATTACCTGTTCAATTTTCTCCAAGATTCAGTATCTCCAATATCACATGTAGCAACTTTCTTTACCATGTGACCAGCTGACCATGAGGATGTTCTTCTCCATTTGAGTGACATCTCCACTGTGTCATCTCAGCTTTCTGAAAAGGTGAAAAAGACAAAAGTATTTGATTGACTGGAGAAGAGTATCACATGCAGAAATTAACAGATTTATCAGTAATACTGCCCAGGTCTGATAATCAGCAGTTTTCTGGGTGGATAAAACTGAATTCATCTAAATAAAATAAAGAAATATTATAATAAAGTCACACTTACCAAATATACATGCATACATATACTGTGACTGTTTATGCCCAAAATGTATTTCTAATTATGCATAATGAATTTGTTTTGAGGAACTTAACATAGGCCTTATTAGTCATATTAGATTCTCGCCAACAGTTCACAAACATACAGTGCAGACTCATTTATTCCAGCTATTCCATTTTTTAAAAAACAGAAATTATAATGGAGTCTAAAGTCTTGGATAGCTGTCATTGCTTTTTGTGCATTTTGGTTATTGCTGGAAGAATCGTTCACAAACTGGCTCACAAAGAAGCAATAACACTGTCTCCAAAATGTTCAGCAGCGGTCAACCTTTGCATGCAAACATTCTGGTCGACCAGCTTCATGTTGGCAGACGTTCTTTTGGTTGATCACGTCCAAATAAAGTGATATCACTCCCTGTGAAAAGCTGCTTAATGTGACATAGAATCCAAATCCAAATCTTGTGGGATTTAATAATGTTTGATATATCATGGTTCACCTTGTACTTCTGTCACCACAAAACAGAGAATGGTGGTGATTGGTTGAGAGGCTCAAACTCTTTGTTTTGTGTCCTAATGAGTTTCAGGTGTGTCAAAAGGAATCCAAAGTGGTGAATAGTGCCAGAATGGGAGCAATGTACTCTTACTGTAATTAAATTTGAGTATTTTTTTGGAGTATTTTTCATGGTTAGTACTTTTATTTTAAGTACGTTTTTAATGGAGTACATAGAGGAGGAACATGATCTGGTTTTACTTTGTTTATGCACTCCACTTTGTAATTTCCAAATTTTCTTTTTTTTTTCTTTTAAAACAGTCAAGTTTTTGAACATGTACATAAGTACATGTTGAGTACAATCCACCTTTACAGTATTATTAAAGAGTTTGTTAAATGATGAAAAATATGTTTTTGGTTACTGTTGTATTAAAAAAAATTTGAGAATATAGCATATACATGTGTTTAGAAATTTGGCGGATTATGCCTTTTATTTAATTTGGAAAACAGATTGAAACTTATATAATAAAATTACATTTGCTATTGGTTGTATTTCTAATTAGTAACTCATCCACTTTTGTTATATTTTAAAATTGAATAACACAAAATAACACTTTAAATTAGCCACTTCTTATCTCTACCTGACATATTTATTTGGTATTTTTTTCAATCACTGAAGGAAAATATAATTAAAGTAAGCTCTACTCAGACATTTTACTGCAGTACTCCAGCTGGCATGTAGGTTTCCCCTTGTGTGAAGAGTCGTAGAAAATAACATATTTTTTGAAATAGTATTACAGAGATTTCCAAATAATTCTCAGTTGTAGTTGTGCAGCAGAAAGAAAGCATGAAAAGTATCAAAAACTGTCGTACTCGATAAGGTGACATCTATACATTCACATCACATTCTTGGCTATTATGCATCTTTTTAGGGGACGAATAGCTTTCTGTTTTGTACATTGGTTTTAAATTGGTCTCTTAGTGTCATTAAGCCATTACAGCAACTAAGTAAGTGTGTATAATTGTGGATCAATGGAATATCTCCCCATAATGCATTTCCCTTGACATTCCCCTTGGGCTGCAACCCTCAGAAAATTAACAATGTTAATAATACTGCGACGGAGGGGGAAAATTGAAATGATTAGATGTGTTTTACTTCGCTGCTGATGGAAATGTGGTGAGAGGGAATCAGGGTCAGGGATAGACTTGCTTTGCAGCATGACTCCGTGCTATTTTTCCAGGCTGTGTGGTCAAAGATTCAGAAAGCTTGTCAACGGAAAATGAGAGAGCGAGAGAAGTGGGGGAGAAGAGAGAAAGAGATATATAGACAGGAAGACTGAGAGACATACGGGGACAGAAAGAGCATGGTGGGCCATCAAATTCTTTGTATTATTGATACGGCTGATTATGGCATCATATTTTATCCACTTATGTCTTTTTGACTCCGACATGAAAAGCAACAACATGCGTTTCATAAAATGACCTGGACAGCTTGAGCGGTCTGTCTCTACTTTGGGGCATGTTGGTGGTTTTGAGTAATCCAACCACCGACAGGCTGCATTTCAGCCAGTGGACGAACATATTCAGTCATCAGACATGGTGGTAATCACATGCAACAATGAGGAGAAAGTAATCCTTTCCCTCTATGAAGATTTTTTCCTGTTCGTATATGAAAAGAGAGCCGTGCTATTTTTGAAGTGTAAGTGGAAAATAAGCGAAATGCGTGTTGTGTTGTTTATTACACACAAGGATCATTTACAGGCTCAGCAGAACTTCTAACATCCCCACCCCCAGCAAACTCTGCTTGTTCCCTTACGCTGTGATATATCACTGACCACACATCAGAAATAATCCCACATGGCATTGCAGAGAAAGATTTTTTACTGTTTGCATAAAGTCAGTCTGACAGAGTTATTATACCACTGGAACTGCAAATAAAACATGCTAAATGTGCATTTACATGCAGGTATCAGAAGAAACTAGAAACTCAGAAGTCCATCACCAAAACAAACAAAACTCTGTCCACCGCCTTCGTACTGTGTATACAAGCTGACAGCTGTCCTGTAATCTCCCTGTCTGTCGATGAGACCTGTGGTCAACTAATGGCCCATACAGGCGTCATGCATGCAATTGCTTGAGATGGCGCAATGACAGTGTCTTTCAATATCTTTTTATACATTGTAAAATGAGAGGAACTTTGAGGAGATAGATGCTTTAGTTGTCATAAGTAGCCGTGGTTTTTACAATTTTATACAAATACATTTTGGATGGCCAGATCTGGTTCTGGAACAAATCATGGAATAAATACACCTGATGTTTTTCATTGATTTTGGTGTGTTACCTTTTGAAGAAGCTGATATTAATAAATCCTGGATCTGCCACCTGGATCTAGAGCTGCACCAGTATTTAATGGGTTCTTCCTTGGTCCATGCCCCACCCTTCCACAAAGTTTTGTTAAAACTGGTTCGTAACTTTTTGAGTAATCCTGCTATAAACCAACCAAGAGATGTGAGTGAAAACAACCTCCTTAGCAGAGGAAAAAAAGAATTAAATTTGCTTTTTAATGGAAAGAATTTTTTGTTGAATACTTTAAAGAAAACGTTCTCAACTACCAATGTAGAGCCATTAACATTAATAAAAAGTCATTGCAGCTCCCCATAGTCTGTTGCTTGTCTGTTCGTAAAGATTATTTAGCATGGTGGGCTACATGTGCGAACCAAGACACACAAAGAAATACCACAATATAAATCCTTGTTTCAGTTGATCAAGCCAAGTGTGGCTGAGTCTGGGGAGGCAGCAATAATTTTGCTCCAGTGTGTGTGTTAGAGAGAGAGAGAGAGAGAGAGAGAGAGAGAGAGAGAGAGAGAGTTTATTGTATCTTCACATGTATTTGTGTGTTCACTGGTGCCAAGTCAGTTTCATCAGAGTTATCAGTCCATTTCAGCCTTTAGCTGCTCTTTCTTGTGTCATGCTGACTCGTACTCATTTCTTTGAAGGTGATTGTGTCAGAAGGTTCTGAGTTGTTCCTTGCAGGGAAGCCCACCTTCTCCTCTCCCTCGATGGTTTAGACATATTTAGTTAGTGCCCCCAGACCCTGACAGATGGTACTGAGGTTTGGGTGGGAGCTCATTACTCCCTGGCAGAGCCCTGCCAAAAGGAGGGGAGGGTTTTTAAAGGGAGTAAATTGAGGTTTTCTTTTTTTGTTGCTTTATTTTGTACAGGCAAATCCAACTCAATGCTTTGTGTGATCTGTTCCATGTGCTGTGTGTGTCACCAGCAGCCATCTTTGGTCCCTTCTCCCTGGAAATAACTTCCGTTCTGCTTTATTTAATGGACACCCTCCTGGATATGCTTATTTCATAGAAGAAATCAGGATTTTACAGGATTTCACTTCTCCATGATTTTGGAGACTGTTTAAAAGAAATCTCTGACTATGTATATGATATTTTTCAAAGTACAAGAAACAATAAAACTGTCATTACATTTGTTACAGATAATTGTTTCTACATTGTATGAATTATGATCTGTGTGGAAATCAGCAGTCTTCCCAGCTTGATTACAATAATAATGTGTGTATGTGTGTGTGTCTGTATGTGTGTATGTGTGTAAAAATAACGCATATAATGCAAATAAGAAAGAAGACAAAACTACAAGATAGGCTTTACAAGACAAATCTGCCATTTTTCTAGCTTTATGTCCAAAAGGGGTTTATTCAAAGCTTTACATATGATGTCTTAGTGCCATAATGATGTGGGGGACTGGAACTATCATTTATTTATGGAAGACATACTACTCTGCAGGAGAGGGATCATATCTTCAAGCAAGTCAAAAGAAAACGTTTATCTCTATTTTAAAGATGGTGAACAAGAGTATCAGATATCTGAGTGAAAACAAGTGAAGTGTTCTTGACTTGTACTTCCTCTTAGGAGAAGAGACTGATGTGGGGACTTCCTGGTGATATTGATAAAGAAAAGAGTTAGGGATCAAGACAAGCAAAAAGTAGGTTGAAAAGAGAGGGGTTGAGCTCAGCGCTGTTAAAACTAGTGCATGATATAATGCGACAGGTCCTGTGTTTGAATGTGGAGCTGACTGATATTGGAAAAAGCCTGTAAGTAGTCATAGAAATGGTGAAAGACAGATAGGAGTGGAAAGGGCACAGAATTCAGAAATAGAATGACATTATAGGTAAAATAAGCATGTTACCTAAAGGGGACTTTATTACTTATAACCTAAAACCCCTAAAACAAAACAAAAGGCCAAGCCGCACCATATGTGTGCAAGAGGAAGCTCAAGTTTTCTCTCCTTTAGACCACCCAATGTTTCACCCACATGCTCTCCTGAAAAACACAGGCACTGCTGGACTGAATCAACCAAACTTCTTATGTTTGTCAAGATCTTGGAACTAAGTTTAATACTTTCAGTTCATTTATTCTTTTATGATTTGGAGAAGGACAAAACCACACAACTAAAAGCAGTTAGTTGAAATGTTCTGACATACAGGATTTTACTTATCATGAATTTTCTCTTGAAGCACCTGATTAACAAACAAAATCAAAGTAAACATTTAATCAGATAGTTAAGTGGATTTTTTAATTCCATCTCAAGGATAAATAGTTTGTCGGGACTGACTGAATCTACTGGAATGCAGAAATTTCTACTGTAGAAATTCTCCCAAAGCCCACGGCACTTTGAAAATAAAGAAGAACCCTTCCTTCCCCCCACTTGCCCGAAGCCACAGCATGTGGTCTACTGTGTTCCTGCTCTAAAAATGGCAAGCGGGCGGCCTCGGGAGAAGCCCAGAACAGCTTCCACCGTAATGGCTGTGTGGGAGTGTCCCTCGTAGATGGCTTTTGAGGGGGCCCCTCCCGGACGCCCGCACCCCTTGCCAGCGCCCAAGGGCTCCAGGCTGCCTGACCAGAGACACCGCGATGCGGCCCACGCTGAATCCAGACCGAGCCGGGCTATGGTGGGCTGGGCTAGGCCAGAGCCAGGATAAACTCCACAGATGCTCCATGGCAGGTTCCTGCACTCCTGCCCTCTGCTGGGGTCAAATAGAAAAGTGAAAAACCAAAGCGAGTTGTTCATCACAGCACATACCTTAAAAATATTTTAAATGACTGGCTGGTGCCTGAGCACAAAAAAATTTAACGATCTAACTAAAAGTTGTAGTTTGGCCTGATAGAGCCTTGTTTCCATGTTAGACAATATGCCAGATAAAATATGTAGTGCTTCCCAATCTGTGGATTGAGACCCCTTAAGTTGGTTGCTTGACAAATCTAATGGCCATGTGATTTTAACTGGGTGAGCCAGAAGATTAAAAATATTTTAGCTATAAATTGTATTTATATTTTCTTCTACCGTATGTTTGTTTTTTAGGTTTTGCCTCTCAAAAATACTCAACTGGAACAATCTAGAAGGGAAAAATCCCTCTTTAGAGAACTGTTCAGAGCACAGTTCAGAGAAAATATAGAACCTCTGATGAGGAGCTGCATGTAGACTTTTCTTTATTTTAAGGGGTCACAAGCCAAAATGTTTGGTAGCCAGAGATTTAGGGGATAGTGATTCTGAAAAACACAGACAGTACATATATTCATTGTAGGTGTCTGGCCAAGGCTGACGCCAACAAATGAAAGAATGAAAAAGATGGTACATTATGTGCTACCATTTCGACTGTTTTAATGTGGCGAAGAAAAGGCTTTAATCCTTAAAGGGATCTTTGGCAGGTCAAACAAACACAGGGCAATTCCATGTTCATGTCCTGTTGAGGAGTAGCCTGTCATTGAAAGGAACATAATGAACCCTGAGGAACACTGTCCATCTAAACTCTTTTTTATATATGTCTTACAGTTCTAGTTTAGACTATAGTGAGACAACCAATGTTTTTCACGCTGTGTGTGCAATCTGCTTATACATCATGTTTGAACTGGCACATTTCTTGAGAGTTGTAATGTTGCTGATCATGTTGATTTATAAGTCTGGCTCTATAACTGATACGCAGTAACTTTATGTAATACATCATTAGATGGGCCAAGTTTTGCATGTACAACTACACTTCTGATGGTAATGCAGACTGAATGATGATAGTGAGTGATAGGGTGAAGCCAGCCAGTCACCTTCTGGTTTGAATCAGTGGAAGGGGATAGGGGGGTTGCTCTTGGTAGGTTGGCTTTTATTGCTTCTCCCCTTTGGTTTTAAACAGATCTGCCTGTTTGTGGAAGTGTGGCTGGCGGTTGGCTCCTCAGCTGGCAAGGCAGCGGCGTTTAATTGCTCTTTGTTGTGGCAGGTTGGGGGAGAAGGAGGCCCTGTGGTTGCTGCTGCACAATGGCGCTTACTCCTGCCAGCACACAGGCCGAGACGCACGAGGCACTGACGCGCACACACACACACACACAGGAGTACATACACCTACATAACTGCATATTTAACATATATATATATCAATAGGTGGATCAGATATGAGGACTTGAAAATACATCTGTCAAAAATCGGCTTGTTCTTGTAGAAGAATGGGGATGTTACATCTCACAGGCCATCACATACTAGTGTCTGTAGGAAGCTGCTTAATGGTGTAATGATGTTGGTTTATAATGGAGTCACAAAGTGTTTGAGGAAATAAAGGAAGAATTACAGGAGAATAAACAGAAGCAGCATGGTTTGTATATTTGCCCTGTTCTGTGAATGGGCAAGCATATAATTATCACATTTACAGGGAAGAGCTGCTGAATAATGGGTCATAGTGGGTGTATCCTCCCTTATCCTGCCCCTCCTGGAGTGTGTGTTTGTGTGTGTGAGAGAGAGAGAGAGAAAGAGAGAGAATAATAAAGAAACAGTAGACGTTTGATCATCAGGTTTTTCTTTACAAAGCTTTCTGTGTTGAGCCAATGTGCAATTAGGTATCAGCAGTTGCATGTGAAATGAAAATAAAGACAGATCACATTCCAGTTTTGACTTGTCCTATGCTACAGTCGGCCTTCCCTTGTGGATCACACTCTATATTTTGATGCAATTGTACCCTCCACCTTCTCAAATTTGCTCTCTCATGTGATGCATTTGTCCCAGCCAAAAATTTCTTTGCCTTGTTTACTTTTCCTGCAGCCCCTGCACGTGTGTTTATCCAAAACTAAAGTATTCTTTTTTCTGCTTCCCCATCACAGTGGCTTTTGTGCTCAGCTGTGGTGAGTTTTGTGTATTTTTGTGTAATTTACTCCTACAATTGGAAGAATGATGTGCTCTTCTCCTCTACCCAGCCCCCCTTCCCTCCCAGAGAGGTTCTTTTCCATTGATGCACTTACTGTAAAGTGTTCCCTCCACCTCCGTTGCTGACCACATCAACTTGGCCAATCACTGATGACTCATTATACACACATAAACAGAACAAAGCACAAACAGTCATCATGGAGTTATTGCGTACATTTACACATGCAGTACAGCGAAGTTTCAAAAGTATCACGCATACCCCTATATCTTTGTTTTTTTTTCATCCCCCCTCCTTCTCTCTCTCCCCTCTCTCCCTCTACACACACAGAGAGCATGGATGCACACGGAACGAACAGAACGCTACGCCACTGTAATTTTTGGAAATGAAAATGGAAACTGGCACCAATTAGGGAAACCAATAAAGTAACCTCAGTTCTATATGTCTGCCAAGTGGTAGAGGGGATTCAACTGGAGAGTATAGGATTACATCCAGTCTTTAGGTTATCATCCAGATAGCATCATCAAGTTTTATTCCAGGGATGCAAATACAATCTCTGCATTTGTGGAGTTGGATTTTTGCTGTCACTTATCTTGTATCACTTGAAATAGATTTGTTTTTAGGTTCTCTCTCTTGGACTAAATGCTTTTTTTTTAAAAATCTGTTATTTCAGAATAACACAGACCAATTCAGTCAGCTTAATAGGCTTTTATTAAGTAAGTCAATGTTTATCCTGTGGCAACACAGCAAACAGTGGAGCAGTCAGAGAGACATGTTTTGATTTAGCTACACTTACTTACTAATTGGGACCCTCATAGGTGTTGCAATTAATTGGTTCCTTCAAAACACTGCACATAAGAAAGGAAAAGGAAGGAGGCAGATGGGGTGGCATGTTTAATCTAGTCTCTAGTAGAGACAGAGTAATAGGGTAATGATCTTGTGGCCCTCTGGTGCTGATGTGGTGTTGAAAAAGAGAAAGGAGAGAGAGAGAGAGAGAGAGANGAGAGAGAGAGAGAGAGAGAGAAAGAGACCTGAGCTTCAGGAGAACCACTAAATGCTGCCATATTCATCCAGCACAGTGACGCCATGCCACACGCCAGTCACACGAGTAGCCACACACACACACACACACACACACACACACACACACACACACACACACACACACACTGTCTCTCTCTCTGCAGACATAAACACACAACGTAGCAGCCTACACATACACCCACGTATGCATACAGTATGGGCATATGCATGAACACATGCTAAAACACTGAATACAAATACAAGCCATGGACACATGCATATATGCTACACAAATACACATGAACACACACACACAATGTACAACACACAGGAAAAAAACAGATGCACAAACATCCATTTCTGTATTTCTATTCAAGGTGATGCAAATATATGCACAGTCACAAACATGTCTGTGTTTTCTTTTCTCCCTCGCACTCATTCACTCACTGTATCCACTCTAATGCTGTATTTCTGTATTATGACAACAATTTTATTTGAGGCAGAAGTTTGTTTTTCAAAAGGAAAAGGAAAAGTCCTAAAGCGGTTCTCTGTAGCTCTTTGTTAGTACCCATTTAGCCGTATCCCAAGCTTTGCTACATTTATTGCTCTTTTCTTTCCCCTGGGTTGTCACTCCTCCTCCACTCATCTTGTCCTGTACCATCAGTTCTTTCCTGTTTCTTTACTCTTTTCCTGTCTTCCTTCCCTCCCTTTTTACCCTCTTTCCATCTTTACCACCCCCTCTGTCCCCCTCTCCCAGTCTTTCTGGCCTCTCTGTCTCCCTCTCAGTTGGACTCATGTGGGACTGATTGAGCTTGAGGATCCAGCCCTCATCAAAGGCCGAGTGTGGTTGAATGCAAGCAAGCCACTGGGGCTCCAATCTCGCACTGGTTAATGAGCCCCCTCTCCCCCTTTCCTCTTCTTCCTCCTCCTCTCTTCCTCATCCCCCTTCAACCCCAGCATCCCTCCAGCAGCATAAAATACAGCTATATCCCATCCCCCTATCTTCTCTTTTTTTCTCCATTTCTCATCTGCTCTTTCCTTTTTCCTTCCTCAGGCCCTCCACACTTTAGTGTTTTCAAATCACTCCCCTGTCTCTCATCCCCCTTGCTTTCCACATATCGTCCATTGCTCCTACTAATACAGCTTCCTCTTCTCCTCCATCATCTTCCATCCCCTTTACATATCAACCACTCCTCCATTCTATCCTCTCTCCCTCATTCCCCAGTTCTTCCACACTTTGTCAGCCANTCCTCCTCCTCCTCCTCCTCCTCTAACCACCATCACCATCACCACACTGATGATACATATACTCTCTCACTGTGGACTGTGATTTTAATCACTGCATGCATGCATGCACACTCCATCCGCACACTTGTGCAAGTGCACATAGTGTTTGTACCCGCATAAACAAGAACTGTATACAGGTGGGCAAAATGCAAACAATTACATTTATGTGCACATTATATCAGCATTAGCGTGCTTGAACACATACATGAAAAAAAATATCATTTATGTTCAATTCCATTTATAGCTGTAGCAAGGCAACAAAATTTATTGTATATACTCAACTATAAGCTGACCCCCGATTTTGACCTGCAAATTTAGATTTTTAAAGAAATCCGCATATAAGCCGACCCCCTAATGTTGTGCCATCAATTTATTTGTTCAGCAATTTACCTGTTTTTTTCTGAGACTTGTCATAGTATTCCTGTGATTTTCTGAAAATAATCCACTACCGGTACCGGTAAACAGCTGATTATTGCAAGTGACATTAGCTAACATTAAGTTTTCCGGACTCCTCTTCCTTGTCTGAATCGCATTGTTGAAGGTAAGGAAAGCTTTACAAATGAGCTATAATTCTCATGGCGCTTATTTAGCTGATTTATCTGTGTAATTATGACAAGTTTTTTTTGTTTTGTTTTTTGTTTTGTTTTGTTTTTTGTTTTGTTTTGTTTTTTTTTTTTTTTTAAGAATGTCATCCATTACGTGTTTTCAGTAATTATCCTGTACCTGAGTCGATGTGGGCCTGTCTATGTGCTGGACATTCCTCCATATGGCGTTTTGGAATTCCCTCAGCCGACCCCCTGATGTTGTTCCTCAATTTATTTGTTTAGCAAATTACCTGTTTTTCTGGGTATTGTCATAGTATTCCTCTGATTTTCTGAAAATAAACCACATACTGGTACCGGTAAACATGATATTTATTTCAACAGCTGATTACCGTAACTGACGGATCACGGCTTACTGGCCACCGCAAAATGTGCTGAATAAGATGTTTAGTCAGGAAATACATCATTCTAAGAGGTATGATTTAAAGTATTTTCCATGGGTAGTGGTAGTGGGTAGTATTTCCACCCCTGGAAATTTCGTTCTTTGGGATCCGATTTGAATTACTCTTGTGTAAACTGACCCCCCCCAATTTGCGTTGTGAAATTTGAAATTTGGTAAAAAAAAAAAAAAAAAACANAAAAAAAAAAAAAAAAAACTCGGCTTATACTCGAGTATATACGGTAAGCTAAAAATCACGAATGCATGACTTTTAGCTCATGCCCAATTGGTAACTAATACATCTAACAGGAAATCAGCAAAGAAATGATCAAGCACTGAACTCTATCAGCATTGCTATTTTTTCAACAGAGTTTAGTAACTTAAACATCAAGGGATATAGTATGAGTGACTTCTGCAAGTTATTAAGTTCTAAAATCTTCTTAATTTTGGAAAGCAGTCTGAACTGAAATAGACAAGCATGCACACCTTTTACCTGTTCATCAAAACTAAGTCAGCATCAGGAATGACTCAAATGACTCAAATTTGTGGCAGCTGAGTTTACTTTGCACTTTGTTGGCCTTTTGTTGGCTAGTGATGAACTTCAAAATATTTGATTTTACGAGTTGACAGAGGTTGCCTGAATGCATCATTAGTTTTGGTCTCTGTGACTGTCTCCTTTGGGAAGGAAGGGAAGGAGTTGCAGGTTCAGTCAAGCCTTTAGATCCTCTGTAGGATGTCGCTTTGTGGTCTGCATCCTTCAAAGGATGCAGACCCTTGAACTGGTCATATAGTGTATGCTTCCCAATTTAAGAAAAACTAAACTGATTATGCTTTATAGTTTTATCTTGTTTGTGGAAAAAGTGGTGCCATACACAAGTTACAGATTGTGTAGTGATTGTGTAGATGTGTATGTGATTGTGTATTACATGTGCAAAGGATTATTTTTAGAGTTTTGGAAGTACTGGAACCCTCTGATTTCCTCTACACAAGCACAATTTTTAAGGAATATCCAATATATTAATTATATTCATACATTTATGCATTACATATTGGTTATTATGTCATGCACACAAATGTATTTAATTTTTTGTTAGATTTGTTGTTGTTGTTGTTGTTGCTGTTACTGTTACAACACACTGCCCATATCATCACCTCACCGCTCAGACTCACACCATTTCTGGCTCATCTCCCGTCTTTGTTGTGTGTGGTTGTCTGGATGAGGGTGAGGTGGAGGGAGAAGATCAGCAGTCAGACCACTCCATGTGTTTTCAGTTCCTTCTTACAGACCTCCTCTCCTCTCCTCTCCTCTCCTCTCCTCTCCTCCTTTCTATGTCTTGTTCTCTTTGTGTCCACCAAATTGCCCATTAGACTTTCTATTTGTCTGTCGGAGAGCTTGTCTGGGTGTGGAAGCCAGCTAAAACTATCCTCCCATCCATGCCAATTACACCATGGGAGACCACTTCTAACATTTTATACTACATGTCTGCAAGAACCCAACTCGGTCCTCATCCCACACATACACACGCACACACGCACTTAAAAGGAGCAAAATGCATATGTGTAGCATTTGGATGTGTGTTGCTTTGGGATGCAACACACATACAATTATTGATTCTTTGAAATGGACTCCCAGCTGCTCTGGTACATAGCTTTATTTTTCCTGTGTTTTGTGTGTAGAATAAAACATATGCAACATGGCTTAAGCTGATCTGTCCAAAGAAAGTTTATATTTGTGAATAACGTTTCTCCTCTTTGCTCTTCTTTTTTTGTGTTCAGTATTCATAATAATGCAGTCAAACATCAAAACCAGAGGTGGAAAGTAACAAAATACATTTATTCTTGTTCAAGGAAACATAATTGTAAATTTGAGGTACTCATACTTTTTTGAGCATTTTTCTTTAATGACACAGTATTGTTATTATTGATTTATCACTAAATTAATCTGTTGAACTATTTATAGTGGTTTTAACATTTAACATTTTAACAGTTTTTAACATTCAAAATGAGATAAGATTCTTTCTTTCTTTCTTTCTTTCTTTCTTTCTTTCTTTCTTTCTTTCTTTCTTTCTTTCTTTCCTTTACTTCTTCAACTGATTGACAAAGCATAAAAGTCCCCAAGATTTTGACAACCAACAACTAAACTAAACTCTGATCTTCATCCCTATGGGTTAAGTACTACTTAAGTATTACTTAGTTAAGTACTTCAAATGCAAGAATTGTACTTGTAACTTTTGCTGTGGTATTGCTACTTTTAGGTAAGTACAGTACTTCTTCCACCACTAAAAGTTGTTATGTATAACATAATAGAATGAAGGCACAATGTGTGTATTATAATCTGTTTTTATCCTTAGGGAAACTTACATATGTCATGTATATATTCTCAAAGGTCTTTTTACAGACATTTAAAACCAGCCCTCCATTCTAAAAACAATTGACTGATCAGCTTCACACAATTCCAGTCCAAGACAGTGACCAAAAGAAGCCAAACGATGCGGTGAAATGCTTAGCTAAACATTGTTGTTGCATTCTGTAATAAAGAGAGGAAATCTACAAAACCAAAAAACCCCAGAGAGAAAGTTATTAATATCCTTTCAGCTATAAATTATCTATATGTGTTGTAGTCAGTGTTCCCTTTCTCTATTTTGTCTCGCTGTTATTCTTCCACTGCTGCTGGCTGCGTGCCCTGTAGCAGTGAGAACATCATGATAAAACTGCTGATGGGAATGAAGCTGAAATGAAGCATGTATGCATATGTTAATGTGAGTATATTGTGGAAGAATAATCTGTAGTTATCTGGTAAGAGCATGTGCTTATGTATTCACTGTATCTGCAGTATGTGTGAGAGAACAAAACCATGGAAACAGCCTAGTCAAACTAGATGTCTATATGTGGATACCATTAGATGTGGTGGGAGGATGGAGATGTCCAGACAGAAACAGACAACACCAAGAGAAGGAATATTTGAAGATTTAGAAGTGCCAGTTTATGAAGCAATGCCACACACAGCGAAAGGTTTCTCTTCACAGTCATGGTGAGATCCCGTCGATGACAGGGGTGTATGCCTGACTGTAGTGACTGTAGTACAAAGTAATTAGAGACAGTCTCAAGCAGGTCACAGTTTAGTCTATAGCAGCCTTAAAAGAGACAGAGTGGGAGTGATGAAGGTGACATGAGTAAGATAGCAAGGAAAGTGGAAAAAAGCAACATCAAGAATTCATTCATCAAGAATTTTGTTCTGGAAATACAGAATGTATGGTGCTGAAATTAGTTCTGGAAGCATAAATGTAATACTAGAAATTTAAAAAGCATTAGAACCATTTAATGATTTTTTTTTTTTTTTTTTTTAAACAACCAGAGAATACAGTCAGATAGCAGAGGATTTAGGATTTTAGGACTCCCTGTCATAAGTAATACACTGGCATATGCATAAGACACAGTGCACAGATCAATGCAGCATTTAGAGGCTTACTACCCTGGAAGTGGATCAGACTACATCATGCTTTAACTGTCCAACTTGGTTAAAACTTGTGATATATTGGAAGCCATAAGACTGAGGAAGTTTACTCTGCGTGAGTGCCATCCCCCAGTGCTGGTGAAGGCTCTTGCTGAAGTCTGCATATCCTGCTAGCTGCCTTGTTAACCCAGAATACCCTAATGACTTCCCCTCTCTCTCTCTCTCTCTCTCTCTCTCTCTCTCTCTCTCTCTCTCTCTCTCTGCTGAGCCACACTGTGAAGTCATCCATGTTTCCATGTTGCAAAAGGAAAGGAAAGGAAAGGAAAGGAAAGGAAAGGAAAGGAAAGGAAAGGAAAGGAAAGGAAACTGGACACACTGAGGAAACTGGACAGGATGTGGGAAAAGTGGGAACCATTAATGAGGTGTGCTTTGATGGCATAAAGCCAATAAGGCTGAGGCATCTAAATGATTCTGTCTGTAACAAGCATCCCTCATCCCTAAAGCCTTGCAGAGCTGAATCCTGACTCACTCAGTTGTAGTATTTAATTTTTATGTTGTAAGCTTCAATATTTCTCTTGATTCCACTGAAAGAGTAACTAAATATCTAATTATACTTGTTTATTGCTTCTCTTTTGAGATAAATATGAGAATGATGGAGACAGACTGTGTGAGGGGGAGGAGCTAGTCTCTGAGGAGGCAAGATGTGGCAGCGTTGCTTTTGCAGGCCACAGATATGTTTGCTTGCTTTTATCATTTCTCATCATTGTCAGGTTATAAACACTGTTGTTGCATCAGCCACATAGTCAATTTTGGGTATCAGTATGTGTGGATTGTTGTTGCCTAGAACTGTGTTGCAAAAACAGTTGTATTCACAATGTTTTGTTATGCATCAGTGCTGCTGCTGTGTGTTTTTATTCTAAAGGTGTGATAATGCTGTGATGGACAGTAAGTCTGTTAATGTGATTTTTTTTTTTTACAGCTACGTTAAATACAGATATNTTTTTTTTTTTTTTTCATTAGGTGGCGTTCTGCCTGATATAGATGCTTGTTACTGTCAGTATAGCAACTGATTGTCGCCACCTTGTGGTTGAATGAGAATATTTAATGTGGCATATGATCAAACTTGCAAACAAGCATGCACACATACATCTGCTCATACATACACACATGCACATACACAAAAATAACTACTATATGAGCAACTACACTCTGATACACACCACCATTGCAAAACACAAAAATGTTAAAAATGTACATAGACATATTCCACAGGTATTTGGAAAATATTTTTGACACATGCTTGTACCACAGGCCAACAGTAAATAGGTTATAGATAGAGATAATAAATACATATACAACATAAGCAGTATTGTGGTGCACATAGTGCCATTAAATATTTCTTTTAATCATCTGATCATAATGTTATGCTATATTTTATTTACTCTGTGTGCAAGAAAAACCAAGTAAACCAAGTCTTGAGTAGATGACTAGGATTGTTCCCTGTTTCTCAATAATGTCCTAAAATTTCTAAAATTGTTATTGTTCTCAGTAGAAGCCCAGTGGAAGAGCTGACACTTGGAACAAAAGTGTGTTAGTAATATATCAACAGCTGAAAATGTCAAAATTAAATATTAATCATGTCATGTAAACCTCAAAATCTCAGAATCCAAAAGGAAAATAACTTTACAAATAATCACCAATGAGCTGCAATCCAAAGGGATTTTTAACAAATACTAGTAAAACATAAAACAATATATCAAGTCAAGCTTAACAATATCCAAGAATAGGAATGTATCATGACCAAGCCCAAACTCTCTAGAAAGACAAGAAAAAGCCCCGAAAAGCCTTAGCATGTAAGAAAAAAAAAAAAAAAAAAAAANAAAAAAAAAAAAAAAAAAATGGAAGAAACCTCAAGAGAGAAGGAGGAGATCCCCTTTCCTCCAGTGGCAGGTGTAAATATGAGCCATGGGTGGGGAACCAGAAGCAAAACCTTAAGTGTACTGGAGGAATAATACAACAATGGGACTATGATCAGAAATTCTGTAAATGTGGACCTGTTCATACCTTATACAGTTGTACATCTGCAGATCCCAGCAGATCTACATATTCATACATTATATACGTAAATGTCCTGTCAGTACATTTTAAGTAGTTATTTACAAAAACAGGTGAAATAAAAAAAAAACTAAATAAATTGATGTACAGTTTTATTAACATTAGCTGCACAATGAATGCACAATGCACAATAAAATATGAATTTCAAATTTATAAAAACTGAATTTTTCTGTTTTATTATCTATCTTGTTAGATTTTTCTATGTTTTTGTTAACAACATTGAAATTTAGATAATGTTTCTACCTTAGCGATGTTGTCTACATTTTACTAGTTTTTAGTTTTTCCAATTCTTTTTATAGACCTTTCTACTTGTGTGACTGTATAGGACAAATAAATTTTGAAAACTGATCCAGTATCCAATATGATTTTAATAAATCCAATAATAATGTAGTAGATCTAATGTAAGAAATCTAATAAAAGCTTAAGAGACTGCATTTACATTATTTTTTGTTTTTAAAACAAAAAGGCTGCCTATTTGCCCTTAAGTCTTAAGCTGTTCTGAAAATCACGTGTTCCTGTTACCTTTTCTTTCTTTATATATAAAAGACATTTTATTTTTCACCCTGTCAAAAGTCCCTTCATTTCTCACACTCTGAACGCAACACTTCTCTATACGCAGTACATGACACGAAACTATATAAATCACTTTACAAAGCTGCACAAATGTAGCTGTGAGTGTTGCTCTCTGGCGCCGCCATGCGGTTTAGTAAAATACGTTGTTATTTTAATCACTATCAACGCACGCGATTGCTATTGGCTCACAATGTCTTCCTCATTTTCTTAACCAATGGGAACCTTTAATTTCTTTTCTCAGAACCATTTTGCGTGCAAGCTCCTCCCCCTTTTTGTTATCAATCACTCCTCCTCCTCCTCCTCCTCCTCCTGTATCCGCTCCCCACACACCACTCCCGTGTGATGCCNACTCCTCCTCCTCCTCCTCCTCCTCCTGTATCCGCTCCCCACACACCACTCCCGTGTGATGCCAATTCTCACGACTACTGTGTCAAGGCGGCGGTATTGCAGTGTAAACCCAAAGACTGCACGCTAAAAAGGACATTATGGAGATGTGGATTTACTGACACAGATGCGACGATGCGTGAAAAAGGTAATATTTTTGCAGCTTTACGCACAAACGCTGTATTCACGCGCTTAGCAGTTAGCCGATGACGCTAACTCGCCTGTCTGAAAGTCTAATCAGCAGACATGGAGCTACATTGGTACTTGAATTTCTTTTTCCCCTACAAATAACCCGATATTCTCCATTCTATCATCTTGGTTTCCACGTTTAGATGGATTGTGAACGATAACCGACAAAAGAAAAGAAAGGAATCTGAACCCACATTAACCATCTGGGCATCGGGGGAAGATGAGGATAATGATGATGATGGCTTCATTGAAAACAACGCTGTTCCTGTTTCTGCAATGGGGTGAGTCATGGCTCTTCTTCACCATCTGTCACATGGCATTTCCATGATTGTTTAATCATGCTTAGCAACCAGACATATGCTCTTATTCATTTAACTATGATGTCTTCCTGCATTTTACATAAAGTCACTACTTCTGCATTATTTCTTCCTCTGTGGGTTTCTGAGCATTTGTGAGCATCAACCACATCCCTGTTGTCAGTAAGTCATATAACATACATCATTTCCAGTCTGCTTCCTGCATATTGAGCTGTTTGTTTTTGTGTTTTTTTTGTGAGTGTGAGAGAAGCTGGTGTGATGCTTCAACAGGATCTAGAGAGTCCAGACCAAAATAAAAACTATCAAACATTAGAATATACTGAAACATGGATGTTCACAAATGTGGGAAAATATAATAAATTGCCAATCAAGAAAAAATAACATGCTCAAATTGTGAGGTTTAGTGTTTTAAATCAAATTTCATTTTCATAAACAAAAAGTTATTTGTTTTTTCCCTAATTTAAATTGTTTTTGTCCAGGCTTTTGTTGGATTTTTCTTTTAGTCATGTAATATTCATTGGTTTCTTCAAGTGTTTCATTGATATCTTTGCTATTATTCTTGCATTTATTCATCTTATCCAATATTTTATCGCTTTCCATTTTCTGTTTCATTTAATTTCTTTTACTTGACTTTTATCTGTGCATGCATTGGTCTCAGTGTTCTCTCTTTTTACCTGCTGTTTTTCTTTTGTTTTATTGTCTGTTTTAAATGACTGATCCTGTTTTATGTCAGTCAAATCTGGAAAGCGATTTAAATTTTATGAAGGAAAAGTACTCAACAAAAAACTGTAATTGATTGATTCATTTTTTGACTAATAATACCAAGAAAAAGTAACAACAGGACACAATAAGATGGAATAATTGACAGCAATTTTTGCAGAGTTTAATATTATATCTAAAAATCTGGGTCTCATTTTCAATGTTAAACTTTATACCTAAAATTTCTAATTTTTATTTTTTGTATTTTACTAAGGTAGCCCAGATAACACAAAACGAGTTCATATCATTGGGTGAATTCAAAGTTTCACTGTTACTTCTACTCACAGTTTTTAATCTTTCAATTCACAGTATAAATAATATATACTATACAGTATAACTACACTGTAGATATGCATCATATCAAAAAAGAATCATCTTCTTAGACAGGGTTAAAAATTTGCATTAGTGTGGCTCTGTGGTCCACTGTGGGTCACTTTGCAGGTTTTTGATAAGAAAAGTTTGAAGTTGCAGATGGCCAGACTCAGACAAATTGAGCATTGTCTCGCTGTGTGTCAGTCCGAGCTCCAGTGTTAATTAGAGCTTGATCCGCTTAAACCTCCCACTCATCTCCCATGCTTTTATTTATGGGTGTGTTTTGCTATCAGTCTGTTTGCTCTGTCTGTGAAAGCACCAGTTGTTTTTAGGCCTGACCCACAGATGTATGGGCAGGGTGTGCCAAAACATACCTGTCAAGTATTTCTTGTTGTTCAGGTCATTTATCAGTTTTAGATGAGAGTGTGTTAGAGGTGCTGATCCTTCTTTTAGTTTCAGTTTGTGGGTGGCTGTGTGTTTATTTCAGGATACTTAACCTCATTTTGATGATGAGTTATCACGTTCTAACCACACTTTTTGAATAAAAGCACTTAGTGAGTGACCTGTATTAAATGTGTATCCCACTGTTTTATTTAAAAAAGTAAAAATAAAAAATCACAAGTTCTTACAGACTAGTATCACATTATGAACATGTGTATTTTTTTTTTCACAAAACTAGAAGGATGCCTTCAGCTGCCTTCCCGGTATCTGCTGATTGCATAAAACTAGTCTATTCTTCTCAAGCTGGCCAGCTGCTTTTATATCTAGTTAACACTAAATATGAGTGATTTTGCAGTTGTGGGGCTTGATGGTGGGTTTTCTTCTGGAAAATGTTCAAAAATATTGAATAAATAAAGAGCTTTAAAAAAATTGAGTGATGTTAACTTATATAAACTCTTCTGGTCTTTGATTTTGTTGAATTCAACTGAGGACCACACCCCTTTATTTAATGGACAGAATGCAAAAAATTTGGACAAGGGCTACACTTAATATCTACTCTAGTGTTTAGGCTTGATTTCAGCATTGGATCTTTAATAAAAATGGTTATTGTTATTTCAGATGCCTTGCTTTCACACACCTGTCTTACTGCAGCAAACCTCACCTAGCCAGCTTTCTTTCTTAAATATGTGGCTTATCATTAATCTGAAGAACGCTCTGTGTTTCTAGGTTGTCTCAAGCATGATTTTGGTTATTCCAAGGATTGTGGGTATATACGCTTATTCTGCTCTGGTTCAGAGCTGTTTGTGCTATTATCAAATTAAACATAGCTATAAAATGATTATACACGTTTCTAATGAGTCTAAGAAGTCAGTCTTCCATATATCATGTCAGTAGAGTTTAGAAACTGATGTCTAATGATATCCTACGTAAGATTCTCATTTGGCACCCTGCAAAGAGGGTACTACTTTGCAAGATGTGTGCATCTCTGCAGATACCAAAATGAGGGTGGGGAAGAGAAAATCCCTGTAACGTTACCCTTTATTATGGAGTCCACACTTATGTCTGAGACATTATCAGTGTTGGAATATTTTGGGCCAGTTCCCTAAACATCATTGACTAAAGATGAATGAGAAGTTTCTGTGCCCGTGGCTCTAAAAGAGGGTTTCTGAGCCTGTAATTATTTCAGAGAGATTTTAGAGAAGTGGGATTTGACACCAGACAATGTAGCACAGTCAAACTCAGACATTTGAACCTGGAAGCTTGCTGGTCTCAGCCCTGAGGCACTCCCAATGCGTGTTTCTTCCCTGTGAACAGAACAGTAAAAGTCAAACATTTTACTGGGTTTCCAAAAAGCATTAAAGAGACAGGGAGTGAGTAGTGTATTAGATATAATAATGTAAGGTGTATGGTGTGATTTGCTAAGATGTGGAGATATCAGCTTGCACTCAGTGACTTTTGGTTGTTTCAACTCCACAGCAACATCCCATTATAAATGTAGTGACACAGTACATATACAGTAGGCTTCATTATGAACAGTTTCATCAAAGAACTACAGTACTTTCTACTAAAGTAAGTCAGCCGCAAATTTGTATTAACTCAAAAAGTTAAGGCGTGTTTTATGAATTACACCTGGAAAGAGATCCAAACCAAATTCTACTGTGCTTCACTGTATTAGGGTGAGTTACCATTATCTCTGTAACCTTAGCAGGACTCACTAAAACTATTTAGATATTGTTTTGGTAAGAGGAAAAAAAATGTTTTATTCTGTTTTCAGGTTTTGTTCCAATCGGTTTGTAAAACAAACAAAAAACAAAAAAAACCCCCAAAAAACAACAACAACAAAAAAAAAAGAACAAAAAAAAAAATCAAAAAAACAAATCAGAACAAAATAAGAAGCCCATGAAAGCATTTCTCTTTAATCACTTAGATATATCATTTTATTGAGGCTAAGAGGGAGCTGGCCCAGCCCCGATGTTTCTCCACAGTTATGTTAATCTTTTGATTTTCTGTTAGCCATTCATCAGCTCAGGATATTGATCGGTGAGTCTGTGTAGCAAACATGCTGTGAGGCAGGACTGTGACCCGCAGAAATTGACATTATTACCATTTCCTCTTTTCTAGTGCCCTCCTTAACTCTCTGCCTCTCTACCTCTCCTTCCCTTCATCCCTCTCTTCACAGTGATCCAATTTGCTGTGTGTCGTGATGTTACTCTTCCCCCTGGATCTCTGTACCGTGTAGCAGGGTTCCCCGTCTCTTTGCCTTGTGCTGTAACAGGATATGAAGGCCCCCATACTCAGGACTTTGAGTGGTACCTTTTCAGGGATGATTCTGGGGGTAGGCAAATGGGAGTAGTGTCCACCAAGAACCCAGAATTCACCTATGCCCTATTCCAGGCAAGAGTGAGGAATGGAGAGGTGAGGGTGGAGCGGGACTCAGGAGACAAAGCCAGGCTGGTGATCCAGAAACTCCGGCCTGAAGACCAGGGAAAATATGAGTGCTCCACCCCCTCTACAGACACCGTCTACCGAGGGAATTACAGCGCTTCAGTTGTTGTCAAAGGTAAGATTCTTTCTTCCTGGCTGCATTAAAACTATATGAAAAAAATGTTGTGTTTTGATGCTGTATTGAGACCAGCATATTGATGTCTTCAAGCTCCATTATGGGGTTAGTGTTTAAGAACTTTGTACTACATGAACCAGATGGATGACATTTTTCAATGAGTGATAAAATTAAGTGTTAACTTGGCCCTTAACAACATTCTACGTCTGTATTTATTCTGTCCTTTTGCTGTTTGTTTCCTTTTCTCTTCCTGTTTCTCTGATAAGCCAGTGTCACCTGATAATATCAACTTTGCCAAAATATTGTTAGGGTTCAAATTTTACATTGGTTATGTTTTCATATTTTTTTCTTTGTGTATCAGTTTTGTATGCTTGCTTGACATTAGGTCTGCAGCTTGTTTCAACAGCCTGGGGAAAATAGCTTGGCCTTGTTCTCAGTAACATCATTTCATCATGTGCGCTGTAGCATTCTAAACATAGAAAGGATTAAACAAGCAAGCAATAGAAATTAAATTTGGCATATTTTTTGTTCCACCTGGCTCCTGTAGCAGCTCACTATAATGTAATTGTCTGTGTACCTTTTGTCTTCCCATAGTGATCCCTGACACGCTCCAGATTAGCTGTTCTCGCTCACTTACTGGCCAGCCCATCTCCGAGGGGGCAGAATTAATGCTGACATGCTCAGCCGGCATCCAATCCGAGCCGCTAACCCATCTGTCTGTCATGTTTGGGAAGCGTGATCGAGACAGCTTGGGGAGTNCGAGCCGCTAACCCATCTGTCTGTCATGTTTGGGAAGCGTGATCGAGACAGCTTGGGGAGTGGAGCAGGTGGGGAGGTCAGGGAGATTATCTCCATTGACAAGTTGTTGGGGGTTGTTCCTGGAAACAGCGGTTCATACAAGAAGCGGTATGAAGATGGAGAGATCACACTGGAGAAAAGAAATGGAGAAGCAGGACGGGATCTGTATGTGATGAAGATGAGCAGAGTGATACCAGAGGACACTGGGTCCTATTTCTGTGAGGTCTCACAGTGGATTCGGGACCCTAACAGATCATGGCAGAAGATTGCACAGAGAACGCTGGATATTGGCAATCTGACTGTTCAGCAACTAGGTCAGTAACTCACTGTGCCAGCATACGGTATGTGCTGGCATTTGCCAAAATTTGTATAGCTTGTGACAAATGCAGAGGCCATAAGTTTCACATTGACCTCCTGATTAGTTTTACTGTTACCAAAGTTCACAAAGCATAGTTTTGCAAGACACCGAGGTTGGTAATAAAAGCCATCTGTACCTAATTCATTAAGCAATCAACCACACCAAGGACAGAGGATATCACAGAGTAATTTGACTGCTCTAGTTAGAAAATAAATCCCAATCAACAGAAACAAACCACCCGAGACTGGCAAGCATGGTCCAGACTAACAAACAGAGCTCAGGTTAAAGCTCTGCAGATACAAGTGCTGAGAAATAGCTGGAGTTTGACCTCAGTTTGTCAGTTTATGGATCTTGCTCATTTCAAAGAAGTGGTGTCAGTAAGCCTTGACTTGCAGTGCTGTTGAGTAAACTGGACTCTTTCCAGGATTCAAATACAAGCCCTGGCTGGCTATGTTAGTCACCAGCTGGCTGAAAGCCTAGAAAACTAGCTGGCTGATGATTAGGACTACCTGGAAATGTACAGTCTGTACACAGCTTGTTACCTTGGTTGTTTTCTTAGGTTGTTGGCTACCCAAACTAATTGGGAAGTTTGTTGACTGACTAAGAAGATTCTCTGTTGATGATCTTGTTGGCTGCACTAGGTTGATAGTTGGCAAGCTTGTCAGCTGCATTGCTAACTAAATTTCCTGCTGCTTGGCTTAATTTAAAACCGAAAGAAGCTTGTGTTGATTGTAGACTGCAAAGAGGATTCTTATCTTACTTCTTAAACATGATGATTTCTTTATAGCACCACTATGTCTAGCTGTCCTCCCGGAAGTATTTTGTTTAACCACAGAGAATGGGTAGTTAACCTCAGACCTCTTAAGCAGTACATATATTGTCTCCAGAGCTTTATGTTTGTAGTGCCCTTCCCATTCACCACTCTTATGCAATATGACACAACAGTTGGGGTTCTTTAATAATTCATATTTTATTGCTTATGAGAGATACAAGCAACAGCTCCAGGTCCTAAGTAACTATGAAGTGAGTTAGTTGAGGTCATTAATGCATACATTGTTCTTTCAGACATTTGCTAATTCCTGATTTACACTACTTAGTGCTGTAATTGTTTTGGGTCCTTGTAGTCTGTTTAAAATAATAGTCTAACCATTTTGTTTTGATTGGTTTAGTTTCGATCGGGATTTGTATTGCTCGGTGTCTATTATTTAGCACATCTTTGTTAAGAGAAGTGTTGTAGTTAAATGAGGTGTTGGCACAATAGAAAACATTTCATTGCCATTAACACGATGTGTATGATGTTTATGTGACAAACAAAGAACCTTGAACCTCACAATGAACTAGCACATTGATACCTTGTAATAGTATGAAGGTTTGAATATTTGCTGTTAGAAAACTACCGTTTTTTCAATTATGGCCTTTAGTGCAACAAATTAAGCAAAGCTGCACATACTCATTTTACAGTGTGTATTAGTGATACACAATATACTTGTTTACAAATTACGAACTACAGAAAATTATAATCAGAATGCACATTTCTTTTATTCAGCAAGTACAAATCAAGCACATACAGTTACACTCACAAGTCACTACTTGTGCAAAGGAGATGTTGCGTCTTACAAACGCTGAACATTGGATTCTACAAATGGAGCATTCAACATTCAATATGTAGCATTCAGTAGTGTAGTGTAATAATAACAGTGTTGCTGCTACAGAGAGCTAATAGGCTGACAGTTGAGGTTCTGATATATATATCTGTTATATTCTTTATTCTTGATATATTCTTTTCATCTGCTCTCGCTCTCTGTCTCCCTCTCTAGTGGAATCTCTGAGTGTAACGTCCTCGCCCAGAGGGGAGGTGACCCTGCAGGTCGGGTCTCCTCTTATTCTGACCTGTGAGATGTCGGGGCTGGCATTTGGGGGAAACTCTGGACTGCTAGTTCAGTGGATGAAGAGGGGCTCTGGAAGCAGTGATGCCTTCGGGCCCGGAGGAGTTGAGGTGCTGTGATTTCTTATCGTTTCTTATTCTGCTGAGCTGTTCACTACTTGATGTTATAGGCTGTTGGCCAATATGGAGGACTTTTTGTTTTGAGAAAAATCAATAAAGAGAGCTAAATGTTCATTGCGATAAATAACCTATCTTAAGCAAAGTCTAACACACACTGTATTTCATGCCAAGGTGGAGGTGGCCCGGATAAGACCAGACGGTGTTGTCAGCTGGGGGGATGACCTCAGCCGAGCTAGCGGGGGCTCTATGGAGAAAGTGGCAGAAGGGAAATACTCTCTGAAACTCTTCTCAGCCCGACCCTCTGACTCAGGGGTNGAAAGTGGCAGAAGGGAAATACTCTCTGAAACTCTTCTCAGCCCGACCCTCTGACTCAGGGGTGTATCGGTGTGTGGTGAGTGTATACGCTGGTAGGAGAAACCCTAGACTGTCTACTGCTCCAACTGTTACCCAGCGGTCTGAGGGAGTCACCGTCAACCTCAAGACCAAAGGTGAGAGCTGCCGGCCTCTATGACACACAAGCTTCAGATGTGTTAGCTACATCATTTTTCATAATAAGAATGTGTATCTGAAATGTAGCTGTTTGTATTCCTGGCTCTGTAGTCAAATGCCTCTGTATTATTTCCATTTTAGAAATAATTGAAAATCATAGTTCTCTTATATTTATCAAAAAAGTTAGGGATTGATTGATTGTTATTTTGAATAACTGACTTACATATTAGTATTTACTTTGTTTTATTTTGTTTAATTTATTTAGTTAATTTTAAACTTGCTTTTTCTTTGTCAGAGTTAGGAGGCGCTATAGAGCACCACAGAGTTGGAAAGAAGTAGGAAGGTGTAGGACCAGCATGCATGTAGGAGGGCTATTTTTTTTTTTTTTTTTTTTAACCAGAGAAGGAGAAGAAAGCAGCATAGTTTTTTCAAATTTGTTTAAGTTTGTTGATGGACAAATAGCCACTGCATTATCAAAAATTAGCGATTACATTGTCAGAAACGTGAAATATATGGTTTAACACAAATCATACATTACAGTCTTAAGATGACAAAAACATTTCATCTCCTTCCACAGAAGTCTTGGTTTCTACTGTTGCTGGACTCCCTTGCGGTCCCCTGTTAAAGAGAGGCAGCACCATCACCCTCATCTGCAACGTCACAGTGACAACTACAGGTCCTGCCCAGGTGCAAGTGCAGTGGCTGCGATGGCCGTTTGCTGAACCAATAATCAAGAAGGGAGACAGTCCACTCTCTGAATTACCTCCTCCAGTTGTAGAAAAACCAAGGCTGGTAGCTGCTCTCTCATATGACGGCATTGCACAGATCTACTCAAATGGTAGCGAAGTTAGCATCGACCGCCTGTCGGCTGTCAGCTACAGACTGAGAATCCACACAGCCACCGTGGATGACCAGGGTCTGTACATGTGCCAGGCCGAGGCGTTTGGACAGGACCCGCATGGAGGCTGGTACAACACAGGGTCCAAAGCAGTGTCACCGGCAGTGACCGTTTACCTGTACACCCGAGGTAAGCGTCTCCGTTCAGTATTTTTTTTCAGTTGACGAAACTGTCAACTGTGATCGGACATTCGGTTTCACTTTGCAGCGGAAAATTTTGACTCGTTGCATCGCAGCGATGTCCCGCAGATAATACAAATAACACATATGAAAAGTATAATTTGCTCAGAGTCCGGAGACAGTCGTGGTTCGGTCCGGATCGGAGTCCGGATTTTGAGGATGACTGGTGTAGGTTATAGATTATGAAAATGTAGATAAAAAATGTCTGACACAGCTATTGTGGGTAAACATCTTTCATGTGATGCCATGTGCTGATAGAGTAACACAACAGGATTAGAGTATACGTTAATCTCTCCACATGATCTCTGACGGCATCTGGAGATGGATGGAGCTTCCACATATCTTTGTTGCATTTGTAGGTTTAAGCAGTTTTGTCCTATCCAAATCTAGTAAATATTCAGGATATCCACTCATGAATATTAGAATTCATGACAAAAAAGCGTGGTTCAGAATGTAATCTCATGGAAATGCAGGACAGTAAAGCTCAGCGGAGCGCTTGATTGGGAATCATAAGGTGTTTTCTAGATGCCTAGATCCTACACTGAGACTGAATAGACTCAGTCTGGTCTAAAAAAAAAAAAAAAAAAANATTTCCTGCACTAAATGATTAAAGGAATTTCTCACTCATCAATATCTCTTATATGAATTAATACAATTTGAATTTAAAGGACCATACCAGTGGTTTTTCTTGTTCGAGCCCAATCTTCACAACCCATATACACGTGACATTCCTGACAACCATTTCCAAAACATACTACTGAAGTGGTAAATGATAGAATTTTTTCCTCCTTCCAATTTTTTCCTCCTGCCATTGGTTTCAATTCATTCCAGCACGCTATGAAAATCTACTTGAGACTTGAAACGAGCTTGAGATAGGTAATCCATCACAGGTGTACAAATTGTCTGTTAAATTTTTGGTCAAAGTAACTTTTTCTAAATAGTCCAACGCAGAGCTGCGCAGAAGAAAATATCTCCACCAGAGAATATACTCCTTTGTCTATTACCAAGTAATTAAAAAACCACTGTCCCTTCTACATTCAGACCATATGTGGTAGCAGGTGCAAAATTAAATTTTAAAGTGGGTCTATCACCAGAATATTTGATTTTGAAAGATTAGGGGATTTGGCAAAATAACAGGAAAGCTAAAATATGGTTTTATGTTTTACAAAATGACTATCAGTAACATAACATATAAAAATATTTTATAATAGTTTTTTTTTCAAGAGCACGTACAGTATGTGAAGTTTAATCGTGCTGCTGCATCTGTCTCATTAAAAATAATATACTGATAATTTGAAATGCAATAAGTGATGTTTAGTGGCTTTTTCTGTCTGCATTTTTTCTTTTTCCTAGCTGCTGACCTTCTCCTCATCCCTCTGGCTATTGGAATCTCCTCTGCCTTGTTTGTGGGCATCCTGATCATTGCAACGGTAACCTGTTGCTTCATGAAGCGACTGGCGAGGCAACGTGCTCCAAAATAGGTGTCCACCACCACTGCCTGACAGAAAGTTGAGTGTTTATGAAAAGGTGAGATGTGAAACATAAAAGATGAAATTGCCAAGACTTAAAAACAAAATAGTGAAAAATGACTTTAGCTATTTTTTTCTGTAATGATGTGGATATATTTAACAATACATGCCAAAAGTTTGTTTTTTATATTAGCTTATATTTTATACAAAAACCTCTCTGATTCACATAAAAAGACAAAAGCTTCATAAAATCCAACATAATATATAGAATATAGCTGCTACTCAACCACATCTTCAATTAACAGAAGTAATGAAGGAGGAAATTAGTTTTTCGGCGTAACTTCTCACATTTGCCTGTATGTTCCACTTATCAAATTATAGAAGCAAAATACTTTCGTAATGACCTTTTGTTCTGTTTTTAAGAATTGGAGTTGTGAAAGTTAATGTGTTTTGTATGCAAAAGTACTGGTACCATCAAAAGGAGTATAAAAGTATCAAATTCAGTCCGTCAGATGTTTATATATTTGCTGGATACACGCAGTAGATCATCCTTCATTGATTATTGATAGATATTGTAAATCCAGACATCTCCTTCTCAGACTCCATGCTTGATGCTTGATGTCTAAATGTACATGCATGGTTAATCCTCTCACTGTCTGACTGTCACATGAAGCTGATGGAGCAGTACAGCCTCCAGACACTGTATGAGGACCAGGACCTGGCACTTCCTGCAGTCCAGCAACACTCTGCATGTAAACATGTCTCTGTCTGTTACTTAATAAGGAAGGCTCTGCTGGGGACTTTCTGATGCCAAGACCACTTACTTACTATTCCAAACAAAATTATTCCCTGCCTATTACTCTAAAGGCTATAGTGAGTTTTCTGTACATAGTTGTATAAATTTCAACAAGCAGAGATGTTCATGCACTGAGCTGAAGTAAATACCCCGTTATATTTTTCTTAATGTAAAAAGCAAGACGATAATTTAATGCCATGTTTGTCTTTGGCAAAGCACCTATGTTTAACATTCTGCAGCAGTCTGTTCTTTTAAAGCACTTGGACCAAAATGGGACTGGGACCAAAGCCCTTTGGTATCCTGCTTTTACTTGATTTTATTTCAGTTGAACTTGAGCAAATTCTTTCAGTGGTTTTGGGTTCCTTAGCTCTTGACAAGTGGTTGAGACAGAAAACAGTACTGTGAAAAATAATTCCCTGATTGTTCCACTAAGTAACGCCCAAACAGGAAAAGTGTTCTAGTTTGTGTTGGTTTGGATATTTGTCCCTGAGGTGAAAATGTCCTGAGCCGTGCAGTCATATAATCACAGAGTTCAGTGAGGTCGTCATCATGGGATTTAATCCATGCAGTTCTGCTGCCAAGACTTATGACTGTCCTCAGAAATCTCTTGCACACTTAAAATGAGTGAAATCCATACTCCTTTCTCTGGTCAAAGCAACGTTGTAGAAAGGTTTTGTCATGCATCATATTATAATTTAGGTTAGAAGCATAATTTGTTCATGGAAAGGAGAAGGAAATACGTGCTGATATCCAACCTATGGCTCTCATTGAATTTCTGGTTGACTTTTTCTAGCTTTGCACTCACTGAGACATACTTTACTCTCTCTCTCTCTCTCTCTCTCTCTCTCTCTCTCTCTCTCCAGTTGGTTGGTTCTCAGTGCAAGAGTCTGCCTCCTCCCCAACTTGTATTCTCTAAACCTAATGTTCACTATAAATGTTAACAAATGAATAAAACCACAGCTCCGCTTGTTTGCTCTAGATCAACTGTTCAAAGCTTATGTTTACCCACACACACTCTCTTGCAGAAACAGCAACAGCACATTGTTGGTTGACATTTCAGAGTGGAAGTAACTGCATGTTCATCTCTAATCCCTGTTAATGCTGCTGCCCTTCCCCCTCAGTCAGTGTGGCTCATGTTAGGTTCTTTTATATTTTGTTGCACTGGTTTATATTACAGACAGTCTGCACAGCACAGAACTGCTGTCTAAGTGTGCTTTGGTTGACCACTTTTTGGTTGACCACTTTTCATGAAGGTGTTATATTTTTATGTATTGTTCACTTGCTATCACCATTTGTGATTACAGTTTGCAGCCACTGAAATGTACAAATGAGATTCATTCTCAGTTTGGTTGCTATGATGCTTTGGCAAACATGCCAGTTGTTAAACCAATAAACCACCCTAGATTTGAATGAATATTTCTTTTTGTATTTTTTTTCTACTGCTATGATAAAAGTCTGTTCCATGCAAAAAAAATCTGACTCCACTGGAAACAGCTTCAGCTTTTGATTACATTCTGCGGGAGGAAAATACTCGGATCTGTCTGAAAAAGTGTTCATGTGCTAGTTGAGCACATTTTCCATCAGCAAATTTCTTGTGGTTGCAGTTTTGGAATTGGCCACGAAGAAGTTTGTACTTCATATCAAGTTAACTCAGCACATTATGGTGAGTTGTCTTAGTTTTTATGTTATGCTTTTGTTGTGAAGAATTCGCTTCATACTGCCTTTACCAGCAAACATCGAACAATCAGAACATTTGGATGCATAGTGCACATGCTTGACTATTCAACAAACAGTACTATAAATGTTTTTGTTGTACACATCTTAATGAAAATATTTTATGTGGCTCATACTGGTTGAAATATAATTGGTCCATTGTATCCCAGGACCAAAACCACTGCTTTAAATTTGACTTTTTGTTAGTAATGGATCATTGTACATTATGAAAACTAAAAGAAAACTATGTCGAAACTTATGAACTCTGAGCTTCCAACATCAAATTCTGATGCATTTATGGCTGCAGGATTACAAGCTCTTTTTATCCTATGTACTTCCCTTCTCATGATAAAACATTAAGTCACTGCGTTCAATTTATCAATTTATTGTATACTGAATGTGCATTAGTTATACAAATCAAACATTTTAAATCAGTGTCGCTGAATGATTCAGTATGTCTGCAGTACTTCCTTTTCATTTGTGAAATTATCCAGCAACATCACTACATTAATATATCATGTGAAAAGCTAAATTTATGCAGGAACATCAAGTGATATGCATGGTTTTTGATGTCATACAGAGTACTGTGTTTGGATCTGAAATGAGATCAGGAGCATGTGACTCACATGGATAACTGCATCCACCATGTAAATGAAATATATCAGCTGGGGATAGGAAGCTGGGAATAAAAATGACTTTGCAAAGAAGAAATTAAATTGGAAAATAAAAAAGGCTGAATTTTATTTCAAACTGGGAACTATACATTTTACCCTGTGTATTCCGTAAACCGTGTCAGTAATGGAGTCTACTAATGACACTCCATGCAAAATTCCCTGTTGATCTGTGCTACTCTGAGCTCCCACAGTATTACAGTATATCAGTTTACAGAGCATTACATCACCAATGCAAATACTTTACCGCCGTTAATGCTCTTCTTCCTGTATAACTGCACAGGCAGACAAACACAAGCGCTGTGGGCAGACTGATGATAAGCTGCACGCCTGTGGTTGGTTAATGTTGCTGCTTGCCCACCAATCGCTGCCAGCTGAATGTCACCCAAGGCAGATAAAACACACACACACACACNCACACACACACACACACACACACACACACACACACACACACACCAGGCCAGGTGACCTTAAAGAGAAATGTGGCAATGCCCATTTTGTTTTCTGTGATTTGACCTGATCCTGTGACATTTAATATACTTTGTCTGTGCTGCAGAAATCATATTAAACAGAATCAAATAAACAATAATAAAAAAGGCTCCCCTTTTAGCCTTTGCAACCATGTCCAGCTTTAATATAAATATTCTAAAAAAAAAATAAAAATGCATTTTATTCAAAGACTCCACAATAATTTTGCATTTGATCTAAGTTCTGAGGTCTTATTAGTACTACATTTAACTGTGGTAAATAATTCAAGGAATTACATTCAGGAGGTTAAAAAAAAAAAAGTCATGCTCTCTAAGCTTGTGAAAAATATCAGAATATATATGAGAGCTGGCTCAAGGCAGGAGGAGATAAACTGCTGCTTCTTCATTCATGTGCAATATTTTCACAATTTGCAAACATTGTGATCTATCAGCACTCAATAGGAAACCAGTCCAGTAATGCATCCATTTAATTGAGGAAATTTTGCAAAGCATGAATTATTAAACAGTATTACGGCTACAAAGCAAACGTTGATATAATACAACGACGGAGACATAACATGAGGCTAACATCACATCTGAAAAACAACACAAAGGTAAGAATGATGCAATCTTTACACACTGAATCAAAAAGTGTCAGTATGGCTGAAAATGTACAAAATTATACAATACAATATAATGCAATACAATACAATACTTTATTGTCCAGCATGCTGGAAATTGGTCTCTGGTCTCACCACCAAGAAAAATACCACACTACATCAACTTCAACAGTGC
This sequence comes from Lucifuga dentata, assembly GCA_014773175.1. Classification (NCBI taxonomy): domain Eukaryota; kingdom Metazoa; phylum Chordata; class Actinopteri; order Ophidiiformes; family Bythitidae; genus Lucifuga; species Lucifuga dentata. The sequence continues at coordinate 360,134 of VXCM01000706.1, forward strand.
AACATACAACATAATACACAGCATAAAAGCAGATACACAGGAATAAAACATGGTTGCTTGTCTAGGATATGAATACAGTAGTGAAGTTTATTAAGGAGGCCTATTGTGTTTGGAATAACAGATTTTTTGTAAATTGATTTAGTACCATGATTTAATAACATACTTAGTACCCTATAGCTTCATCCTGATGGGAGGAACTGAAATTCCTGGTTGAGGGGATGCGTTGTGTCCTTAGTAATGAGTAAGGCCTTTTTGTGTATGGCTGGACCATACAGAAAGGCCTATATGCACACAATTTGTCCTTCCTTCCTTTTTCCTTTTAAGTCCATTGTGGCTTCAGAGCTCCATTTCTTTGTTGTTTTCACCTTGTTTTCATCATCCATCTCTCCAGCCCAGAACAAAACCAGATGTTACAGCACCTTCATTTCTGGAGCCTGCAAGACCAAGATCGAGGTGTCACCAGCTCCCAGAAACTATTCTGCTGGGAAAGAGACAGAGTTTGTCTGAATGTTAGTACAGCTCCCCTCTTCCTCTAATTTTTTATCCACTTTATCAGTGTGATTTAACATCTATCAGTTACCAAGTTAATAACCTCTATATTTATCTGTGTTAACCCAATGTGTGTAAATGATACCCCTCTGCTCAGGATACACACAGATGCAGTAGCGCAGCTGAATATGTTAAGTACATCTCTGCCCATCTGTCACACAAATCCACATCTGTGTCTTCATCAAATGATGGGGTGGAAGGGGGTGTGGGGGCTTTGTAACGGTGAAACACGTCAGTTTTCCACAAATGCCCAGTGTTTCCATCTCTGAGCACTACAAGTCTGTGTGTGTGTCTATGTTTTGTAAGTACAAGTGTAGTACCAGATGCTTACGAATGACTGAGATAAGAATGGATTGACAGAGTGCAAGAGGTTATTTGGAAAACAGAAAACAGTCATTTTAATGTGTTTATAGTATCTGTGTGTCCAACACTGAGGACACAAAACCAGTCATGTCGACTCATGTCATCAATCAGTCATGTCTACTCTGTTTTACTGATTGGTGAGTAAACCAATCAGTTTTTGGTTTACTCACCTGCCACTGAAGCTTTTCATAGACTGGCATCAAAGTGAAACCACTTAACTGAAAAACCATTTACAACTTTATTTCAGTTTAAGCTTTTAAATATTATTAAGTCTTGTACTCAGTGAATGTTATTGAAGTAGACATATTACACAAATTTCCATATTCCTATTTTCATTTTGGGGTCTACTGAAATATTTGCAAGGCTTTCATGTGCAAAAACATGTGCATTTTCCAATTCTACTCTCCTTTGCTGAAGCACTTCTATGCACACAGAGTGAAAACTGGCCATCTATCTCTATCTCACTATCTCTTTAAGGCCTCCCCTCCTCATAAGCCTGTACACCAGGTGTGGTGTAGGAGCGTCTCAGGTTTCTTCGCTCACATGTCCTCCAGAGAGCCTCCTCCATCCTCACTCCTCCATCCTCAGAACAGAAATAAGTGCTTTAGAATGTCCTTAAAGATGGCGGATCAGATTGGTTTCCGGGTCACAAGGATTGAGGAGCGAGGAGTGATCAAATAAGAACTTGGAATGCACCCAGTGGCAGATGGGCCAGATGGTGTGTGTGCGTGGAAAAATCCTTTGTGCATCAACATCCTGAGTGAGAATAACCACTAATAACGTACTGTGTATATACATACATTCAGGTAAGGATGAACAGTGAATGTATTGTTGTATTTGGACTTTTAATTAGTATGCTACGAGGGAGCACGGCTACAATAGGAGTGCTCAGGGCTCGCCAGTGCTGCACATGCACAAGAGGAGACTTGTCATGGCTACTGGGGATCGTGCACACGCATATGAGTCATCTGTTTCTTCATGGAATTGTAAGTAATGCAGACCGTCCTTAAAGTGGATTTATTGAGCTCCAACATACGCACCAACGTTTGATACAAAAAAAAAACAAACAAAAAAAAAAACTAAGGTACAAAATCTCAGATATTACATTTAACTACCGTATGTGTACGGACATTTTTAAGGCTGAAATGGTTGTTAACATTAGTGTTTTCTTTTATAATGGCGTCTGATGTTGTTTCATGCATTATTAGTAATGATAGCTCTCATATATTTAGGTTTAAGTTGTTGCATGGGAGTTAATAGTATTTTGCTCACATTTGAAGCACATGATAGCTTTTTATATTAAGCTAACCAGGCCTCTCTACAGCCAAGCATGGAACAGAATCATTGTCTGAGACCACAGACTCTCCTCAGTGAATCTGCCATGCATGACTATTTTGGATGGAAGCAATAAGATACGTAACTTTCTGATAAATACAAAAACTGCACTGAGTGAGAGAGCTACATAAAATAAAGGAAAAGTAACAAAAAGCATAATATGCCTCCTTTAATACGTTCTTTGTTTTTAAACCCAGATGTGTTTACCATTATTTATTTTTGTTTTACTCATTTACAACTTCACCAGAAGTTTTTATTTAGAGAAATAACCACTGTGCTACAATCTCTCTCCCTTGGCTTAAACACAATGTAAATTTTATACCTTCAAGAGCCACAATGAATTACATTTTTTTTTTTTTTTTTTTTTTTTAAATTACAGTCAGTCCAGGCTTGATCTCTTACAATTTACTGGGGGAAAAAGGGCTACAAACTTGCTTCTGGTGCAGATGTATCCAACAGAACTAAAGTTTTATAACAGCAAAAATAAAGACATCCAACAAATAATTGCTCAAAAAGCCAGAGTCAAAGTGCTGGAACATAAGGAAGACAAATGGAATGAATGAATGAAGCAAATGCATCTTGTTCTGCAGTAAAATATGTGTATCTCTATTTATTTGTCAAAAGCACATATGGGCACAAAAAAAAAAAAGTTTCAGAAAAAAAAGAAAGTTTCAGAAAGGTGATTTATCTTTCTATTTAAGGGCATAAATAATCGGCCCATCTGATTGTAGAGCTGCAGCAAAAATGCAAATGTCTCATGACTAAAGCCTTTGATGAGGTTGTGCTACACTAGATAATAAATGATCATAACATTTTAATGCCTCAGTTGATAAATGGTGAACCTATCTGTTACATCATCCTTGAGATAATAAATTAAGCTAGTAGAGGGCTGACAGTGGCATTGCTTCATTTGTCTTTCCCACTGCCATCACTCAGTACTGGAGTACATGCAGTAGTTTGTAGTACGTACCTCTGTGCGGGGGCAGTGTATCTGTGCGTACCACTCCTGGCAGTACAGACACACCTGGATCCCCTGACCAATGAAGAGACACATCCACATGATGATGTTGAACACAGGGCTCTGTCGCTTGTCATTCATGGTGAAGTTGAACACCACTAAGGGGGTCAACAGAGATAAAGTTATTAAGTTCCGCTCACAATAGTTATTTTTCTATAGTCATGAAGAAGAAAAAGAAGAAAATAATGAACACTGGTTGAGTCCCAAATCCAGAATCAAAAAAGAGACATTCATATGTTTTTAAAAAGCCAATTCAGATGTAATGAGTCAGTGATTTGACAAAATAATGATATAGGTATGAAATAAGTTTTTTTTTTTTTTTTTTANTTTTTTTTTTTTTTTTTTTACTGTAATTTGAAGGACAAAAAGTAAATATCACTCTTCAGCATCCACAATGGTGCAATAATCTCCTCTCATATCCCTGAAATGAGTACTGTATATCCCTCACCTCCAAAGATGGCAAAGAGGAAGAACATGACTGGGTAGAAAAAGCCAAAGCCCATAGTGAAGGCATACTCATGGACGACGGCAGACACGATGAACACAGAGAGCATGGCAGCTGTACGGAATTTACTTTTTGACAGCTGCAGGGATCAGAGACGGACAGAGAGAGAGGGGTCACCACAGAGCTCAAAGGTTAAGCCTGGTTCAGCAGGATTTTATCTCAGTGGAATTACAAGTGTTCGCTACTACATGCATTTCACTATATGATAAGCTTTAGATGTAGAGTCTTGCTTTGCTTCCCTTTATTTTATCAGTGACAATACACTTTATTCAAAAAGAAAAAAAAAAGAAAAAAAAAAGAGTCTGATTTGCATTTGCAGTCTAGACAAATTAATTTTAAGAGTCCCTTTGCTGTGCTGCATTTTATCCCATATAATATATAATAAGGTTGATATATACTTTGATTTGTAGTTTTTTATATAATATTAGTGTTGTAGCTTTGTTTGCTGTAATGGTGCTCGGCTCACCCAGAGGAAGTCTCTGTATCCATAGTAATACAACCAGTCATGAACTACTACATTCCAGGTACGGTAATAGTTTGCAAAGGATGTCGAGTTCCACCAGTCCTGGGAAATCAATAGAGGTAATTAAATCAGTGTGTGCTTTGAAATAAACGCAGAACAGAATCAGATCACTTTCAGTTTGGGCCTGAAGATCACTGGGTTGTAAATCAAGCCATTTATACTAATTATTTTTGCCTGCTCTTGTTCTGGGCACGGCTTCCTTAAAGTATGTGCGCACTGAAACTTGCTTCTTAATGTAAAAAAAAAGTGTATCAGAAAACTTTACAAGAGGAGGTGATGTCACACATTATCGGCCATATCACACACCTTGTAAAACATTCTGTCAGCAAAACACAGCAGCTCTCCAAAGAGGTTGAGCCAGCAGTGAAGGAAGGCGAAGAAACACACCAGAAGGAGCATCATACCTGAGTTAAAGCAGAGAGAGAGAGAGAGAGAGAGAGAGAGAGAGAGAGAGAGAGAGAGAGAGAGNATACCTGAGTTAAAGCAGAGAGAGAGAGAGAGAGAGAGAGAGAGATTGTGGGCATTTTTCCCAGCTTATCCAGAAGTATTGTAACTTGACATTGACATTACACATACATCAGCACTTACTCAAAAAGCCATTCATTTAATAGAGCCATATAAAATGTCAGTCTTTATACCTCTATCTGATAGCATAATAGCATCTTTAATCTTATCAATGACTTAAAAACACAAGAGGCTCTTTCCACATTTCTCATTTATAATACATCAACTAGTACTGACTCATACAGATGATAAAATTCTTTCAGCTGATGTGATACTTTTAGGATACAGTGGAGTCAGTTGAATCATGATTAATACATACTTGCTCTACAGCTAACCTGACCTGCTTGAAAAGTCTTCCAGAAGACCTACTAAAAACCAGGCTGCAAGCAAAGTAGGACAATAACGTAGGCAGCTTTGTACAAATGATGCATTTTAGCAAATAAAAATCACCTGGTAATATTGAGTGGAACACAGCGAGAACCATCGTCCGCTTACTAAAAGGCTGGTTGGTCTCAGGTGTGAAGATAGGCACACAAAGTCGCACCAGGATGAAATAGCCGTAAAACAGGCAAGCCAAAATCTGCAAAGTGATTATTAAAATCTTAAAAATGGTTTTGAGCCTTGGGAACTTGAAGATAGTGATAAGATATTACATCAATATATTATCTTGTACTGCCATTTATTGTAACTTCACATTATCACGTAACACAATAACCTAACACAATATATAAGCAATACATAAGTGCAATACATAAGCTAACACAATATAATAAAGTCTGACAACTGAAACTGAAAATTCAGCAAATCAAGAGTTACAGTTCAGGCAGAGTTCATCTTACCATGCCAGCAGTAACACCAACATACTTCCATCTTATCTGGGCATTCCTGTAAGGAAATGAAAGAACATCATGACTTCTGAAACGTGTAATCTGTCCTGAATTAACTTTTCTTATTAGGGGTCCAAGCACAAAGTGCTGGGTTCACCTATTGTTTTTGCTCAGGATTCAGGTTTTCTTCCCAAAGTACACCTAAAAGTGGTTGGGCAGCCCAAACGGTACAACGTGAAAATGTGAAAATTGCACCAAGGGTACATCAGGGACCAATCTATTGATGCACCAGAAATGATGGGTGTAAACCTTTAGGGGGTGCTATAATAAAGTAAAATGCGTTTTGGCTAATAACTCCTGAGGCGCACATTCAAGTGCTTTATACCAATGCGTTCAGTGAATTGAGCTGCATCTAATGGCATAAGCCATGCCCATTTCTGCCTGGATAGATTTTTCGCAATTTCATGAAAAATGCAAAATCTACTTTTGCGAACTATCCTCTGGATTTTTCACTTAGAAAGAAATAATTGGTGTCAAAAGATTCTTTGGACTGTCTTCTTAAATAATTATCAAGCACATTTTTCAATTATGACTTGGTATGCTCGCAATATGGATTTGCATTTTTACTATAGAGTGTCATTTTACAAAAACTGCTACATCTTCCCGGTAGATACTTCAAATGACACCAAACTTCTGATCCACAAGTCATCCCCCAATGACTGTACTTGGTGTAAATCAGAAATTATTTAATATCTTCTTCACTCAAATTTGATTTGTTCATTATAACTCTGGCTTTCATTTTAGTGCTTTTTGTCGCCATCTTGTGGCCACTAAGCTGGAGATAACAAATAGAGGCTGTCTTTCACAATGGCCATTACATGGATCCTGTGACTATCAAAATAAATATATAAATGTGGATGACACTTTTATAAGTTGGATATATTTCATTTCGTTTTTTTAAATAGTTCATGTATTCCGAATGTTTGCCTCCATGTGACTCAGATCTGATTTTTTTCACTGCAGTGTGAACAACCCAGATCTGATTTTTTTCATATCAGATTTGGGCCACTTCCATATATGGTCTTAGATCTGATCCATATCCAATCTCTGGCTATGCAACCACTGTCTGACTGCTCAGATCGGAGTTCATGTGGTTTTTTTAACGTCTCACTTCTCTGCGCATATCTCATCTCTTCCTCATTCAGTGTCGGCGCCTCATAGCAGCCTGGTAAAAATGAATATGGAGGAGAGCAACAACAGCAACAGGGGTCAGCAGAGAGATGAAGAAGTTTTAAATTTGTTGGATATATATGGAGACATCCAAAAGTTTTCAGTGAACTGTTCCTCTGTNGTTTTAAATTTGTTGGATATATATGGAGACATCCAAAAGTTTTCAGTGAACTGTTCCTCTGTGAACATCTGAACATCGCGATCCCATCATAGAAAGCTCCGCTCTCGTACCCACACACTGACAGTCACACAGCAGCACACAGAGGCTGAGCCCAGCGGCTCCTCACAGTCACCACCAGTAAAATTATACTTCTCAACTCCGCTTGTAAAACTGGTTTGAATGTTATTTTCAGCACCACTTCTGCTTTCTTTCTGCTTAAATGAGTTGCACTTCCCCCTTTCAGTCTAACAAGTAAATATAGATGCATCAACTAACGGGTTTTGAAGTTTAATGTAATATTCCAGCATTCTGTAAGTTTGTTTGTGGTGTAAGGATAATGAGAAATCATTTCCCTCACATTATGTCATTAATGATAAGACCTTGAGGATGAGAAAATGGGTTCCAGAGACAGAAAACATGATGGCTCACCTTGGGTACGATTCTCTGTAGATAAGAGTTGGACAGAAGAGAAAGTAGAGATAACTGGACAATGTGGGAAATCTTGGAGTTTCTCCTGAGAAGCAAAACATTGGAGAGTTCATCAGTAAGTAAAACTGTAGTGAAGTGGTCCAGTTTTGCAGGTTTGAAGCCATTATCATTAACAGATTCTCTTGGCTGATTTGAATAAAGTTTTGATTATGTGTGGAATATGGTCTGTGGTTTAAAACAAGCTCACACCTGCATTAAACCTGTAAATTTTTACAGAATCAGACTGTGTAGGTGTGAACCCACAGACAATTATCACCTACCTCTCTAAAAAGCAACTGGAGCTTTCAGCCTGTTTCACTGTTTTGATTCTCTAGTCTGCACAGACTAATAATTCCCTCATAAAATCGGTAGGCAGCCGTTTCCATCTCTGATAATCTAATAAAGTAAAATGCGTTTTGGCTAATAACTCATGAGGCACGCATTCAAGTGCTTTATACCAATGCGTTCGGTGAATTGAGCTGCATCTAATGGCATAAGCCATGCCCATTTCTGCCTGGATAGATTTTTCGCAATTTCATGAAAAATGCAAAATCTACTTTTGCGAACTAGCCTCTGGATTTTTCACTTAGAAACAAGTAATTGGTGTCAAAAGATTCTTTGGACTGTCTTCTTAAATAATTATCAAGCACATTTTTCACTTATGACTTGGTATGCTGTACGCAACCTTTCTAGAAGAAAATGGTGGAGGATGATGAAGAAAGTGAGGCATCTAAGAAACTAAAGACCCAGATATTTTTCCGAGGAGTTGGATTTATGTAGCCTGAATCATGGCTGCAATGGGATGGCATGGCTGTGTTGCTCTGTCTGCTGGAGGCATATACGTAGCCAACATGTTAGGCAAAATTATCTGATGACTGTACATAATGTTTCTGTGATTTTGATTTGGAGTTTTTCTGCCCCCTTTTGATCAAAAATCACTTATTGCACCTTTATGTTTTATGTTTAACTCATTGACATATCAATCATATCAATAAATGTATCACATCACTATTGGTTTAGTCCCTCCTTACCTAAGTACATATTTAGCAAAAATCCAAAATCAATATGGCCTCCGCTCTCATGATAGTCTACAGCTGACTGTTCCTCAGGTCAGGACAGAACTGTGCAAAAAAGCTTTTAAATATGATGCGCCCTCCACATGGAACAATCTGCAACGGGACTTGAAACTTAATGACCCTAGTGGAATTCAAGTCAGTATTGAAAAAACAGGAACTTGGCACCATCGGTCAGTGTCTTTGTTTTTAGATCTGTTAGGATGAACACACAAGATAGTTGTAGGCTTTTGGAGAAACCCCTTGCTTTGCGTGCTGTTTCTGAATGTACATTTTGACTGTGATGGACTGTTATTGAAAGCTGTAATTGTGTGGTATTTACTATTTATTGTGGCTGATGCGCTGTACCTATTGTGATTTGTTATTGTTTTTTAATGCTGCCGTCTTGGCCAGGTTTCTCTTGATAAGAGATTTTTATCTCAATGAGTTTTACCTGGTAAAATAAAGGTCAAATAAAAATTTTTTAAAAATTATTCACAAGTTATGAAACTTAGTTAAGGTACCAATATAGCCAACTTTACCATCTCAAAAGTTGAACTACAGTAGGTTAATTGCAAAATCTTAATGCCTGTATGATGAATAATCTGCTTTAAAACCCCTAAAACTCTTCAGATTGACATTTTTTTTTTTTTACTGTATTCTTTCACAGATAAGTGTTGCTTAACCTTTTTTGTTAATATTAATTATATTTAAACCTTGTAAAAACTGTTACTTTGCGATGGTGATGATTATTATTATAATGAAAGTAAAAAATATTCTAAGCATGTTCAATGCCGGTGTTATCATTTGCATTACATTCACATTGCATTGCATTACATTACATTACAGTCTCTGTGGAGACTTACATTACCTCCATGTTGCAACTTTATCTCAATAATAATACCTTTCAGTAAGACCTCATCAGGCTGTACATATAGATTCTTTATTGTGTGTGGGTTCTGCATATTGTGTTGTTTTAACTTCCCACATGAATCAACAGGGAGGAACCCCTAGTCGTGTGTTTTTGTCATTTTTCTCTGGTGACTAGGAGTGTCACTGTAAGTAATGATACTGCCTGAGGAATAAATACACATTGCACCAATACAATACCTTCCTTTGGTGTATTTCTCATGACAACAGGAGCTGTTTCTCTGATGAAGGAGTAGCTCTTCATCAGAAATCGAATCTGAAGAATGAAAACCAATATGGTATTATAGTGACAATGTATTAATAATAGAATATAGCTTCTCTGTTACTATTTAATGAACTGAGATGTTTATGGTGTTATGCATAAATAACCTAAATCTTATTTATGTTGTTTACTTCTCATATAAAAGGGATGATACCTCATTTATGTGTCAGAAAGTGATTACATAAAATGGACAGTGTCAGAATGACAAATGACTGAATGGACGTGGATCAGATAAGGATCAGGGCTGGGTTCCCCAAAAGCATTTTAGCACTCAGATTATCTCATTGCAGAATGGAACAGCAGTGATCTCAGCAGTGAGATGGTTTTGGGGAAAGAGGGCCACTGTAATAAAGAGGATGAGGAGGTATTACAGTACGGTCCCATGGATTTTACTGATTGGGAACACTGAGAGCTGCCTGTGTGTTTGGCAAATTTCCAGGTTGAAGACTCCCATTTCTGGCCTAGCAAGCTTTCTTATCTTAATATTCCTGCCAGTGGCAACAAGGGGCTGCATTTATTATTTATGTGGATTACCAGATAAGCTAATGTTATGTACACAGGGTGTTTCTAGTATAGGCCATTTCAACATGGCTTAATAACAAATATTTTGTGTGTATCTGGGTTGTTATGTGATATATATTTTCTTTGCATTGAATTTCCAAATGTTCACCCACAAACAGGATCATGTGGCATGCGTTATTAAAGGGAATTCAATGCCATTTTGATCTCTGAGGATCAGATCCTGATTCACTTGGAGAAGCTGTAAGAACTAACTCAGTTTGACTGATATTGTGACAGGTATGGAATGACAGAGTCTCTGTTGGGTGAGCACTGAGCTGCTGGTCTCCTTTGTTGCCAAATAGTATGAATTTGTGCTACATCAAGTAATAAATAATGCATAACACATAATATTTTTCTATATCATGCTAGCAGTGGAGGTTTAAAGTAAAACACATCAGTTCTTTTTCTCTGATCTCTATTGAGAGCCTGTTTGACTGCTGCTCTGTAGTCATGTTAATACCCTGAAGTGTAAACAACTTTGCTCAGTTCCCAAACCTTTCATATTCTCAAGTAGAATTGCTGAAAGATTTGAGATGTCTGTATCCATGACTATCTAAGATTCTCATAGATAGCAATTGTGAACTAGTTCCTGCTTGCATAAGTATTTGTCTCGCAAACACACATTCCCTCACCTGCTCCAGTGTAACAATGAAGCGTGAGGCTGGTGGCAGCTGATTGTGTATGATGACATAGATGGGAAACACTCCCAGCAAACAAGCCTGCAGGGCACACATGACCAGGCCCAGCCCCACGGACAGCCCCAGCTTGGAGGGGAAGCTGTGGTAGAAAGCCCCCCACAGTGCCAGTGTGTAGTATGGAACGATCAAGGTGTGGACAAACATCACCATCCAGGCCCAGATGACTGTCTGTATCTTCCCAAATGTATAGAAGATCAGGTCAAACTCCAGGACCAATCTGAGATTTGGAAACAGAAATGAAGGTAATGAGTAGATTTGCTGTTTCTGACCTGTATATGTTATGAAATGAAAAAATATAAAGGATGGAAATTAGTAGAGCATGATAGTCCTCAGGCAGATTGTTTCACAATCCAGGAAAATATGGAAATATCTAAAAAAGAGTTGCAGCCAGAGAAATGTTGCAAGAGATTATGGTTTTGCATGTATTTATCAAAGTCAGAGTTCTGTGCAAGCTGAAAGCAGTTGAGACGCGTTTAAAGCAGCTGTAGCGCTCTAAACAAACGAGATTAAAGAATAAGTGTCTTTAATAAAAGTCTGAGCATTGTTAGTGATATAAAGTATGTTTTCATAGCTTTCCTCATCATCTAAACACACTCCTGATAAACATGACATAAAAGCTTTTACTCAAGTCTGCAGCATGTCAAAATCAATATGATCATTTGTTCAAACAAGCTTACTTGCAAGTGTGAAGTCATTTGTTTTTTAAATTCATCAATGTCAAAATCAATGATAACTGGCCAGCTTTAGAAGCATGAGAATGAATCTGTAAACAGCAACAAGTGATTAAGCGCCTCCTGAAGGCACAGCAGAAATAGTGGGAGGGATTGATCGCTCTCTGTTACCAGAGGAAAGGAGGAGAAAAGCAGGAACGTTTAGTCAAAGGAAAGAGAGGGTAAGAAATGAGGGGAAGTTTCTGAAGGTTTGGGGGTGACTGAATTTATTTTAGATAGATTGGAGTCTTACAATTTGCAACATGCGGGCGTAATAAACATCTAGACAAGTACAGATGTCTCATATACCTGCCCTGGTCAATATAGTCAACAGCAAGTGTGCTGAGACAGAAGATGAGGAGAACAGCTATGAATATGTGGTAGATGGTCCTGATGTGGCTGATCTCAAACAGCTCACTAATGGAGAAACACAGACATGAGATTAAAAAAACATAAAAAAAAATCTTTTTATTTATGTGCATATTCGTTGTTTTCTTAATTTTACACAATAGTTTTGTTTGAATATATATATAAAAAAAAAATATGGGTCATTTAATAAAAAAATGAATTTCTAAAATGTTTTGTTATTGTTTGAATTCTTATAACAAGTTCTGGCCAGAGCCGTATCCCAGCAAATAGATCTAGCCACTTCCATTACAGTTACTAAGACTCAGCGTTATGTGGAATGGATTTGTTAGGCTCTGACACAGATCGTATGCCTATTACACCTGTGTAATAGGCATACGATGTGTTAAACCTTTGTTAAAACTTTGTGTACATTATTAGCTTCATGCAAACTTCAAAGCACGCTTGCTCATGCATTTCCCAGTCAGACAACTACGACAAGTAAAAGTGGGCCAAACTCAAAACTGAAAGTAACCTACAACTAAAACTATTGACTAGATGGCAACAATGCACACTTAGCACACACCACACAGTTAAAGTTCTGATGTAATCTTAACAAGGAAGAACTGTGATGTGTAGCACAAATTTTGTAATGCATTAATATATATATATATATATATATATAAAAGTTTGATAAATAAACTGTTGACTGCACTTGGTCAAATCCAAATTCAAATTCATTGAAACTAGTGTCATGTCACTGGAATATTGTGCACAGTCACTGATCTCTGTTTTAGTGTCTGTCAGTCTTTCACACTTACTCCAACAGTGATGCCCTGTCCAAAAACACTTTGCCGCCCTCCATTCTGTGAGATGTTATAGAATGCAGTCAGGCAGTCAGAAAGACAGAAATACACACACACACAGACACACAATTAATTGATGACCACAGTGAGGATGTAAATGTCTGCAAGCAGGCTTCAAGAAGTATAATGTTAAGTGTTACTTAAAAAAAAAAAAATAAGCAAAATTTCCCTGCTCTTCCTCCTCACCTGTTTATCTGGTTTTTTGTCAGCTTCCCATTTTCTGTTGGCTGGATTTGTGTCAAAGGTTGGACTGAGTCAGTCAGAGTTTGATCCAGTAGGTCACTGAGCTGATTTTGGACCTGCTCCAAGATTTTCACCTTCACTTTCTACCAGAGGAACCAGAGGGAAAAAAAAAAAAAATCTGTTTGTTTTCTAATGTTTACAAATTTTACTTCATTCCGTATGTCAGGGATTGCGCCATTCTTTGTGTGCGTAATCATTGTGTGCAATCTCCTGTTTTTGTTCTCATTTGCTTCTTTCAGAGGTCAAACAACTTGTTGCTGTGTGTATAAGCTTAAGTGCCTGTGAGTTATGGATTACCTGTGCATGTTTCTGCCAGTGCCTCAAAGCTTCTGCATGTGTGCAATTATGATTCCCAACTGCAGAGAATAACAAAAGTTGCTTCAGTTCACCAATTTTCACCAACATTATAGCCTTCTGTGTGCACTGTATCTGAAATAAAATATTCAAGGCAGTAAGAGGAAAATGAGGAGATATACTGAGATGTAGTATATATAAAAACAGAAATATAAAAGCTTGACCTCCATGAATAATAATATATTCCATTTATATAGCACTTTTCTGCATACATTATACAGGTTACAGATTATACAGGTTCAACTGCTTTTCCAAAAGTCAGATTAGTACCACCAATTACATAACACTCCAAAAAAGAAAAGTGCAGAATATGAATGTTATTCATATTTGGTGCTACAGTGGGTTCCTGAATTTCCTACACACGTCGATGGAATTTACAAATATTTAATATCTTCCTGATCCTACCATGATTGTTGATCTTGTTTGATTGAAGGGTCTTGATGTTTCTGTGCCACAGTCCATTAAGCTCTGCAGTCGTCATAGCTTCCTCCTGAAGCAGGACACAACACGTGGGACAGTGTCTTGGGACTTATTGGATGAGCCTGTACATGTACAAATTACATTTTAGTCACACACACAAACACACACAATGTTGCTTCCATGGGAAATGATAGAAAACTACCTGGTAAGTGCCTATGGGACAGAGATTTCTTCCTGGTTTGTAGTATTTTACTCACATAGGGATGGAAGAACCCATAGATGAACCTTTTGACTTTACTCAGAATCATTAAACTTTGCCTAAGTATCTGGTTAAAGTCTTGGTTAAATTTAAATCTACACTCACATTGACAATCTGCTGCTACACAGCTCTCTGTGGCTAATTGTGACATTAAAAGCATTGTAAATATTGATTCATACAGTCATTAGCAAATATTACAGATGATGATGATGATGAGGAGCTGAGAATCATCAATTATAATTTGAGAGACTAACTTGGATCAGACCAATGCTGGCAAGTTAGATAACATCAAACAATTGATGCTGCTAATGAGCCTCTGTCCCAAACATATGTCTTTTTTTTTTTTTTTTTTTTTTTTTTTAAGTGAAAAAGTGCAAACCTGTGGTCTGAATGCAGGAATAATAAATACTTTGGCTGGGGTTTTGAACGATAGTTACCTAGAGTGCTTATCCATAACAGCGGTGCTATTATCAGTCATTGCCTTAGATAACAGTGACAAACCTTAGTGTCCTCAGTGGAAGTTTACACACTACAGATAACATTATAGACAACCCTGTTCTGTTCCATTGAGTCCCATGCAGGAAGCAGTAAAAAAAACACACATTGACCTCATTTTTTAATCCATATTGTTTGATTGCTCTTCAGGAGAAATATCACTGGCAGTTAAGCTTTGGACAGACCGACAGATTATATTCCACGACTGAGGCTGATTCAATGGAGGAAATCCTTTTTTTTTTTTATACAGGTCAAACATTTTGCAACACTTCTTAATAGAGTAGTATTTAATCCATATAGAAGGCAGAGGAGTGTTTTTATCATCTCTAAGAAAATGAAGTCATTGGTTTGTCTTCTTTTTTTCAGTCTCCCCTGTATTGATCAACTCTGATATTAACATTTTAATTTGCATGTGCTTATGTTAATATCATCTTAATCTTAGTGAAGCAGTGTCTTTCAAGAGAACAAATGTAGTGATTCCACTGCCTTTAAACCGAAATTAGAAATATTTTTAATTAATTGATAATGGCTGAGTGTGACTGGCTGAGACTCGTTAGTCAAGTACACTCCAACACACCCCTCATTAAGTAAAGACCATAATGGAATTATGATTTTTCAAAACTGCCACCTTGAATCACAGTACAAAAAGTAAACTTAACTATTAAATCAGCATTTTCTTTTTAAACCACATGCCAGCAAGACAGCATCATTAATTCTGATTATATTTGAGAAATTGATTGGTTTTAACATTTCAGATGATTAACCAGAGTTAATGTAGTAGCTTCAGGGGTGGCCTGCAATTACATTTCATTTTTTTCATTCATTTAAAACCTCAGTGCTGTTTCTGCAAATTAAACCTTCATTTGAGTGCAATTATTAAGCCTAGAATTAACATTGGACGACATGTGGCAGTTAACACTGACACTGGGATCTCATAGCTTACCAAAGCGCAATAGAGAAGTTATGTAACACAATTTTACAGGCTTCGTCACAATGCACATGAGCAGAATTGAGGCTTAAATGATGATTCCTTGCCATTTTTTGCAACTTTTTAAGATGTTAAACAGTTTAAGCTGTTAAAGTTATAAAGTCTAATTTAAAGCTTCTGAATTTCAGCAAAATTAGCAGCATTAGTACAACACTGGTTTTTGTTCTTCAGTACACACGTCAGATCTGCTATCACTGTCATCAAATACAAAATATCAGATGTGTCCAAACAAGTTTGTAAGACCTCAAATTACAGTTAAAATTATGAAAGCTGCAGTGTGTAAATGGCTACTCTGCATTTTGTCTGAAAACAAAAATGATTTGATAAAAAATAAGAAAACCGCACTGTCCTTACCAGAGGTCAAAGCTGCATTTAAGTTATACTGTAACTGATTTGCTGCAATAGACATCAAAACTGATGAAGGCTCAAATTCTAACAATGTAATCATAAAAAGGGGAAACATTTGAAGTTATAATTCAAAACAATTAATTGAAATTGTGCTGATGGTTTATAATTGATCACAGGAATAAAAGTGAATGTCAACCTACTTAACATCCTTGTAAAATGATTATAAAATTCAAGTGAACTTAGTCATAACGTTTATTCATCATTATTGTTAAATGTTGATGGGTGCATCAATTTGCTTGGAATAAGGTTTATGAAAATTTCCAAGGTTACAGCATTTTCATTGAGTTTATTCTGTTCTGTTTCTCTATAAAGATTAATACCACAACTTGTTTAAAATTGTAGGTAGAAGAAAATGTTGAATTCTACAGTTTTACCTGGTCAAAGTTACAGATGACAGATGCAAAACGTCTGGCAGAAAATGTAAATCTAATTTACACAATAACATTTGTGTTAGATATGTACTCACACAGTATTGTGGCTTCGAGTTCAGTGAGTGGTCCACAGGGTGAGAGTTGAGAGAAGCAGTGTGTCAGTTGAGGCTTCTGGCTAACAGTGTGTGTGTGTGTGTTTGCGTGTGTGTGTGTGTGTGTGTGTGTGTGTGTGTTGGTTTGTCTGTGTCACAGTTCTGGTGACCTGTGTCCTCTCCTTTTCTCAGCTTGATATGCTGAACTTTGCCCTTTTTGGCTTTTGGCCCTCAGATGTCCATCCCAACACACACATGCATGCGCACACACACACACATACATACACACGCACACACCTCCTCTGGATGTACCAAACCACACAGCAGTGGTATTTGAGAACTTGCTTATTTATTGAAACACACCTGAAAAGCTTGATTTCTGGTTGATTAAACAATAATTAATGATACCACCTATTCATAACAGATAGTATGAGAAGAAGTATGGCATAATTTAAAAAAAACACACACACATGTACACAGTACTTTTTATACACTGTCTAGTGTTTCGTAATTTGGGAGAAAAAAACAACACAAAAACCTGATTTGTTGAGCAAGCACTTGGCTTGTGTTTGGCTTTTTTTCTTTCTTTCTTTCTTTTTTTTCCAGGATTCATTAGGTAAATATTAACAAAATGTTGTTTCACACATTAAGTAGACAGCCAATTTGAAATGTTTTGATTTTTGTTTCTGCTTACAACATGTTGTGTTACAGCATGTTCAAGTCAATAGCTGGTTAAATAATGAAGCAGGCAGAGAGAGAGAGAGAGAGATGTCTCATTAACTTTCTACATTTGGACTAATTGGTCTCTGTGTGGAGTTTTAGTGAATGTGGCATCAGCAGTTAAATAATAAAGAAGTCCACTTGGTAGTTTGGTGGTTTGGTAGTTTTTGTCAGAATCTCCGTACCCTCTGACACATCAGGATTGCTTTACTTATTGATTTGTCCCACTTAAGCATCACTGTCACTGTGTCACTTTCAGCTGTTTGCTTTTCCTCTTATTAATGCTTTATAGCTTACAAATTTGTATCACACAAGCAGAAATGGGGGGGAAAAAATGTGATTTGTTAAGTGGATTAAGTGAATAAAGTGGATTTATTATCAATATAGCATCTCAATGTTTTGCTTGGAAATATGTCTTGTAATATGTCTTCCGTTGCCTCATATTTATCAATAGATTACATACTGGAGAAGTGTTTTTGGTGCTTTACAAAATGCAAAAGCAAGGAAAAGGTATGTAATGTGTATTCAGGTTCAGCTTTATTTAAAGATTTTCATCAGATAATCTTTTGTTTCTCAGCTGCTACAGAAGAAGATACTACATGCACTAAACCACACGCTAGAAACAAACCAACATACAAATGTACAAATACACACATTTTCCCAACATTCTTTCATACCTACTCCTGTATAATTAGTGTACAGTATCACATATTATTTCCTTTTCAGATTGATTACAAATAAGACACCCAGACCAACAAGACTAAAGATAATTTCTACACTCAGTCCTTCACAGCTCAATATACATCCACAGTCTGAAGAATAGTTGCTTTCTTTGAGGGCTTCATTGAGTAAGAACAGGTTGATCATAAAGGCCATTCACATTTAACTCACAGTTTCTATAGGTTATGTAAACACACGCCTTCAATAATAGTGTACTTTAGTTCAATGACTGTTTGACTCTTTGGAACAAGTTAAATTTAAATTGCAGTTTTATATACTCGGGGTAACAAACAAAGCGAGAGAGAGAGAGAGAGAGAGAGAGAGAGAGAGCAATAAGCAAATAATAGGTCAAAGTGCTCATGCATTTCTGAATCCTCAGTGCAACATTAAAGGAGGATCTGCTTTGTTGAAAGGACTGTAAATAGTTAAAGAAATAGAGACAAGTATAGAGGCAGCTCCTGTTATCCCCAGATTACACACACACAGATACACACACAGTCCCTCCACTGTTACCCTTGACTCTTATCCTGACTGTCTGATCAGGAGGTCAACAGAGAGTGAGTGGCAGGTGGCGTGGAGTAAGCAAAAATGTCTGCACCGTTTGGAACTCATCTCACATTAAATACTTTATGTAATATATCTGTTTTTGGGTTCAAAAGGTGAACCCAAAAAGCCAGGTCAGTATGTCTGTAAGAGGGATAAGACTGGACTGCATCGGTACTAGGAGCTGATAACCTGCAGTAACCTCATTGCCTGCAGAACTTATATTGGCTATTATTATAGAGCAAAAGCCTTGTTTATGACGGGATACCAACTGCACACAGACCTTTGGTTAGAATCTGAGGTGGTTCACAAAGAACCTTAGCATAATTCATCTCTTAAATTAATCCATTTTGAAATGGCAGCTGTACACATGCACATATTTCCATTCAGTGACAAAACAGTTGAAAAGTAATTAACACTGTCAACAGATACATTTACAGTTTAAAAAATAAATACATTACATTCACCACCGGGTTTGGATTAAGAATAAATAGCAAATAAATAATGATTTAAATGAAACATATAATATATATTTATATATCTATATCTTCTTTCTTTCTTTTTTTTTTTTTTTNTTTTTTTTTTTTTTTTACCTAGAAGTATAAAAATAGTTGCTACACGTTTTTGTTTTTGTTTGTTTTTTTTTAACTCTGCCATGCTATTGGGTTACATGACAATGACTGAATATCTCAAAAGACAATCCCTGACAGGCAATTTACTTGTACAGGGATGATTTACAGCTCAAGGGTCTCTTCTCTGTGACACTGTCAAACCTTTAAAATGATCTAAAATTGTTTGTTTTTGACTTTATTTGTGGCTCAAAGTAATTAAAGCCAGTGCTATGAATCATATTGTTCAAAAGTTAGACATGCTGATGTTAACCAATCAATAATTAAGGTGTCATGCTCATCAACAGCCAATTTAACACAATATAGTGGCTCTTATTGTACTTGATGAAATCATCAAAAGGTTTTAATGAGCAGAGAAGTATCTGAAATATTCCCTCAGCAGTTTGTGGAATACACATTGCCATGACTTGAGGTCCTTTGCTTCATTAATTTGAGTAAAAAACATCTGTGAGAAATTGTCTGTGATTAAGGCTTGGTCAAACTTTCAGTTATGTGCAGTTGCAGCCATATATATTCAGCGACATAAGCAGCTGCTTCAGGACCCACTT
Organism: Lucifuga dentata; assembly: GCA_014773175.1. Taxonomy (NCBI): domain Eukaryota; kingdom Metazoa; phylum Chordata; class Actinopteri; order Ophidiiformes; family Bythitidae; genus Lucifuga; species Lucifuga dentata. Next base: position 379,830 of record VXCM01000706.1, read on the forward strand.
CCAGGCCCATACCAAGGATTCAGTTTAGTAATCCAACAACACATTTGACGTTGTTAGAAATAATATAGAATCTAATAATAATCAAAACATGATTAACCTGAAAGTATTCGACTTCTCAGTCACTACTTCTGTATTTATAATTCAAATATTTACTTATTTTTTTAATTAATTTACGTTTACTATCTTCATTTATGTGTTTTATGTTCAGAAAATGTAATTTCCTGGAGATATCTGTTAAATTTGTACTAAAATAGTGTTATGCACAAGCCAGTTTGTCATAATTTTGTTAAGAGACCCAATTACAAAATCTGCTTAGGGCCTTCAAAATGCTAGGGCTGGCCCTGGTTATGTGTGTAGGTGTGTGCATACGGGTGGACTCATGTCTCCTAGTAAAGTCATTTTAGGTGCCTCAATAGCAGCAATAAACATTTTAAAAATCTAATTTCATTTTGATGTGTACAGGTTTCCACTGAGGCAAACAGCATACCCTAGTGGTTATGTACACCACTACACTTTCTCTTTCCCACCTTACTGTGCCATCTTGAGGGGATAGTTTTGTGAANACACCACTACACTTTCTCTTTCCCACCTTACTGTGCCATCTTGAGGGGATAGTTTTGTGAACAATATGGGTAAGCTGCCAGGTCGTTTGAGAGGCAGTGCTTGTCATGGTTCCAAAGATATAAACATCCCACATCACCTACAGAGATCAGAAAGACAGGAGGGCTGGAGAGGAGCAAGCAGGTAAAGATCAAAGATTGATGGGGGTGGGGGGG
>VXCM01000706.1:380628-468273 GCA_014773175.1 Lucifuga dentata
GAGAGAGAGAGAGAGAGAGAGAGAGAAACAGAGCATAAAACTAACAGTTAAATAATTTAAAGAAAAGACATGATGAAAGAAAAGGAAAAAACAGCAGCCGATGAGTCATGCAATTGTCAGAAGGAACTGGTGTCATCAGTGAGACTTTGGTGTTTTAGGGAGCTACACTGAACACTCTGGGTAAATTTAAACTTCACAAAATTGACTGGTACCGTGCAAAACTATTCTTTATTTTACAGAAAAGTTTATTCACCTTATAATGATCGAATATTTTACGCTTTATAATAAAATGCTCTTACATTGTTTGCTTGGCACATCATTACATACACACCTTTTAGTTTGTCTTAGTCACAAAAAGATTCTGGTTTAGGATTAGATTACTGAGGTCAATTCACTCAGCAGCCGCTGTGACAAATGGCTGTGAACAGGATTACGTTGAATAAAGAATGAACAGAATCTAATGAAACCATGTGAGAACAAGTAGTGAGAGAGAGAGAGAGAGAGAGAGAGAGAGAGAGAGAGAGAGAGAGAGAGAGAGAGAAAAGCCCAAATGCTGTGAAAATTTAATTCCCCTTCCCTTGTGTGTCTTTCCTGAAATATATGTCTTTGTAATATTGTATAATTTTGACCCCAAGGCAGGGCTTTATGAAGTACTGTAAGTCCAAAACAAGAGTGAATCTAAGACAGATGCTGTTTCGTAGATGCTTTTGTGCAGAGTTTCTCGTAGTAACATAAGTGTAGATATTTATGGCATCACTAGCCTAGCAAAAAAAAATTAAAATAAATAAATTAATAAAATAATAATAATAATACTCGTCTTGGTAGCGTTACTGCTTCCTGCAAAATTGATAAAAGCAAAAGTCAAAAAATGAATAACTCAAGAGAGATCCATGCTTAAATCTAGTTTAATCTTCATTTTTATGTCTGCAATAACAGTGTTTTGTGCATTGTCTTGGTTCATACTTATGTATAAACATTCACTGGTTCTCACCAGCAAACTGAAGTTTCAGTCTGTATGCAGTGAAACTGTACTCGGACACACAATATGGCTGTAATTAGTAGTAGTGAAAACCTTTCATGTGATTAAACATTTAGGGTATTTAGTTATTTTGTTCCACAAGTCCTGTACAGATTGGCCCCTAGCAGCCAACTAGCAGCAAATGAAAGATAATGAATTTTCCTGTTTCATTACTTTCCTGTGACTTCTAAGCTGACTGCTGCATCTATTCTGTATGTTTTGTTTTTTGTTTTTTTTTTTTCAGATCTACACACAAGTATTTAATATGGGCCACTTAAAAAAGACACTGGATTTAGCCAAAAATGGATTTAGGCTTCAAAACTTGCAGTGTAAATGCAGCCACAGAGTGTCTATCTTTCTGTGCATTCTTACCAGCTCAGGACTATTAGCTCGCTGAGGTCTCTGGCTGCAAGTTGTAGCATCTGGCCGGATCCTGATTATCACAGACATCACTTCTGGGCATAGAATTTACATTCAGACACATGCTGCTCAGTACAGCAAAATCATCACCGACATCAGCATCATCATCATCGGCAGCAGCAAGAACAGCAGTAGCAGTAGCAGCAACAAGGGGGCAGCGATGGAGCAGAGAGAGCAGCAGTGAGGGAGGAAAAGCGGTGATAGCAGCTGTAGTTAGTAAAAGGGGATCTGAGCATTCAGGATGACTATAGCAGTGCCATATTTCAGACTTCACCTACACCTGACTATTGTCAAACACAGCGTGACCATAGATATTAATCAGAAATCTTACAGCTCCAGTTTAACTTTTAATTATGCATTTTACATGATTTTTTTAGTTTACATACAATATGCCCTGCAGTAAGACAGCAACAAACAGCAGCAGATGTTTTGCAGTAATTGGTACGAGTGCGCTGGTCTTACCTGTTGTCATTGATATCTGTGGTGTTTCCTGTGGACAGACAGAGGTGTGTAAGCAGGTAGGTAGGTGCACAGTAAAAGGAGTGGTGTGTAAACTGGATAAGTGGATTTGTTGCAGTGTCACATATGAGTTTGACTGGAACAGCCTACAAATTCAGTGAAGACAGATGCCTTTGGAACAATGTAGTGCTCAGGTCATTTTAGTACAACTGCTACTCATGCCACTAGTATTTCTTCTGCTTCTACTACTGCTATTATTACCATATTAACAATAATAACATTGAAGTAGTATGGGGTTTAAAAAAAAAGAAATCCACCATCCAGAGATCACTCTTAAAAGGACAAGCTTCTGAACAATTTCTCCTTTCAGGTGGGCCAACACTGCAGCACCAGAGCAGCTCTAAGTGAAAAATGGAACCTTCTAGGTGGCTTTATTTGTAGGTCGTTGATCATAGTTACATTTTGCACAGCCCAATTCAATAATTTTTTTCCCCACGTGCTTTCATGGGCAAAACTATGTCAAAAAGTCCCCCCCCCCCCCNTTTTTTTTTTTTTTTGTTTTTGCAAATGTTAGGACAAATTAGGACAAATGTTAGCACATATTAGGACAAATGTTTATTTGTCCTAATATGTGACATTATTGGCATGCAGACATGTCAGAGTGACTGTGATGTCCAGCAAATAAAAAGTGTGTGTGATGCTTTTTTCAGTGTTAATTGTGGAACACATGCATTTACAGCACTTTGGTGAATTAGTGCACTCTTTTCTTCTGTTTAATGAGTTGTTTATGAACAGGGGAGTTCATGCTTGACTGGCTTTAATATTGTTCAGTTTAGTCTTTGTGGTTTTTCTCCGGCAAAGCAGCCAGAGAACAAAAATTGATTGTGACTATTTATAACCATCTTATCTTCACTCACACACTTAAAATTGCTCAAAATTCACAGCAAAGAATAATGAGATCTTGAGCTGAAATCAAAGATTTGGGGATACAGGCTTTGCTGAGAGATGTATGAATTTGCGTTTTACACTTTTTTCACAAGCCCTCATTTAAATTCAGGACACTAAGATGAATTTTACAAAGTTAATCCCACAGCGAAAATCCCATAGCAGAATTTCCTTTTGTGCCCTTCTTTATTCCCCTGTTGCATCCTTTGACATCAGGATATACTACATAAACACCTTCCATCCATATTGAATATTTTTGGGAGCATTAAACATACCTAAATACAAACCTAGTCAAAAATACAATAAAAAAAATTGCAAAGTTAATTAAATGCAAATCGCTGAGATGACTAATAAGTTCTGAACAGCTGCTAATAGCTGCTGCTTTATGCCAGTATTCAAAAGCCAATGTGAAAATTTTTATGCCAAAAGAGACAAATACTTGGTGGATTTCCCCCCCTAATTTTCTTTCTGGCAGGATTTAAAAATCCTCAAAAGCATTTAGATATCATGGGAAGCCAAAACTAAAGTCCAGCCTGATTAAATGCTTTAAGGATATGGCTTGTTTTTTTGGAAGACAATATCTGATATTTTATAAAAGGCAAATACTGTCCCAACAGACTGATATATTGACTCTAACCCTTTTTGGACTTTTATTTATATTCATACAGAATTCAAGCAGTGTGGTTCTGTTACACGATAGAACGACTGCCTTCACTGGGTCAGAGGCTGAGGGGCACTCAGTCTGCCTGGCTGAGTAATGACACTGCAAAGCTAATCTATCTCTTCTGGAGTCTGTTGATGATTGGGACACATGCACACATGCACGCAAGCATGCACGCACACACGCACAAACACACACACACACACACACACACACACACACAGAGATAGGCTAAAGCCACCTGCAGCAGTATCTCATAATAAACTAAGAGCATTCTCAGTGACTTTAAAGGAATAACAGCACGTATCTTGCAAATATATGGACACTTTATCTTAAAACCATCAACTCCTTTGAAACCCCAACACGCAACTGTAGCGGAGAATTCCTATAATTCAAGATACCAATTACAGCTACCAAAAAGAAAGAAAGAAAGGAAAAGAAACAGTGGGCAGAGTTGTTATCTTAGCAGCAGGGCAATCACAGCATATCGGTCTAACAGCTGGCACTCAGTAAGAGTATATAAAACAACATCTAGACCTAATGGCTGACGCAACAGCATAATAGGAGTTGCTATGGGAAAAGCTGGAGTTGGTTATAATAACAAGAGTAAATACCCCTGCTGATCGGGTTATTATTTTTCATTATCTTAACAGGCATAATCTCTGAGTGGAGCTCACCATTTTCTGAATCGAGTATCTCTGCAGCTTTGTCTGCTTGGCTCATTGCTTCAGTCAGAAGCCTGGAAAGGGCAGAAAGTGAAGTTTATATAAAAAGATATGTATCGAAATCATCATATTGCTCTTAATATATCTATAACAACAGTACAGTTGTAAAATTCTTTGGCTGTATGAACCTTTGGTAGTGATGCAACCCATACTACCCGCATATACATGTCTTTGTAGATACAGTAGGTAATACTTTACAACATAAACTAACATTGCTGTATTTTGAGTCCAAACAATGAAATACAAATGTATCATAAATGCTTACATTACTTCATGATGTTGTGTTGCATGTTATGTCTGTGAAGATTCCCAGTAATCCAGGTCTGGATTACTAGACATGCTGTTTAGTCTTAAAGGACCATACCAGTGAGTTTACATGTTTAAGCTCAATATATACTACCCACATACATGTTACATTACTGACAACCAATTTTCAAAACCATATTTCAGTTTTTCTGTTATTCTTCCAAATCTCCTAATCTTTCAAAATCAAATGTTTAGGTGATACACCCACCTTAAAATTCACTTGGCTTTTAACACTTATGCATGATTGTAGAAGGCGTGGTTGTTTTAATTTCTCTGTAAAAGCTGACTTCTCCCAGGACTATATTTCCTGGTGGAAACATATATTGTCTTCTGTGCAGCTCCTTTTTGGATGGGTTAAATAAAGTTACTTAATAGGCATAGTGTTTGCTGTGACAGATTACTTATCAAGTTCGTTTCAACTCTCTACAAACTGATTTTAATAGCGTACTGTAACGACTGAAACCAATGGCAGTCTGGAAGGTAGAAAAAAAAAATAAAAACTAGAATACCACTCCAGTAGGATATTTTGGGAAATGGTTGTCAGTAATGTAACGTGTAAGTGGATTATATATATTGGGCTCAAACATGCACTATTGCCAGAATGGTCCTTTAAAAAGGTCCTTTATCAAGCCGGAAAAAAAAACATCCCTCAACACAGGAGCTGGGCTGCAACACAACTTATCATCTAATTACAACGCTGTCCTAACATCTTTATCCCAGTCAGTTACAGCGCAGTTTGTACCTCCATTATATGACTTTAATGACTCCAGCATTATTGCCATGTGACTCTAACACCTCTCACTTGACCCCCTTGTGCCCCAGGGTGTCACAAGATGAAAAAGAAAATCCAGTTGCCTTGAACTACTAGATATTGCATGTTATGTAACAGGGTTTACTCACATGTTGTTCAGAGCATCACTGTCATGTGTGTCATTGTTCTGTGAATCGAGGTACTTGGTGGGGCTGTTCTGGTTGGAATTGGTCTCAGGGAGCCTGGACTCGCTCTCTGGTGTTGGAGAAGCAGCAGCTGCCTGGTTGTAGAATGCAGAAGGGTGATTGCTGTAGCCTCGTATGAAGAAGGGGCTGACAGGACAGCACGCTGGGTGGTGGCCAGCACGCACAGGCTTGGCTGTTAATGAGAAAAAGAATTGATTGAGCCATTTATTTATTTTTGCATCCACCCATTTTTCATTTTTTGGGAAGAAATCAAATGGTGCAATATTTACATCACCCTAAAGGATTGGTTAATCATAATCTTCTATAGTGCAACCTGATGAATATTTCCAATTTAAATGGTACAGCATTTATGTGAGTAAGGCATATGACAGCATTGATATTAATATTAAAATAAAGTGCAGTATTATAATTGCAAATGCATGCTGATACTATCAGCAGGAAAATCATGGCCTACTTACAGATTAGAAAATAATACTTTGTCGTCATCATTTAATCAGATTATGTAGCTTTTGCTAAAATGACACATGCATGTATTGTTGGTACAGATCACTAACAGAGTCTGTTTAAGCATTTTGAAATCATTGCATCAGTGTGCATGTCTGTTACCTATCTGGGCAGCATGGGGTCTTTTGAAGGGGTAGCGGACCCTCATCACATCCTTGATGCGTTCCACCTCCTGCTGGTAGCGATGCCGGTCCTTCATTGCTCCTTCCTTCGCCTCCTTCAGTGCACCCTCCAGGGCTTTAACTCGCTCAGCTGTAGACCGAAGACGTTTCTCCAGTTTTGGAAGCTCACAGCGAAGATCTGCATTGTCTCGTACCAGCTGTGACACACATACATTCATATTGCATGTATTTATTGCATGTTTATTTTATGAATTGTTTATTTCATGTGTCATCAGAAAGTAGCCAGAGCACAAGTTTACAATTTCACTAAATGCGCTGCTTTTTAATGCATATTACAATAAACTACCTGAACCTAAACCTAATATTGAAATCAAATGGACATTACAAATACTTAAAGTGAGCATTGTTGACAATAGCTTCATATTTTTGTTTTTTAAGTTTCTGTTAGAATCAGCATTTTCCCAGAAAAATTCAGAAACAGTACTGTCATTGTCAAGCATTAATTTATCTCTGACGATGTGTACATATGTCACATATGTCTGTTTTGAAGGCAGCTTTTCATCTGTCTTTCATTCATTCCATCATTTGTCACATCAAAAGATGTTAGGACAGCACGCTGGTGGTTTAGTATGTTTGAGCTCAATAAATACACATTTCATTACTACCAGCAGTTTTCCAAAGTAGAAAGCTGTATTTTAGTTTTTGTTATTTTGACAGATCTCCTAATCTTTGAAAATCGAATATTCAGTTGATACACCCACATAAAATTCAATATTTTGCCTGCTATAACACGCATGTTAACATATAGAAGGCACGGCTGTTTTAATTCTCTGGTAAAAGTATTTTCTCCTGGGACTATACCCTGGCGGAGACAGATGCTGTTAAGTAAAGTAGGAGGTAAAAAGGTAAGGTAGGAAAAATAATTAAAAAATTTACTGCTCCAGTAATACTCTTTGGAAAATGGTTGACAGTAACATAAAATGTATGGTCTTTTAAAAGCACTAGAAAGATTTGCACCCATCTCCCTGTTTTGTGGTGTAAAGCTATCCGCACCTTCCTTTGTGCAGATTTGCAGATTTCCTGCTAACACCAACCCAGTGTTACAGGATGCTAGATGAAACCCCTGTTCTTAGCAAAGGCCAGAAATTCATTGATTTTAAAAGTTGTATAGAGCACTTTGCTGTAAGTAGAAAACATAAACATAAAAATTCAGTGACAGAACATCTTGAAGACAGAGGCTCTGATGCTATGTGATAATGCAATTAAATCAACTCCCTACAAAGGCACTGAGAGCATATACCTGAGGATTTAGCAATGAGGAAATTTTCCTATCAGTTAAAGTAGGATAAAGATTCTGTGTCTATTGTAGAGTGGTGAATCATTTTAAAAGCAAAGAAACTTAAAAAAAAAAAAAAAAAANAAAAAAAAAAAAAAAAAATGGGGCAGGTTTCCCCCAGGAGAGAGAAAGTAGAATGTAATCAGAGGTCATGACACTGTATGTGTGTGTGTGTGTGTGTGTGTGTGTGTGCGTAGATAGGGAGACAGACAGCCATACTTCATTATATCTTTACATTAGGGGGAGAGAAGTCCACAGCCTCATGCTTTGTCGGCTGTGGGAGCCTGATCACTTTCCACTGGGAGCATGTTGATTTATGAACATGACTTTCGTCTTCCATTCCTTCAGTATGAGCAGGTGGTGAAAGGGATGGCATCACCCAGCAGCCACTTTAGGATTGGTTTTCTGCATGACAATCTACTGCACTGCAGCTTTCACCAATCTGTCTGAGTGCATGTGCCAGTCTGCAGACCATTTAACAAATCAACCTTTAAACTGCTATAGGATATAAAAGCAAAATATTGAGGTCTGTGTGTACCTACGCATATTCTGCAGAACCACAGGACAGCTTTTCAGACTGTACATCATGTGCACCTGCATGAGGACACATTCATTTACATTTAATAAATCTTGAGAAGGCTAGCTTCCCTGCAGGCTGCTGGTTTAACCCCTCCTGCTGCTGAGTTTTCTCAGGGACTTCATGAAGTTGCTATAATAAAATGATTGATATTACTAGCATTGCTTTTGCTCATAGGAGACCAATGAAAAACGGCACCCTCAGCTCTCTATTTTAATTTGGCTCGCTCTTTCTGTCTTGTTCCCATATCTTGTCTTACTGCTGCAGCACAGTGCATGAGGATTCCACAGTGGATGATTTTTTTCTTATTTATAAAAGGATGTTAGGCTGGATTTACAATACCATGCACATGTGACCTGATTCTGATCTTTTGCTCACGTGACACGTATCTGATATGCTTCCTGAAGATGTAAATGGTAAAAAGCCTCATGGAATCGGATATTCTCAGATCCGTTTTAGGCCACTTGTATATGTGGAAATAAATTGGATACATATCGGATATCTGCCAATGCACCTTCTCTCTAAATACACAGATCGGAATTTCCTTCCCATTCCAACTCCTATGTAACGTTCTACCTTGTCCACATATGGATGATGTAAGCAACTAATTTGATGATCACTCTCTGTAAACAAAAATGGAGGACATACTATGTATTTCATTATACTGATGTGTGTTTACATCAAATAAAACATGATAGTGTGTGAAAACAGGCTCCCGTTACAGCAGCAAAACTCCAAATCCATCCGCTTCTCCTCTGAACTGATGAAAATACATATCCTGATGGGAGAGATAAATGCTCAAACAACATATCAGATGTTACTCTCTGCATTTGAAAGTTGTTAATCTGCTGATCATATTTTTAAATAGTTCTTTCATCTTTGTCCATTGAAGCACTTTGTTTACATCCGTCTCAGAAATGTGTGCATGCACAACTGCATCTGGGATGCTATGGGTCAAAGCCACATAAATACAGGTATCAGATACAGTATGACCCACTTAAAAAAGAAAATGTAAATACGCTGAACAAAAATCGGATATAAAGATTGAGCATCACGACTTGTAGTATAAATTTCATTTTCTGCCTCCTTTCCTAAACTTTATAATTGTTATATTTGCTGCCTATTGGTACCTGCTTGTGAACTTTTGTAAGCTGGTCCAAGTTGTTTTCAAGAAAGGAAATCTTCTGTTTCTGGGTGATATACCCCCCACTATCAGGCTCCATCCCTGAACTCTGCCGACAGAAACAGCAGATATTATGAGATCCTTCAGAGTCATGGGCCAAAATACACATACATGTACATGCATTTTGCATGCAGCTCAGTTACATGATTACAGGTTTTAAATTATGTTGGATTCGTTAGTTGTGTCCTACGTACTTTTTTAACTCGAGTTGTGAGGTCTTGAACAAAAAGTTTACGGAGGTTATGGAGAGTGTGGAGTTCACGAGCCTGCATGAAAAGAGAGAGAGAGAGAGGAAGAGAGAGAAAAAAGTAAANTGGAGTTCACGAGCCTGCATGAAAAGAGAGAGAGAGAGAGGAAGAGAGAGAAAAAAGTAAAAGTAAAAAAGCTGAGAGGGGTATTTTTTGTTGTCTCACAAGCCTCTGAGGGAACTAAATGAATTGTGAGAGCAAATTATAACTTACAACAGTTTCTTCCAGTCCTTTGAGGTCTTGCTTTGATTGTTCATGTCGCTCATTTAGGAATCTATGGAATGAATAGACAGACAGACAGACAGACAGAATAATTCATGAATAAAGAAGAAATGCATTGTGGAGCGGCAGACCCATACATCAGCCATCTGATGCAACATGCTGCAAAGGTCAGTGCAGAAAGAAACCTATTAGCTGCAACCTGCCAGTTGCTGTTACTGTTTTCCAATAATCCATGAAGAATGAAGACAGAGAAAGATAAAAAAAAAAAAAAAGTTTTAATCTCCAGTTAATTTTAGCCACAAGCTGTATTACTTCATAGAGACAGACAGACTGTAGGCTGAGAGATGGGTAGAGTTACAGACAGAGAAGAAAAATAGACAAAAAGATGACAAATGACAGAGAGAGATGAACGGAGTGAATTAACAGAGGCAGCTAGCCCACAGGCCTCCATATGGTGAAATGTTTGAATGACAGCCAGAACAGTAAAACAGACTCACGTCAGCTCCTCCAGCTGCCGGCTTTTGTGATGCTCCTGGCTCCTGAGACGTTCAAAGTCACCATGGAGTTGCTCTAACTCCAGCTGCTGCTTCTGGTTATGGCTGAAATTGTGCAGAGTGAACACCGACTCAGCAAAGGATTCACTCAACTAATTATTCATTGGCTCAAATCATTTGTTTAGGGATTTCAAATCTTTATGCAATTCTCTGAAGAGCATTGGTTAAATGTGAAAAATAATCTGTAATACAGTGGATTTATGTTGAAAATTGAATTAAAATCAGATGATCAAATTATAAAATGCAATTTAACAAACTTTTCCAAACTGAAAAAATCCCTATTTCTCTACACTCAACATTCTACATTTACTATTATGCATTATTTCATTTATTAGATAATTTACATGAAATACTTCTCATAGGACATCAGGCAGAAGTTTAAAAAATAAAATAATTTAAGACTGAGGCACTTAATAGGATTATTGTATTTTATAATATATAAGGTAATAATTTATATTATATTATATTATATTATATTACTGTATATTAATGTTATTATAATGGGTTTGAGTTTTAGAGTAGTAGCCTTGCAGCCACCTTACTGTCACATGAGAAAAGGAAACTGTACTATGGAGTAAATCTTCAGCTATGCTGTATTTCACAAGTGAGAGTTGTTCCCTTTTGATTTTGCTCCTTTCTTGGCCCCTAGAAATGCTCCATGATCATTTACAATGGAATAATATTTACTACATTTTACTCTGCAGTTGAATAGATCTATAATAGACCATTCTGCTTCTATTTTAAAGTTTTTCCATCTCAATGAAATATTATTTTCACCAACATTTACCTGCCTACATACACAGCTACTTTCATTGTGTTGTGGATTGTTCCCCAAGCTCAGGCACTTTGACAAATTTGGAGCATGGATCAGCACAGAAAACTGACTAAACTAATCTACATGCTTTTGACAGAACTAATATAATCAATCTGCTGACTGAGGTAAAATCAGTGCTCAGGTAAGAAGACATTTGCCCTGCTGAAATGTCATTGAGCAAAACATTGAATCCCTAAAAGCTTGACTGCTATTGTTCTCTAGTTGACCCTAAAAAAGGATTGTCTGACTTGTGTTCACTGTTCAGGTTGCTCCACTCTGAACCTCCAACTAAAGATGAAAATCAGCCAGCGAATCACCTATTCATCCATTTTCTTGCTGCTTATCCAAACCAGGCTGTGCCAGCAGGACAAGCAGAGCATAACTGACTTTGTTCAGCAATTCTCTCCAGCTGCTCCTTAGGTTTACCAGACACTCAGGCCAGCTGGGAGATGTAGCACACAAACAAGAATGCCCCAGGGTCTCCTCACAGATGGTCATACCTGGCACATCTTCAAAAGAAGGCACTTGAAGGGGCATCCTTTCAAGGAGCCCAAAACCAATTTAGAAGTTCCTCCAACTGTGATGGAGCAGGGGGATGCTTACCTTCAGGGTGCTTTCATAATGCTGTTTCCTCACCATGTAAACTACCCACAGATGTTTCATGTTTGTCCCTCATCCAACTTGACAGGACTTTTATTCTTTTTAAGACTTAACTATTGAGACCATGTATCCCCAAATTTAGCATATGCTCTGAAATTCATATTTTTGACAGCTGAGTGGATTAAAGGCCTAGTCTTCAATGGAGTCTGCTGAGCTCTCTCTCTCTCTCTGCTGTATCTCCCCTACTCTGTCTCTGTTTTTCAACTGTCTAAAGAAGGTTTTAAAATTCTAAAGGTGAACAAACTTCCCCAATGCATTTGTGCACATCATGTTACACAGTCCAGTCTCAAGCAGAAAAAGCAAATGTGCTTTTGCCACAAGCTTATTACAAATGTTACATTTTGACACATAGCTCTACTTAGAAGTTCTTTCAATTTTCTCTGCTTATGCACCTATACAAGTTGAAAACTTCTGGGTTTGGACACCCAGATGTTAGAAAATATGAGGAATAATAATGAGGTACTGACTCAGTTAAATCATCAATAAGCTTCTGCTTCTCATTGATTTCGTCTCGTAGGCGGCTGAGCTGTTTGCTGTGCGACTCACGGTGCGATTCCATCTGCTGCTCCAGAGCCCTCTGAGATATGACAACAAAATGGGGCGAGAGACATTCATATTAAATGAGGGGGGGGGGGGGNGCACACCTTGGCAGGAAGAGGTGGGAAATAAAAGGAAAACATTAAGCCCAAGTAACAACTGATGAAAGAAATACACACACCAGTGCACATGTGGAAACAAGCACATATGGACAGTGGGCATACGCACACACATACGCACAAACACAGACACGCACAGCAGTTTGTGTCATACTCTGCCAATGAGAATCAAATGAGACAAGGCTAAGGAAAAGGGAGTGGCTCACACACAAACACACACACATTAAAAAAAAATAAAAAATAAATAAATAAAATAACTTATGGGCATACCAATATACAGAATAAAAGAATAAAGATAAATAATGGCACCCAGAGTGTTCAGTTCAATGATGCATGCATATCGTGTTTATGTGCATGGATGCATGGACTTATGCACTTATGAGGACAAACAGAAAACCACATACACAGTAAATGGATTCACTTGTAGGCAAACACTCCCAGATCGCACACACACATGCACACACAAACATGCCTGCAGGTTAACTGAGTGATGCAGCTGATGAAAGGTCATTATGTCAAATTGCTCACTGTAGTCATGGTTACCTTCATATCACCAGATTCCTGGATAGGCGTTTCCTTTTCTCCCCTGGTCACCTGTGACATTGTCGCTGAAAGATACACACAAACAAACATATGTAGGAGAGAAGAAAGAGAGGCTGGCAACAAGCGAAAGTGAGAGAGAAGACAGAAGAAAGAGAGTGATTCTGATGTAGAGAACGAGGTGACAGTGACCAGATTTTGGCAACTGTATGGTAGCTGATGTTGACTGTGATGTCAGGATGAGCTCAGTCACATCTTAGATTTACTTTCTATTATAGAAAATCGATTACTGATCTTAACTATTGCTGGCACACTAAATGACAATATCTGCTGTTCATGCTGTCTGATGACGATCAGCGTTCATGAGACTGTGCGATCAGCCTGACCTACAATATCTTCTGTTTATTTGCTTTGTATAAACTAGTGCAGTGCCCATTGAAAATGTGCCTGTTTGAACCGGGCCAGACTTTATGGTATGTGCCGCAACCAGTCATAAGTGCCCGTGGAGCGGAGCATATATGCTGTCGCGCCTGGAGTGTATCCCGCAGTCACGCCCAGAGCGTGTTCGGACCAGGCCTGACTTTGTGGTGTATGCTGCAGCCTGCTATAAGTGGCTATGGAGCGGAGCATATGCTGCCGCCATGCCTGAAGTGTATCCTGCCGCGCAAACTACTTTTTACCGACACAGCTCAATTGGAGAACTGCTCATCCAAACAACTTCACACACAACACTGCATGTCCTTGGGTCCTGCTTTATATCTGCCAAATATCATCATACAGTGCCGAGTTCTAGAGATAATGGTGCCACAAACAGACAGACAGAGATTTCTGCCTATTACAGTAGGCTTTTTAAACTCTTACAACTCAGTTTCCCTTCAGTGTTGAACAACTAACTATTGATCTGTAAGTCTAGATAATATGACGTTAGCGTAGTNGTTTCCCTTCAGTGTTGAACAACTAACTATTGATCTGTAAGTCTAGATAATATGACGTTAGCGTAGTTTTGTTTGGTGGCTAACAACAGCAGCAGCTAGGGTTGCCAGCTTTGTTCTGGCAAAATACGGGACAGGAGATGGGGGTGGGGGGCACTTATATTCTGTCTCCCACTTAGTCCAGGTGATATGTGAAAATGATGTTCACTTTTTCATAAAAGGATTAAACTTGGTACTCTTGTACAGTTGGCCCTGAACATTTTCAGAAATGGAGCCATCGCAAAAACGCCTCATGGCAGCCATTTTACTTTCCACCATAACTGAATTATGTATTTTGCATCATATTTCCTGAACCAAACATGATAACACAGAATAGGTGATGCTGACCCCTATGTTTTGATGGTCAAGGATTACAATGACACCACATACAACGTCATAAACTGTTCAGGTGAATAGTTAATGGTGAATTCAGTGACACTGTGAGAAGGATTACAGTGAAACTGCAGTATCTGAGAAGATGCAGAATGAAATTTCAAGCATATTTCAAGTAATCTTTAATTTACAGTCACTCTCTGGGACCAGAATTGTCTATTATGTTAGTGTCCATTGGCAATCATTTATTTCAGTTCATACTACTCAGTTCAGCCTTCCCTCTTGATGAACTGTCGCTCTACTGTCACGTTACAGAGCTGCAGTCTGCCTGAAGGGTAAGTAAAAATACACTTTCCTGAAAGGATTATACATACATACATACATACATACATATATATATATATATGTATGTATGTATGTACGTATATGATTGTTTTCTTGAAAACCTTTTACTGTATTGCTGAATATATTAGTCAATTAGCAAAGAAACTGAGAAAATTAATAGCCATAATATGGATTACTGTAGCTAGGCTAGCTAGCTAATAAATTCAACAGGACAAAAAGTTAGCACACACAGTACCGCACAATGGACATTTATCAGTGACACAATCAAAACATGAAATGCTTTCCAGTTTATGATGCTGTATATGGTATCACATATGTCATTGGGTCCTGAGTTTTACACCTGCCGAATTTCAACTTCATACAGTGCCGACTTCTCCAGATATTGGTGGCACAGAAGACAGACAGACAGACAGACAGACAGACAGACAGATAGATGAGCACCACCTGCCTGATGTGGACAACAGCCAAAATTGATTCCTCTACTCTCAGATCCACTGTTTATTTAATGTACTGCCCTGGGACTTTGCAGGATTTACCTTGCCTTTTGCCTGATTTGTGAATTGTGTGTGTCCTGGGATAGCTGCTGGTATCTGTATGAACTACTACCTCACTTACTCCTGGACCTTGGAGTTTATAATGCACCATTAATCTACCTACTAATAATGCCAGTGTAGTGAAATGTTTTGGGGTTTAAGTTGTTCGTTATTGTTTATTCTTGTTTTTCTTCCTCTTGACAGTACTGAAAGGCCTCTGGTACTGACCATGAGCCTAAAATTTCCTGATGAAGCCACTAAAATTCTTGCCTGCAGCTCAAGCTCAGTGGAGCTGAAACACGGTGGCAGATTTCTTCTTAGTCTAGAGATGGTTGTTTGATGGTGTCAGATGATTAACCTTTTATCCAACATTGGCTCAAGTCACCATATTAGCAAGATTTATAATGTAAATCAACTGATTATTGTCCTTGACTGAGCTGTGAGTGAGGTTGTCTTCCATTTATAATTTTACAGTCTCATCAAGAATACTCAAGAGTTCCTCTCTCTAAAACAACCTGTGGCTTGTCTGTATTTCTAATAAAGAAATACTTATCTTGTCAAGTGTTTGACCCTGTTAATGTGGATTTGGTCCTTAAGCCTCCATAACCACCATGCAACCATAAATCATGATCACAATAATATTTCCCTCCTTTACCTTGAAGTCTAAATGAAAAGTAAACTCTTGCTTGTAGTTTGTCATTTTGATCCTGCAGGTAAAATATTTTAACTTGGACACTTTAATTGCACAAACATTTTATCTGCGCTGCATTGACTGGTTATATTCTCCTTGAACTTCAGTTTTGGCCTTGTTGTTGGCTTCTACCTCAGTGTCTAAATTCATATACTGCACTAAATGGGTTTTTTTCCTCAACTTGATTGTGTATTTGACCCTTTTGAGCATTCTGAGCACAGAGGGTGGCACTGTTGTAATTCAATTATAGTGTGTTTTTGACCTGATATATTCTACCTTGAGCTTGGACTTTGGCCAGCTCCTCGCTCAGAGAATCATAGCTGTCCTCCAGCTGTCTCTTCTTCAGCTCCACAATCTGCATGTACTCTGTTAGAGAGCGGATCTTTGCCTTATGCTGAAAGTAAGAACAAAGCATGTCGGATACAGAAAGTGTACTGATGAGCAAAGGACCTCGACCCAAAATAACAAGTTATGCTCACAATATGACAGATTTTACTTCAAGAAAATATACTTCTACTCGCAGTGGTATCAATTTGGTATCCATAAAATCTTTTTGTTCCATGTTTTATTAGGGAATTAATTTCAGTCTCAAAGATAGTAAGAAAGCAGACAAAGCAAAAATTGTACCCCAGAATTGCTGCAATAATATTTGTCAACCAAATCATCCAAATCAACACAATAATAATTATCATACGGTACCAAACAGATTAACAACCGTCTTTACTACACCAGGTACTTTGAGCTACATTATTTTGTCACGTCCTCTGTTTACATCCATCAATCCAAATCTCTTGTCTGCATCCTTCTTCACCTGTGAAATGAGCAGTTGACATGAGGACAACTCTCTGCCCGTCTCCTCCATCTTACGATGACACTCCATCTGCAGGTTCTCCAGGTGGCGGCAGCGCTTCACCATGGACTTCACCTCTGACTTAATCTTACTGATGTAGAGGCGAGCCACTGTGAACTCCTCCTCAATCACACCAGTGATCTCCATGGGCTGAGATGACCGAGGGAGGGTGGGAACATGTGATAAGTCAGAGAAAGGAGAGGAGAAAGAGAGAGATCAAAGAGTACGAGAGATATTTAGCTAAGGTTGAGTGGAGAATGAATTAAAGGCACTTGGAAAGTAAAAGACTGAAACACTGTTTTGCATTTTAGATGTGTATCCGTTATGTTAAAAGCATCATTTAGTTGATGCTGGCTGAATAAAACACAATAAACATCAATATCAATCTAAGTATGATAGCTAACATATAACAGTGTCAAATATAGTACTCATAGTCACTGAATTTTCTTATTCTTACTTTTCTTGTTCAAATTCAGGTCAAGATATAAAAGTTTCCGATGATATAAAATATGAATGAAATTACAGGGAAATTTAGATAAATGGTGTAAAAGGCAACAACTTTTCACTTGACATAAGGGGGCATCAATAAAAACTGTATCTTTGGTTTAATATTTAACCCTATGTAATTGTGACAAAGCTTTACTGAGGTTTTGGAAAAACAAAAAAATGAAGGGAACTTTGGAGTCTAGATAAAGCAGTTTAGAACACAGAAAGATATTAAAACTCCACTGCATCAAACTCGAGATGGAGCTGAGAACTTAAATGTCTCTCATCTTTTGTCACAGAACCTGCAGTGTTAGTGTTGTCTGGTCCAACCCACCAATTTGATGTCTCTGTTTCCAACGATGGTGCTGAACTCACTCAGTTCTCTCATCAGCCCATTGAGAATCTCAGCAATACGTTTCCTCTGGTGGCCGCTTATTTCCTGGATACGGGATAGTTCTGCCTCTAAGGCCATCAGGTGGTCCTGTGGTAGGACAGGAAAGGGCAAAAAGAAGTGAAACTGGAACAAAAAGAAGAGATTGCAAGAGTGGTGAACAGAGGTGAAGAAGAAAATCAGGTAAAAGAAGCAGAGAAGACGAGAAAAGGAAAAGAAAATGGGAAGAATGCAGGTGATAATTAAAGGAGGGATGTTTATGGTGAAGAAAAGGATGAGATAAGCAGGGACTGAACACAACTTTTAATCCCTTCTTAACGCATGCTCAGTATATGAGGCATTTTAACCCTGACCTTACTGTTATCCAAGAAATCCAAGTAGCAAAACATAATGGCTGCTAAGTTACAAATCGATAAACTACAGAGATAGCGGGCGATGGCTCAGGCAATGGATGAAAAGGGGTTAAAGTGAATGATGAGGCTTACTTTATCCTTTTCTATTTTGTACAACAGGCAGCTTCTAAACAACTGTAGCTCCAGTGGCTTTTCCGCTATCAAACAATTTGGGCTCAATCAATATTGTGCAAGACTGCCAAGTCAAGTAAAAGAAGGCAGATGCTGTAGAATGTACAGTATTAAGGTGAATTTCTGCCTAATATTATTCTTTAATTTTTCACAATTGAGCCAATGATGACCAAAGCCAAAGCCAAAAATGTACAGTTTCAGTGTTTCAATGTGGCTATGTTATTATCAATTCAAATTTATGCATTGCAAACACAATCTGCTGGCACCAGCCTGTTTCCATACTGGCGTTGCCACAGTAACTAAAAATTGAAGGTTTTTTCCTTCTCCTTACATTGCAGATTGTTTCATTTTCATAAATATTGAGAGGATAATCTGCGATCACAGAAATAACACACTCACTCTGTTTTAAGGGTGCATTTGTGCTCTAAGGCCCATGTGTCAAAGAAAAAGACCATTAAACATCTTAAATCACTTTTACTCTTTTGTTGACCTCTCCATCTTCATCTGCTTCATTGCCTTTAAGCCCACTGATCATTTTCTGGGTCACTTCTTATGTCAAATCATTGACTTAGCATGATAGGCTTTAAACTGTTAGCTATAATTGATTCATTTCTAAACAAGTAAAATGACAAATGAAGAGAGGTCAGTGCAAAATGTTTAATTTAGTTGAAGAAAGATTCATGAAAAGATACCGAAGAAAAGAAATGGATGGTTTGTGGAAGGTATGATGAATGACAGATGGATTTAATCATTATGAAGGAAGGTGGGAAAAGACAGGTGGGTGGATGAATGGATCAATGACATAGCCTCCTGCAGAAGAAATGAGGAGGTTCCAGTTAAAGCAGTGAAAAAGACAGCTGAGGAGGCATTTGGATGAAGACAGTAAGGAATGGAGTCGATTGCACCTATTTTTCTAGGTCAGTGCCTCATGAGTTCTAGATAGGGAACTTTTCAAAAGCCACAGCACTGCACATAGCATTCGCAGCTGGGGTGGAGCATTAGGCCTAATGAGTCTGGGGAGTCGTAACGAGAAAAGACCTCAGTAGAAACTTATCATGATTGTAGGGTATTCTGTGTATACTTTCACATCGTGCCAGTGAGAACTGGCTAGCAACTGGCATCCCTGACAAAAGAAACAGTGTCAGGTCAGAGATCAGAGGAGAATACATTCATAAAACCATAGTGGAACACTAAGTGAAGATGACTGAGGAGAGACAAAGGGATTTAGAGGGTTTAGCTGACTGAACTGTGCAGTTATGCTGTCAGCTCCTTCATCAATTACTGAAGCAGATTCTGAGGAAGACAGAAGAGGAGGCCAGGGAGGGGAGGTGAAGTGGTTGATGAAATATTAAAGAGGTTATTAGAAGGTGAAGAATCATCTCTTCTGTCTACTGAGCTAGTCACAATAACCTTATTAGCAACTGACAGTGCTACCTGTAGTCTCTCTTTTATTTCTGCTCTTCTTCAGCTTCTTCTTTTTCAATTTTTTTTCCTCAAGTGCCTTTCTTTTTACATCCAGTCCCCTGGAAAGCATATCATCTACAGTATGGAGTCAACTGTTCACATGGTGCTATAACAATCAACTGTAATCTAAAAACCATTGAAATTATCAGTAAATACTGTTTTTATTTTTCCATGTCAACACAAACAATCAATACAGCATCTTCAGATTTTTGCTGATTAAACACACCATTTTCTTTGCCAGCTCTTCAGCCAGCAGCTTGTTCTTCACACTCTTCTCCTCCACTTCAAGGCTCTTCTGGTCGTAATTGATGGCTAGCTCCTCCAGGGCCTGAAGGATCTCCTTTACCTCTGCCTTTGCAGACTCATTCTCTGTCTGCAGTCTGCCCAGCTCTGACTGCACCCTCTCACTGTCACCCCTGGATGATGCTAGAAGCTGAGGGACACAGATTTACTGCTAAACATATGTCAAATGAAGAAAGACAGTGGATAAGTGGAAAGAAAGGGAAAGTCAAATGCAGAGGCATTATGCACCAAATAGCCTCTTTATCTTTCAGTAGGAAGAGCTGTAAGAGCGTAACCGCAGACGTCCTCTCCTCTCTAACAAGACAGCATGATCATAGGAATAAATGGGTGTGTGTACTGTAGTGTACAAATCCTGGTGCAATAGTGTTAAAGTAAAATTTTACAGATGACACATTTTAAATGTCCATCTTTTATCACCCAGCATGTCTATTTGTATTGCACTGCTTGATTACACAAATATACCCAAACTCTGTAAAAGATGACATTCTTTAACAGCCATGGTGGCTGCATCTGCACTTCTGCAGCCCTCTGCAGGTCATTTTGCAGTGTTGAATGGATGTCATTAAATTTAGACATTTCTCTATTTGTGGTCTGAGCATGTTTGCACTGAAGTGATGCAGCCTTTATGTGACCAAATCTTTATTCATGTTACGCAAGCACACATTGTTACGTAGTTACCATCATGTCAGCTTGTGTGAAGCACAACACACTGCAGGCCCATTTTAGGAAATAAGTGATCCAGTTTGCAAATGGGGAGTCTTTCATTTGGTATCAGCTGCAATTACTTCTAGCTGTTCAGTCAACTGTTTTAGCCTTACCAAAAGAATACATGCTATCTCTTAACAAGTTAATTTAACTGTTTTTCTGCTTGCGTAGCCCTACAAGTAGATAAGCCTGTTCAATAGTTGTAAGAAAAAAAAATGTGGCAAACTACCATTTCATTACATGCTCATCTTTAGCATGTTAAATCCTATATATCACATCATTATAGAGCCTTTGTTTTGCATTTTATCAGCCCATGGTTCTTGTCTTGTTTACCACTCACCAAGAAGACTAATGTGTATCAAAAGGAACAGATAGCATAGGTATCACGCTTGGTGAATGTGTCCATCAGTCTTTATACTTACTCTTCACTCCAGGCTTTTGTACCTCTGCAAAATATTCTACATTTTTTTACACAGTAAATCCACAGACTGGCAAACAAAGATACTCAAAGTTCTTCAAGTGCCTTCTAGAAACTGAAAAGAGATTTTTTAAATTCATGTCAAGGGCAGAGAAATAAACCTCTCACTGCTGAATTGTTTTTAATATATGACTTTGATTGCTATATTTTGTAGGCTTTACAGCCTACTGTGGGCCATTTAACTACATAAATGAAAATATTTAAAACCAAGGTCTTTTACCTCCTCCTGGTCGAGCATCTGCTCCTTTAGTTTTTCCACCATCTGGCTCTGGTGGTTGATCTCATCATCCTGCAATGAATGCACAGATACAATTTATTTACACTTTCATATATTATACCCAGTCATAAAGTATAGATGCTTTGCTGTTAGTACTATATATACTTTTTTTTTTTTTAAATCTTGGTATGTGTGTACTCATACACATATGCAGTAATTGAAATACCATTTGTGAAACACTATTTAGGATTCTATAATTATCAAGAACAAATGTATATTGGACATCTGGCAAATTATGATTCAGAATGCATTCTTTTTTCTTTGTTCAATTGATCATGAACCAAGACAGAAAAAACATCTCAGTGCTAAACTCAATCATCTAAAACCACGAAAGCTGAATACAATAGAAAACAATTGATCTCCTCCAGGCACGTTCTACATATGAATACAGAAAACATGCAACATAAAATGTGCTGCTTCAGATCTTCCTCTGTTGCTGCAGTGCACCCACTGCAGCAACAGAGGAAAAATGAAATGTATGCATCCCCATGGATTACTCTGTTAAAATGACAAAAGGGTTATTTGTTACAACCATAGTTATCTTTCCTCCTTATATAGGAAGAAAAGAAAATGAAAAATGTGGCAATTCAGTGAATGTCAAATGGTTCTAGACCATGTGTGGAACATCTACTGACGTATGAAAATAAAAGCAGCAAAATGACGCATTAGACACTGAGCAGAAGTTTAGAATGTATGTTTACACAGTTGAGTTTTAAATACTTCCAAGTTCTGATGAATATCAGTGTTGAATGTGACTATTTCCATAATGACTTACATTTCTAAGCATTGCTAAATTGGTTACTACTGTAAGAGCCTGAGTCTGCATTCATTAACTTGAATAATACATGTAAGATATAAACTTTGCAGTCATGTGTGCACACCACTTCAAAAAAAAAAAAAAAAAAACCTCAGCCATCATTTGCAGTCTTTGTATAGTAATGCATACAAAAGGTCCTCATGCGTCATCCATTCATTACCTTATCATCTAACTGTTTGTAAAGCTTGCGTATCTCCTCCTCATACTTCTGCCGCTCCTCCTCAGAGATGTGTACCACAATGGAGGAGATATCAGAGGAGGGGCTGCAGGGGCTACAGACGTCAAGAAGTGGCTCCTCAACTTCAGGAGACATCAGGCGGACTTCTGTTGACCCTGTGCACACCGGGTCTAACTCAGGAACATCCTCACCTGCAGATGAGGAGCAAAACATTTGTTGTTCAAATCTACTGCTTGGATTTCTATAAATTAATGCAGGGATGGATTAGTGAGTTCATCTTCACCTCACTTCTGAGTACTTTTTAATTTAGGTGTGAGACATTTCTATGTTTGCTTTAACCTGTCACATTGACTTCTGATAAAGCTAAATAGGATCAATTTGGAAACTGAGCAGAATTTCCCTTTAAGATATGGTCAATATAATCTATTGTTAAACCCTACACTACGTTCTTGACCCTTCTTGATACCTAATTGCACTGATTACTTCTCATTCATTAGCTGAAGCTGTCGAATTAATAAAATCAGCTAGTCTTGTGTTTAAGGAAACCTGCATGAATGTAGAGCCATAAAATTCTCATTGAGGAAGTGGGGAGATAGAGAATATATGGGACAGTTGTTCCTGTCTTTGGGCTATCCTTGGCTAAACAGTGGTACAATGTGGTACAAGATGGAGGTCAATAACATCCATCTTTGGGAATTTCTGGCCTGGGAATAGAGGGCAGTGTGAGAGGATTGGGGGCAATAAGGTTGTCAACATGATCCATTAGGAAATTAAATGTGTTAAACTGTGAGTGAGACAGAGAGGAAGTAGTCAACACTCTGTCTGTGTTCCTGTACTCTGTGTGTGTGTGTGTGTGTGTGTGTGTGTGTGTGTGTGTGTGTTTGTGTATGTTGAGAAGGAGAAAAAGAGAGAGCAGGACGAGGCAGTAAAAAGAATAATTTTTCACTGATAGCTGTTCGATAAAGATGTGTTACAGCATTTTAAAATTCAGGTCAAATACTGACGGAATGATCTTTACAAAAAAAATCACTAGAAAGGATTAATTAAAGGAACTGAATGTCAATCGCAACCACTGAGTACAATGACATTTGAATTCACCTGAACTCCAGCAGGAGAGGATGCTCATGAGTGTATAAGCGTGAGCATGTAATTAAAAGTGAATGTGTGCATGCACTGCTTGTGTTGCCATTGATGCTGATGTGTGTGTGTGTGTGTGTGTGTGTGTGTGTGTGTGTGTGTGTNGTGTGTGTGTGTGCGTGTGTGTGTGTGTGTGTGTGCGCGCACGCCTCCTTGGAAGAATGCTATTGTAAAATATGAATCATCTGTAGATTATTAGATGAATAATCTGTAGTTAGTCCTTTTTCGCTCTGCAGATTAATAAAGATACATAAAACACAAATCTTCCAACATTTCTGCCTCCAGCACAATGTGAGGGAATCCAATTATTCTGAGCTTGAAAGTCTGAAGAATGTGAAACAATAGCCTGAAAGGAATTTTTTTTTTTTTTTTTTTTTTTAAAGTATTTTGGGAACAAGTCCAGTAAAACTGAAGTTTTGGCTGTTCTCCTCTCACATCTCTATTGGCAACCATTCTGATTATATCCAATGAGGTTAAATGTGGACTAACTTGGACTAAAATATATTGACTGCAGGCCAGCAGGCTGGTAGATTTTACATTTCTTTTGGTACATAATGTTCCATGCATACAGTGTTTTTCGTGCAGTAGATCATGTGGGTTCTGTTTCCACACAAACTTAATAGTATGTGCAAAGTTTCTAACTCTTGACAGAATATATGGATCCAGCAAGCATGACCAGTGTTTGAGGATCATGGAAATTGGGCAAAATTTTCAATCATTTGTTTCTCTCTCTCTCTCTCTCTCTCTCTCTCTCTCTCTTTTTGTATTGTATTAAAATAGAAACTTGTAATGAAACTAACAGGAA
Source organism: Lucifuga dentata (assembly GCA_014773175.1). NCBI lineage: Eukaryota > Metazoa > Chordata > Actinopteri > Ophidiiformes > Bythitidae > Lucifuga > Lucifuga dentata. The sequence goes on from VXCM01000706.1 coordinate 404,824, forward strand.
AATACAAAATAATGAAAATGTCAAAATTCCTGGCCAAAAGCATATTTAATATTTTTGTAGTCTACCAGTGTGATATCTGTGTATTTACCATTCCTCCAGTGATTCAGCTCAGTCTCAAGTCTCTGAATTGTCTCCTTCATTAACCTGTTTTTCTCCTTTTCCTTTTCGTACTTCTTCTTCCACTGCTCGGCGGTGAGCTCCAAGTTCACTGATACAGTATTTCTAATAGTCTTGGCTCTAATTGGAGAGAAACAGAGGGAAGAGAAGCCTGGTTAGAAGGAACATATAGGAAAGTAAACAGCGTGAGGATGTGATGGGAAAATAACAGGTTGAGGGGAAAACATAGCGAAAGAGAAAAGAGAGAGTGAGAGAGAAAGGCACAGATGACAGAAACTGTCAGAAAGGGGTGTTTCAGCAAACAAAAATGGACCTGGATCTCATTAATTGGTATGTAAATTGAGCTTCTGCTGGCTGTGTTTGATGATGCATGTGGAGGAAGGAAAGTAAACAGAGACAAGAGAGATAATTCAAAATGCAAAAATGCTATGCACCTCATATATTCGCATCAAAATATAGCAATCCTGTGAGTACAAACTGTCAAACAGTTATGATATAAATAAGAGATAATATGTTTCACAATGCTGAAATATTGATGGTGTTACAGCCAAAACGTCTAGCTCCAGATGTAGCATGACTTCATGCTACTCTGATAGGAAGACACTGCTGTTATTTATTCCTGATATTAATGAGACAAAGAGCCTCTTCTAAAGTTGTCATAACATCAGAGTTTACATTACAAGTTAATTTGTACAATATTGATACTCAAATATTAAGTCATAAAATGTAAATGCCTATTTCCTGCATTCCTGCAAACCAGTAGTTTTCAAACAGTGGTACGTGTGCCACAGGTGGTACCTGGAGCACGCAGGTACACAGATGACTCTCAGAAAATTCTGCAGAGAACCAAGACAACTGAAATCTGTGGAAATTCTGTTACTTTGGAAAATGATTCAGATTTTTCATAAAAATAGCTTTCATTTGGAGAAGGTTTATTCCAATTTTCTTTTCATTTAGAATTAAAGTTTAGAATTTGGAAACAGCCCAACTTGTCCCATATGAAGACTATGTGGTTCCATTCTATATGGGTGCAGGTAACTTTTCACGCTCATACAGTATTTTTTATTTTTTTTTTCATTTGAGTACAGCACACATGAGTTTGGTTTGCTCAGAGGTGGTTGAAAAGATTTGACAACCACTGGAACCACTGGCATAGACCATGTTACTCAAATTCTGAGCCTAATCAAACATTTCTTATTTCTAATAATTATTAGAAATTAGAAATAAGCCTCCGTTGTTTGCTTTTAATGCTGGTGTATCACCTGAAATCTGTGGTTGTGGTTTTGTAAGAGATTTTAATGAATAAATGAGTGGTGTCATTTTCCAGCTACTGTGACTGAAAGTGGAATGTAAGAGACAAAATGTATCTAGGGAAAAAAATATTTAAATATTTGCTGTCAATCGATTGAAGTCGTCAGTCCTTTCAGTCATAAATCATTAATTTAGGCCGACAGTGTCATATCTGTCATTATTGAGGAATCCACAGAGGAAAATGGCTTGAGATGCATGAGGCTTTTCCAGAATCTGTGAGTTTCTTTGAGCTGCAAAAAATAGAAGTGGAAAGCTGCCAAGCAAACCAAATCACTGATTCTATGGGTATACAGCATAAGCTAAAGATTAGCAAATAGCCTCTTTAGACAACCCTTGACAATCAAACTGCAACACAAACCCACTCTAAAGCAGTTTGGGGGTGGGTGAAGGCAAGTGTGGAGGCTGTAATGTGTGAGCAGCATATCTGAGTTGAACACATTTCAACAGAAAAACATTCCAGCAGGGCAGCCTGAGCTGAGCCATTTCATGTCACAGTGCAGCAGACCATTGCTGCTTAGCATGAAAGTATGTTACCGTTGGCCAAACATGAGTGTGGATTTGGTCTCTACATCATTGTAGCTGGAAGGAGAGCAACAGATGAACATGGTGGTACGGCAGTTTCCGCCCAGCGAGTCCTGTAGGATTCGAGTCATTTTGCTGTCACGGTACGGCACATGAGACTTCTATATAGAGACAAAGAAAAAAGGATGGAATAATGTGAGAGAAACAAAGAAAAGCGTGAAGACATAAAACGAGAGAGAAATAGAAGACTTCTGAAGACATTTGAACTGTCACACCACCACTCTTAAACCTTTCCTGAAAACTAAAAATACAATGTGCTGTGAAAGAGCATCAGCACAGAACAAAAAAAGTGATTCTCTCCCTCTACTGCTACATTCACAGCACCACATTTATAGCCACCAGAGAGCTTTCAAAAAGAATGTGTAAATGAATACAGAATTAATGTCATGACACCGTTAGAATAAAGATTTATGAAGATTTATAGTGTGTGAGTTTTTTCATGAGGTTCATGAAGAATTCTCCAAACCCCTCAGAGTTATATAAGAAATGAGAGTGGATGTTTTATTTAAGATGAGTGAGTAGAATGGATGGATATAGTGGTGGATGGATATGATGAGAAGTAGAGATAGGAGCAAAAATGGAAATAAGACACAATTACCAGCTGTAGCAGCACTGGGGGTTATGTAATGCTGAGTTTTAAAGCATATCAACTAGAATAAATTAATTTTTTTTAGCCAAGTGGAGTTAGAAAGAAAAAGAAAAGAAAACCAAGTAACAATCATTGTTCTCTGTAATTTTACTTTATAGCCTATTGGTGCAATTAATTACTAAACTCACTAAGGATATTCAACGTCTTCTAATCTAATGCTTTAACTTAATTCACTGCAGCCTGGAGAATCATTTTGGGAGATTTTGGTGCAGAGCAAAAACAACTGGTTCCGTGGTTTCTCCACCTTACCGTTCCTTCAGCCAAGGCTGAGATAACATTCCCCAGTGCAGACAGAGATTTGTTGATGTTCTTGGCCTCATCCAGTACCGCTCCCTCTGCACCCGTCTTACTGACCTGACACACATAGGACACAAAATACACGAGCATCACAATAATGTCAGTAGGGATATCACTATTTGTTTTCTTTAGCAGGTAGGCAACAATATTTCATTAACTGAAAACAAACAGTGGTGAATTGCTGAAAACAGATGGGAAACAATGAACGGTTTAGCAAAACCACAGCATATTGTATCATAATGTATCAAGGGATACAATTATTTTATGTGAAAGGGAAATAATGAGGAGCCTAATTTGGCAAGATAGCCAGTTTTCCTGTCAAAGCATTTTGTGAGGCTGACTGTGTAGTCAGTAATATTTCTTAGCAAAATTAAGAAGTTATTGGACCTAACCATTTCCTTCTTCATCACCATCGTGGTTTGTAGATGCAGCATCAGCACTTATTAGCTTAAAACCACAGCAATCAGCATCGATCCATGGTAAATGGCCCTCTTATATTAACACTAGACATACACGTCCAGCAGACAAAGACTATGTTCAGTCATGTCTCTGATTTATTTTCTCTCGTTTCCTGTGTTTGCCCTTTGTCCTGAAGATAAATTGTTTTTTTTATAGCAAGATATGGCCTAGCTCACACTTTGATCCAAAAGCCCTTGAAATGGGGAAACAACTAGTTCTTTGTAGCTTTCTTCAATTTGACCTCTATCTCTGTTGGAACCTTTATGACCTGACAAACAATTTTGTAGGTTTTGTTATTTGTCACAAAATGATTTTTTTTTTTTTTTTTTTTTTGGTTCTATTCATGGAACCGAATTGATTCCTCAAGATGAGCAAACCCCAACCCTTACACTGCATCAGTGACAGACTGAACCAGCCCCTTAAACTGGTGAGCTGTTATGTCTAAGACGAATTCTTTAAAATGCCTAGTGTGTTGTCATACAGATACAAATCTAAAAATTGCAGATGATCTCTGGTCACAGTGTTACAGAATCTAATTCACAAGTGATTACAGTGGTGCAAGCCCAACTTTGAGTGCTAGATAAGATTCCTCAACCTTCCTACCTTCTCACTACCAGCTAGGTCAACCAGATACAGCTTCCCAATGAGCTTTTGCTCAGTCTCCACATTCTCCTGCTTGATATTTATCAGGAAGATGCTGTGACTGCGGGAACTGTGCTCATTCATGTCTGAGAGGAGAGGAGAGGAGAGAGATATTAGAAAATCTATTTCAGACCCTTAATAATGTCTTTCAGTCAGTTCCGTGTTTCCCATAGACTCATATGTTTAGAGAGACATTCATTATCACTTCGTATCTCATCATGCCTTTCTCACTTTTGCATCATAACACAATTTTACTTTGATTGTGCAGAATTTTGACGGAAAATGTCTGACAATATGAGTGTCAACAGTCAGATCTGTGGTGTAACTCACTGGTGATGGCAACGTGACGGTTGGCCTTTCCTTCATCGATCACATCCATCACCTCCTCAGGACTTGTGACAAAGCGTTCCGTGCAACCCTTGTTAAAGAAACACACACAGAGTGAAGAAAACACAGAACTAAAATGTACCTATAAATAACTATTTCTGGATGCACACATATTTTAGATTGCACAAAGAAATTGATGCACACACTGCAGTTAGGCACACAAATGTTCACATACACACACTGCAAATGCACAGAGATATGACTACATAATGCACAACACAAACATGTCAAAGCACTTGATAACTCACCTTCACATAGGGCACTCTGTATTTGTCTTCATGCACTGACAGGTTGGTTTTTGTCACTAGGTGAGAAGGAAAGTAAAGAGAAAAGTCATCATGTTGTACCAAGCCTTACCCCAGTATGTGTGTGACAAAAATTTCTTCACACAGTCACATTGTGGGGATGTCCAATCATGGAGACCGTCACCAGTTAACCTTGCATTAACCATTTATTCTAGTGTTAGCACTTGAGTTTAGGGTTAAGATATATAGATAGAGTATTTTATTTATCCACAAGGGGATGAGGTTAAATTATTAACATGAGTATAAATTATTAAGGTTAGAACTGAAATTAGGGGTTAAGGTCAGGATAGGGGTGTGTGTGTGTGTGTATGTGTGTGTGTGTGTGNTGTGTGTGTGTGTGTGTGTGTGTGTGTGTGTGTGTGTTTGTGTGTGTGTGTGTGTGTGAGCAAACTAAAGTGAATGGATATGAGTATATGCCTTCTCAGCACATCTACACTGAGAAGTGATTATGATGCCTTTAGTCTCAGCAAATATGATATGAAGATGTGATTGTAGCTGAATGTGATGTTAAATCTTTGAATGAAACTAAATTGTTTTTGCCAGTCACTGGGAGGTTAACAAATACTAAATTAGTAATGCACCTCACTGACCCACATTTACAAGTGCCTGTATTAGTCATTTCATGGTCGCAAGTTCAAGTTGTGAATGTTAAGTATGCAGCATTGAATTGTGGTTGTTGTTTTTCCTGTGTGAGTGTGTATGTCTGAGTGAGCTTGCCTTTCTGTGTATTATCACCTCACAGCCCTCTTTTCTCTGGTAAATCCTTCCTCTGGGTGTTGTTCCCTGTGCTGCCTCGATTCATCTCGCTTGTTGTCTGCTCTTTTTTGTTCATAGCTTAAATGTCCCACAGCCATTGTGAACTCTATTGCATACAGATGGGGGCTTTCACCAGTGTTTCTGTCTCCATTAAAGATATAATCACAATGGATACTGCCTACAGCTCTCTATCTGGGCCTTTCCATCATGTTTCACTGCTTCTATATGTCAGCGATAATGCCATGCATTTAAAGTCATAATGCTGCTGTGTTTGTAGTGGCATAAAATCAATGAGTTTTACTTTCTGAAATAGATTACCATATAAATCAGGCATTTCTATGACCTCCAATCTCCATACTTTTTCCAATGTCATTTCACCACTCAGAGCTCCATGAGTTGTTATTATCTTATAATTCAGTGAAGTTATTACAGTAACACCGCTACAGTTTATGGTTGGTATAAAAGGCTTAGCTTTTGTAATCAGCACATAAACACACCATCCAGCAGGTCCCGGATTTTATCCATGTAGATCTCAAAATAGGATACCTGCAAAAAGAAAAATAACATGAGTGTGCTGATATTTGGTGTAAGGATCAGAGGGAGAGAGAGAGAGAGAGAGAGAGAGAGAGAGAGATGCATGATAGAGTGGATGGAAGGATTGCTGATTGTACAATTCTGCAAATTGATGTTACAATAATTTTTCCCCCTGTGGGAAGGTATCACACCCTACTAATGATTGTATACTGATGTTTGTCTACTCAGGATTATTTTAGAAGTCCAAGGTGAATTTCTACAGAATGTATCAGTGTCTTTTGCACATGCATGCATGTCATTCATGTACAAGCAATTTCACACCAACCTTTATGTGGAATTCTAAGTTTTCATCCATGGCAAATATATGTTCAAAAATGTCCTCTGCAATCCTAGGAATGATGCCCATTCCCTGGGGATCATGAAGGTTTCCCTAAGAGAAGAAGAGACAAGTTAAGAGCATGTGAGAGGAGGGGAAGGGGATAAAAGCAGCCTTTGGGATGCATTAAGTAAAGAGAATGTTAAAGAAAAGAAAGCACAGAAGCTTTTGAGTTGAAAAAGAACAAGGTTATTTCCCAGAGGGAGTTGTAAAGGAGGTTAGTTCACACAGAAGGCTGAGAAAAGGAGATGAGACAGTGATGACATTGATGGAAGGGGATATACTGTCAAGCAGAATAGAGAGACAGATAAGGATATGTGTGTGCCTGTGTGTGTGTGCCAAAGCCAGAGGTCTACCTTGTAAATTATTTATCCATACTGTACCTCCATGGTGTGTGTCTTTCCAGAGGATGTCTGCCCATAAGCAAAGATAGTCCCATTGTATCCACCCAGTACATCTATAAAAAAGGAGCATACAGTACATAAAGAAAAAATTTCTTACTTAACTAGCCAAATAATTTCTTTGACTTTTGACCAAAAACACCACTGGTCTATAAAGCTTGTGTGAACTTGAAAATTTAAGGTATATAAGATGGGTTAGTTGCTGAATGACCACTCTGGCTGCACACCATAAAGAAGGTCTACCTACCAAGAGGTCCTCAGTGTAGCATTGGCCGAGTGGAAATACATTAGTTTCTCCTTTACACGAAATGGATCACAAAGACATAAAATCTCATTCTTTACCACTGGTTGAGGTTATAAAACAGAACACTGCTGAATGCCATATTGCTGGAATAGAGTAATTAACCCCAGTGGGTAAAGTCAAACATGTAAAGGAAAAGACATCACTCTGACAGAGTGGCTCATACAGGTTAGCACACTTCCTAAAGCTTTTCTACTACCCCCCGCTTGTTTTTTTTAGTCTGGCAGGTCTCAGCTCAGCTCAGCAACATGTCTTCCTCTGCCTTCAAAAAGACGTGCTAGTCATAGTGAGACCGAAACAGGGCCAACAGAGCAGAAAGAGAATCTGACTCTGAGAGGAAATAAAGGCAGCAGGAGCAGGAGATAAGAATGTCCGACCACCAGAGACCACCGAGAGACACGCAGGAGGAAAGAGACACAGTGAAAGACTGTGTGTGAGAGACAGTCAGCAAAAGGAGCTGGCAAAAGGAGACAGAAATGAAAAGCAAGAAAGACCAAAAATGAGAGAAAGTGTGAAAAATAACATATGTCTCTTTGTTATGGCCTATCAGAGGCAGGACAGTTCTCATTTTAAATCTCACTTCTCATTTCATTCTATCGTTTTGCTGAAGCTCTAAACTTGATTTTCCAAATCCAATTAGTTGTGTCTTTTCATTCTCCTCAGCTTCCTGTATGTGTAAATCTCAGTAATCTCTTCCCCCAGTATCAATCTCTTTTTCATGCTCGATCTGGAATCAGTGGAGGAGCACCCTCTTTGAAGGTGGCATAAAAACGAGATGTTAACAGGGAAAAGAGGCAGATAGATGTAGAGACAGATGCAGACAGAGGGAGGAGTGAAGCAAAGAAAGGAAACAAGAGGAGACGCTTGATCTATGCCTTACGGAAACTGCATTCCTGCTGTGCTGTGATAAGCATGCATCTTGTTAAGCTGTGCGTTCTGATGCTCATACCTGTAGGTCATGGGAATACATTGTTCATGGAAATTGATTTTCTTGCTCCATGTAAGGACATGCTAATTCGCACTGGAGGAGCAGCGAAACGTGCATAACAGAGATGCTCAACATGAACTGGCAAAGCTGATAAAGAGAGTAGAGTGGTGTGGCATTTCAGGGTGTTTCAGCTTCCCACCCTACCTTTGACAATCTGTTTGGCGCAGGTGTTATAGACTTGCTCCTGGGTGGAGTTGGTGGGAAACACCTGGTCAAACATGTAAGACTTGCCCTGTGAAGTCCAAGAGAAAAACAGTTAGCTACACAGAACACTTCAGGTTATTTCAACACCTTGTACTCCCTTGTGGCTAGTTATTAACTCTGTGTAAGTGTATGTAGTGGTGAAAGGGAGAGAGATTCAATGAATCCAGACATCACATTTATGATGAAACATTATGTAACTAGTAGAGCCATCATAAAATATAGTTTGCATCAATATTTCTCTATGTTCACAGTGAATATGTTTTATGGGCTCTGTGTCCATCTGTGTGTCAGCCTGAAGAGACTGTGGAGCAGTGCATATATCACTACTACAGGCCCATAGTACCATTTATCCTGTGTGTGTGTGTATGCATGTTTAATTTTATTTGTGTGTCACTGTGTTGTTAAAAGCAGTGGGTGTTTTGGATGAGCACAGCGCAGTATGGAGTTTTAAAGGTTGTTTGACCCCAAGACACACACACACACACAGAGAGAGAGAGAGAGAGAGAGAGAGAGAGATCCCATTTAAGGCGAAACCATTAGAGGCACTGTTCAAGGCCTTGAAGAGTGAAGTGATGGAGCAAAAAAGAGACATGGAATGGAGGGAGGGAGGAGAGGAAATGCAGAAAGGGCAAAAGCAGATGACCTGAAAAAAATACACAAAAAGTGAAAAAAAAAAAAAAAAAANAAAAAAAAAAAAAAAAAGTCCTGGTCTGCTTTCCTGATGAATCTGGTCTGACATTAATTAACTTGGTGGGCAGCCAGCAAACCAGTCTGTTAGTCACACAGCCAGTCAGCCAATCATCGCTACCAACAGCCAGGCTGGCTGACCTGTCAGTCATCGAGTTCACACAGCCTACAGCGATAGGCAAATTTATCATGTAGGCCTGTACTGCCTTTTAATTAGTCAGCTAGATTCATTCATTTTAACAGCTCACCCTGATATTAAGTCAACCTCACACTAAGACATCACACATGCTCAGGTGATGAAGATGGCACATGAACGCAGTCTAAGCACCTTGATAAAATATATGAGGTGACTTTCTCTTCCTCTCCTGTGACGGTGATTCCCTTGACTACTAATTTTCTGTGTGTGTGTATATATATATATATATGCTGTGTGTGTGTGTGTGTGTGTGTATGTGTGTGTGTGTGTGTGTGTGTGTGAGAGAGAGAGAGAGAGAGCATAGGCATGTGTATGTGTGCAGCAGCAGTGACATAAAAGTGAAGGAGACAGCTCAGAAACATGCAGCAAGACAAACTGACCAAACATATTGAGGTCTGGAAGATTTTTCTGACCTCCACAGTGCAATTTTTGCAGTCCAACATTTTGTCAAATGTCCTTGTTTTTTCAGCACTACCTGCAGTCAGGTATGAAGATCGACATCAGTTTCGTCACTGCGAGTTTAGCACAGTAATACAGTGGTTGATTGATAAGTTCTGAGCCTATGTTACAGCTAAAGTCTTATTCAAGTTAGGAAGAGGTGAAACTCTGAAGGAACCAAATCAGGTGATCAGCTCTTTCTCAATTCCTTGTGCTCAGAATTTATCAGTTATAATAATAATAATAATAATAATAATAATAATAATAATAATAATAATAAGAAGAAGAAGAAGAAGAAGAAGAAGAAGAAGAAGAAGAAGAATACATTTTATTTGTAGGCGCCTTTCATGGCACTCAAGGACACCTTACAGTAAAAACAAAACAGCAAAATCAAAAACACTTAAAACAATGTAGGCAAAACAGGATAAAACATATGACAGTTTATAGAGCATAGGCTAGTTTGAACAGGTGTGTTTTAATCTGTGATTTGAACTGTTGTGTGATGGAGTCCAGCTGATGGATGTGTAGTGGAAGAGAGTTCCAGAGTCTGGGTGCAGAGCAGNTGATGGAGTCCAGCTGATGGATGTGTAGTGGAAGAGAGTTCCAGAGTCTGGGTGCAGAGCAGCTGACAGGCTCTGGCACCCATGAGTCTGAAGGATGGAACTGAGAGTGAGACAGCTGAAGAAGATCACAGAGAATGGGAGGGTGTGTAGGGATGAAGAAGTCATGCTTTTATGTAGGTTTTGCTGACTTTGGTGGTGTAATATAGCCATATTGCTATATATACTATTTCTCTTCAGGTTCTCGACATGTATTTGTGTAGTTATTCATGTCTTTAGCCAGATGGCAATGCTTATTTCTGTTTGAGTCAAATTCATTAATGCTGCTTAGAAGTCTTGTCATGTGAAGACACAACATAAAATGTCTTGAGACTCATTTCGCTTTTTGACCCCATTAACCAGAGAATAGTGACTCAGCCACCTGGAAAATATGCCTGCAGACTTCTCAAAGAGCACTTCATTTTATGGCTGATGATAAAAGTTTCTTGTTGATGATCTGATGTAGTATATCACAGAGACAATTTATATCATACAAACAGCCCAGCAGTTCTGATTTCAGTTATCATATTCTTAAAGAACCGTACCGGCCATTTTGCATGTTTGAGCCTAATATATTCAATTTTCATACATGTTACGTTACTGACAATCATTTCCCAAAGCATACAATTGGAACAGTGAATTAAAAAAAAAAAAAGTTTCCTACCTTCCAGACCGCCATTGGTTTCATTTCATTCTAGTACACAATTAAAATCAACTTGTTGATAGTTGAAATGTTCTTAGGATAGGAATCTATCATCACGAACAACACATACTGTATATTCAGGGTGTTTTTTCGAAGTTACGTAATTTTAGCATTTAAGTGCAATAAAAAGTGCAGAGTGATCTGAAAATGCTTCCTTGTGTGCATTCAAGTGCTGTAGTGAAGAACTGACAACATCTTGTTCTCGATGTTAGCTTTCCCAAGAACATTTCAAGTATCAACAAGTTGATTTAATAGCATACCAGAAAGAACTGAAATCAATGGCGGTCTGGAAGGTAGGAAAAATTTTTTTTTTTAAATTCACCATTCCAGTAGTATGCTTTGGGAAATGAGTGTCAGTAATGTTACGTGTATGAAAATTGAATATATTAAGCTCAAACATGTAAAATGACCGGTATGGTCCTTTAAGGGTTGTGTAATTGTTAACTGTTGTAGGTAATAGTGTTGAGGTAATGTGGTGCATATGTTACTGTAATCACAAAACTTTCCCAGTAAGTAGCAATAGTAGTGTAATGCACTAAAGTTTTATTATCAGATTTACAGTTACAAGCCAGGTGTTACAGCGCTACACATAAAACTTCCACAGTTATGTTACATCACGCTGTATTAACTCATTCAAAGCAAAATTATTTTGCCGCAGATCATTGATCTTTCTGCTGTAAATAAAGTACAAAACGGCAGAGGAGGCCAGATGCTTTGATAACTGGAGATGCTCTCCTTATTTTATTTAAATGGATGACTCATAAACATAATAATATTTGCATGAAATATAACTTATGTCCATGTCAGAATCACTACAACATGACAGCCAACTCGGAATGTATTCTGTCAAAAATAAACCCATATTTAAAAAAACTCACATCAATATATGTAATATGATAGTCTCATCCTGCTAAAGGGATAATGTCAATGAAAGGCAAAAAACTGGTATGACTTGAAGAAAATGACACAAAAAGACTGAGGCTATAATCCTGTTTTGAGGACAAATAATGTAATCCAACTTTACTTTTGCATGTGTTATAAGTAGTTTGTAATGGATTACTTTGAACAACTTCTGTTGTTTTGATCATTTCCCATTGATGGTAAATAAAATTTTGCATAAGCGAAATGTTCCTAACATGCTTAAGCTTTTTATTCCTGCATAATTTCATATGATGAAAATTGCTTTCGCTCAGTGCAATGACCTTTACATAAAAGCCATACCACCCAAGAAGATGCTCTGAAGCAATATTGCTGTACGTCTGCATCAGCAGTCTGCTACAGGATAATATACCAATCATCTCCTACAACTCCATATAGGCTGCTGAGTCTCAGCCTTTTAAAAATCACAACAGACAGCATAGACACAAAATCCCTGTACACAATTGTCTAAGACCTCCCCCATTCCCCTGACAGCCTTGGACAGGGAAAATGGGAAAATGACCATACACTCACTTGCAGACATTTCAAATCTTTCTTGAATTCCAACTTGGTATCCTCACTGGACCATCTCATTGACTTTATAATTCCATTTTGACTACATTTTTGTGGACTTGACATCCTCTTACTGGATCATGTCTCAGTTGCTGTATTTATATCTTCCTGTACTGTTAAATCATTACTTGTCTCTGTAATATGCCTGTTTCCCCACCTACGGTTGCTATTGCTCACCTGACCATTCAAGGAAAGGAGTCTCTCATGAAGTTGCTTCCATTTTTTTCCCTTATATGTTAAGGTTTGCATCTTCTATTTATGTGATAGAAAATGAATGATTAAAACTGTTAATTTTTATCAAGTCACCAGTGTTTTATAGCCAACATGTTTTGCTTAATCAAATCAAATATTGTTCTGTTTACATGCACATTCAACACATTTACTACAAAGAAGCTGAGATTTGTTGTTTAACACAGCAGCTTGTGAGTTCTTCCATTGTTGCTATGGTTAATATGCTGCCTGTTAGTTTCCACTCAGAAACACAACCTGCATTGAAAGAAAGTGGTTAAAAAATTTTTGAATCACAACTCACTGAGATCAACATATTGAGTCAATATATTGAAATTAGATGGGACTCACATATTTGTTTTACCAAGAGAGTCTAGATTTTTTTTTCCTCCACTGTGTGAAGAAAAGTTGCTACAGAAGAAGAAAACTTACATGCATCTCTCTGAACGTTGTGCTCTAAAGAACAGATGTATCTGAAAATCAGGCAAGATTACTTTATAATAGATGTTGCGTGGGAATACTTATATAATGATCTCCACTTGTGACAGAGGATGGATAGTTTGATAGCATCCATTGTAAGAATCAACTATCTCTCAACTCTTTCTGTACTAATAAGCAAAGCTATTTTGCTGTTGTTTTCAAGCAATGCAATCACAGTTGCAGGTACAAACAAGCTCCCCATCAGAACTGATTAAGTCTGTTTCCAATAATGCATTCGTAATATTACACACATGCATAAGCACTAAATAATAGGGAGAAAGGGGGAGAGAATGTTCGGAATCATGATGTATTCTCAGTGAGGGGAATAAAATCAGTCAGTTACATAAGCTAAATGGAAAACAGCCCATTTGTTCCACTGGCTTTACTGTTGAAACGATAATCTGATCCTGTGCTACATAAATATGACAATAGCATAAATGTAGGAGACATTCTGTAAGCCCCATATCTACATGTCCACCTTTCTGTCTAACTGGTTAAAAGCATGAAATGCCAGACTTACTTGTTTATCTTTTGTATGATTTTAACAGATGTCTTTTCTGCATGCACATCAATAAAAATGCTGCATTGAGAAGCAGTGTGCATGCATGCATGTATGCAAATAATGTCAAAAATATTTTTAAATTATGTTTATATTGTGCGTGCGTCATGGCCATTGGTTTTGTATGCCATGCCAAACACCCACACTCTTCCCAGGAGACAAAGAGGGGTTGAGAAGGAAAAGAAGAAGAAGAAGAAGAAGAAAGAGGGAGATAGAGAGAGAGCAAGATCTACAGAGAATGAAGAAGAGAGGGAAAGTGAAGAAGAAACAGAAAGAAACAAAAAAAAAAGAAAATGCAACTAAATGCAATCAACAATGAGAAATGAAAGAACAGAGGCAGGGAACAAAAAACAAGAGGCAATCGACTGAAGAGAAAATGATAAGAAAAAAAATAACAGCTTACTCTAGGACAGGAGAGGGGGAGAGAGAGAGAGAGAGAGAGAGAGAGAAGAATGGCTGAATCTAGATGGTTTGCTGGTAGACAGGCTGCTAATGGTGAAAACCCTGGGGACCAAAGAAGCCTTTCATTTATCAGAGTGGTGGGCATGAGTCTCTCTCTCTCTCTCTCTCTCTCTCTCTCTCAGACACACACACACACACACACACACACACTCTTAATGTTGTGACTATGTCCATATGAAAACAGTAACATGCCATGGAGGTTACAGTATCAGTGGTAACAGCACAACAGCACATATAGCATTGACAAGTGTTGAAATGTTTAGTCAATTAATCCATTTGTCAGTTGATATTAAATCAATTGATGACAATTTTCATTTAATCATATATTATGACAATAATAATCTGAATTTATACAACACCTTTAAAAAAAGGTTTCAAGGTACTTTACATGAATAAAACAGGCTAAAAACATGACATGTAAGGATAACTACAACAGTGCAGAGCCATACTCATTGTTCAGCTAAAATAAGCAAATTGAAGATGTTACATTGGGTTCTCATAACTTGTGAATTTATAGATTGTATGTATAGATTTATACTCAAAATCATTAATTGGTTCTGTAATTTATAGTGCAAAAAAACATTTGCTGTATATGGTGATTATTATATAGCGTGTGCACACACACACACACACATTGAGAGTTGCTGACCATCATGCAGTTGCAGTAGTTTCAATTTTTGTAAGCTAAGACTGAGTGCAACAGCGGAGGAGGAGTCCCATTTCTCCTCATCAGACTTTGTGTATCTGTCTTCGTCAGTCTCTCTCACAAACTCATTAGCACTCGTCTTTCTCTACTTTTTCTAACACACTCATACATAAACACAGTGAGAGACAGGAGAGAACTCGAGGCAACAGCTGCTGTCAGGTCCATCCTTCAAGCTAATCACGCTCTAAGCCCCAGATAACAGTATTATTAGCAGCTCCTCACAACTCCAAAAACTCCAATCAGGCAATATTACTAAACTGCATTGTATTTCTTAATTCACTCTGCTGACAAGTCTAAACATAGATGGCTGGCACGATGCCTCAAGATCAAATAGGCTCTCAGATGTACACTGCTGAAGAATCTATTAAGATATGATGTTTCAAAATCGTCTTGCAGACATCTTGTGCTTATAATGAGAATTGTTGTAGTAATTCGCCTTCATTAACCTGTGTTTACCACCAAACATGAGGTTGTTAACACTTATCCAATAATTTCACTTAT
This sequence comes from Lucifuga dentata, assembly GCA_014773175.1. Classification (NCBI taxonomy): domain Eukaryota; kingdom Metazoa; phylum Chordata; class Actinopteri; order Ophidiiformes; family Bythitidae; genus Lucifuga; species Lucifuga dentata. The sequence continues at coordinate 420,183 of VXCM01000706.1, forward strand.
TTTCCACCAGAATCAAGCTGTTTAAAGATGACTCACACACAGAAAGTGGAGCAGTTAGTTTCCCATCAAAGTGAAATACTCTGCATAATTTATCAAGGGGATTGGTGTGGGAAACAGGAGAGAAAGAAGAGTGAAGGAAACAGCGTGAAGGAGAGACTGGGCTTTGTTCACAGCAGCACATCCTTTTCCCCAGACAATGAGAGAGAGAGAGATTCAGTTGCTTGATGATAGTGAGACTGGTGATAAGAATGCAAAATTCGACAGATCATCAACTGAGACAGACAAAAAATTACAGCAGTGATATATAGACACGCACTCAGATACCGAGAGAGAGAGAGAGAGAGAGAGAGAGAGAGAGAGAGAGAGAGAGAGAGGAAAGGAAAACACTTGTCAAAAAATGATAAAGACACTCTGACACTTTGGATGTTCCACTGGTGCAATGTCATATTTGATTCGGTCTCTATCCTTTACATGCCTTCCAGCCATTTACATTACAAATTTATACAAAATGTGATGTTAACTAGAAATGAGCCTTGAGTAGAAATGAGCTCTCTAGCATAAATTTGGATCTCTGACCTTAGCCTGGAGGAGAAAGTCTCGATCACAACCCGACACAGTCAGAAAAGCTGGCTATTAGCTATCTCCCATCTCAGAGGGCATATTTGATGTTAAAGGGAATATCTAGTTTCTTATGATCTCCCAGTCACTGTCTGTGTTTCAGCCAGCAGCCATGTGCTTTCAGCTCAACCTGCGTGTAATGAAATTCAGTCCAAAGTAATTCACACAGAATACAAGATTACTCCTGACAGCAGCTTTGTCCCCAGTCTGCGTTGACTCTACAGCAAGGGAAAAGGCAAACAACATTTGGCATTTAATTCTGAGGGAATCTTGTTATTTTGGCAGTAAGCTTACATTAAAGTACATACTGCTTAAGAACGAAAAGAACTCTGAATGTGTAAAAGCTCAACGCTCCAAGTATGTAGGAATTCAATCAACACTTTCTAACAATGGCAAAACCTGCAGCTTACATCAATAGTATATTTGTCACAAGTCAAACGGGGGTAAACCTGCACAGTACATACTGTGAGAGGAAGTAAAAGTATTCTGTCAGGACTTTGCACTAATGCAACTCTCTGTGTGAGAGTCTGGGAGTAAAGCCATGGTAAGTAAATAAGAATGCTCTCAACCCAGCCATCGATTCCTCACTACCAGTAATTCAATTAGTACACAACCCTGCGAGCCAACTGTATTGACTGCTAGTAGGAGAAAAGAAATGCTCCAACAAAATGGTAATGCAGGTAATGTTTAATGCAAGAACAGCGGATATCTGTCGTTCTGTGCCAAATTACAATGAGTTATGTGTGGTCTTGGTCCACGGTGCAGTTACATCTGAATTCAGAGCGTGATGCTGCGACTGAAGCACCAGAGAAAGACACATGATCTATCCACTATACGAACGAGCCTTATTGCACCATTAGTATGAGCCCAGCTAAGGAGCACATATGACATAAATAATAAAACACACCACAAAAGGGTAGGATGGAAACCATTGAAATAAACACAACAAGCACACATTTCTATCAACAAGTATGCACGGGTGAAAATTATGCTATCCATTGAAGCTTGAGGACTAGCTGGTTGGAAAATGAGGCAAGAAAATGAAGTAACGTGATTAGGAGATTCTCTTTGTAGCTCAGCCGCAGCTAATTGCAGTACAATACAGCAAGTAATTGTGATGATATAGGCTTTGAATTTTAAAAAAGCAAATCTATAAGAGCTTGCATGAAAATTTAATTAATTACAAAATTAAAGAGAAACAGATGCCTAAAAAAAAGAAAGAAAGAAAGAAATAAGCAAAAGAACTGATTATGATTGGTTGTGACTGATACCCACTGGGAGCCATGAAGAAAAATCATCATCATCTTGGTGCTGTAGAAAGAAAAGTGTTTTTTTTGTTTGTTTGTTTGTTTTTTGTTTTTTTCTGTGTTGGAAGTCCTTGTTAAGAAATGTAGTTTGAGTAAAATCCAGTTGGATAGAAAATGCAGTTGAAAACAAGGTTCCCCAAAGGTACATTACAAAAACCAATGACCTAGAGTGGATGTCAGTGTTCTCACATGGCAGTTCAATAAATTGAACTGTGATAATTGGGAATGTGTCCTGGGCATGCAGAGGGCAGGGATGCTCTTTTCCCTCTCCTTGGGATTTCTTGCTGTTATGTCACCAGGCAAATATAGCACCAACTGCTTGGGGTCTTGGCATGTGCACACACGTGTGTGAGCATGTGTGGCACATGTCCTGTCTTCAGACGCCAGGGGCAGACATGGAAATCAGGCAGGATCCTGGGCAGCACCGTGGATAATGAGGAGAGGATGCTCCATTAATGTTCCCCAAAGCTGAAAGCCTCGTAGTCACAGCCTACTTCTGTCATAAAGGGAGAGGCACTGGCAGGGAAAATGTTGACAAACTGACACAAGCTTATCTTACGCTGGCATGTGTGCACACTGATTAAAAATAAAGATGAGCAGAAAGAACTGGCAGTTAATATCCTGCTGAGTGTGTCTGAGGGAGACTAAATTGGTATCAGTGCAATAATAATACCAGGGAAGAGACAAAAGTGGTGTACGGCAAAATATGTCTTTTCTCATTTTGTAGACCCCCACCTCAGGCTCATATTTCTTGTACTAAATCTCAATCTCACCATAGTAACGCAATTCCTTGATATTACTTTTGAATGACAGTAGCTTCTCCCATGACACCACTGAAAACCATTAGAGGATGAGATGGAAGACGTGGTATTGCTTCTTCTCCCACATCTTTCCAAACTGCTGCTGAGTCATGAGGAAATGAATGGTGGAATCATTTCACGGCGAAGTAAGGCTGGAAAAAAAATACAATGAAGCACATATTGAGGAAGAGAGCGAGGGGGGANGAGAGAGAGAGAGAGAGAGAGAGAGAGAGAGAGAGAGAGAGAGCAGATGAGGTCTGTTTTCTCTCTGGAGAGAGTTAATGGCAGATGCTCAGACACTGATGGACTGATGGTGGCATCCAACAGGAGAAGTGAGTGCAGATCTTGACCCACTGCCGCAATCCCATTACACTGTCTAATTGGATAGGGTGCGTGCACTCTACTGATCGAATTAGAAAACTAAAAGGGGGGTGGGGTGGGAATGGGGGTGATGCTTTGGACCTCCATCTCTGGTACTATTGGTTTTGCACTCAGTTAAAACCTTTGCAGAAAACATCCTCAAGGAGAAACAGCTACAACAGAACAATGAATAACAAAAGGTACAAGACAGGTAGATGGCTTCACGTTGTTCCTGACATGCACTCACAACAGTTTGTTTCAGCAGCAGCTGTTTCTCTCTTTGTTACCTTGGCATGTAATCAAGAAATGGAGAGCAGAGGAACAGAGAATCAGCTCTTAACCAGGTATGACGAGAGAGAAGCTGTTTTTCCTTCAAAAAGCTTACAGACATCTTACAGACCAAGTGCCAGCTCATGAATGATCAATTTATTTCCAAGTCTACTGAGCCTATTTGTTGAAATAGTGACACAGCATGTGAGCTGATCAATTTCAGAGATATCACTCAAATCTTTAATGATATGATCTAAGCAGCTTCCTATGGTGAGAGCATATTGGAGCCATGGGACTAGAAAGAGGAAATTCCAAATGTGAGCTTTAGTGCAGATGGCAGAATGACACTGTTTACATAACACTATTCTAATCTTGGATTCCTGCAAAACATGTAAAGTATACAAAGTGCATTTCATGCTTTAACAACCTCTGGAGCAGACCTGGTTAAGCACATGGGGATGGCAGCCAGGCAAGGCAATCCAGATTATGAATGGTGAGCACAAAATGGAGAATCAATATTTATTTAATGTTCACATTTCAATTGAACTTGCTAACATATGAGGAAGGACCCATTTCTTTGCAAACAAGTTGACCTCCTTACCTCAGCTCCTCGCTATCTATCATGGCAACACAAATGAAAAAATCAAACAGCTCCATATGATTGCAACTATGACAGAGGTTGGTGCAGAGAAAGTAATAGATTTATATAATGAGTTTTTTAACAACAGTTAACACACACACGTGCACATGCACACACACTAGGACACACACCACAAGACTGAATCTGGCAAGATAATGACTGAGAGTTTGGGTGACAAAAAAAAAAAAAAAAAAANAAAAAAAAAAAAAAAAAAATCTATGGATATTTTTCTTGTTGCTTTTGCTTTTTGGTCTCATTTCCATAACTAAATTAGCTTGGGTTTGTTTAGGGATCTAGGATCATTAAAACAATCTTCTCATCTTGGCAAGTAATGGTCCATGGTAATAAAGGACCCACAGTTTCAAAGACCCAGTGACACTGTATCTCAATAACTCCAGAGTGGATATGGTAAGCATTTCCCCTACCTGGTATGTATTACTTTGTGATAAAAGGTCACATCAGCCTCTCATACCCCCGAAGTTAAACTCTGCCAACTACAGTGCTTAAAATAATCACAAGCGTTTTCAACAAATACACCATTAATAGTTTTTCCTCTTGAATGTATGATGAGTTTCTTAAAGTTTCTTAAAGATGAGTTTCTTTGGAGGAAGATATAACAACAATCAATCAATGAATAAATAAATAAGACTATTTATAATTATTTATAGTCTCCTAAAATGTAGGAAATCACAGGTGATTTTCATATGCTGTTACTGGTATGAATGCAATACATCTATAATAACCCCATCTTGTGCACACATGGCACTAGTGTGTGATAATTACGTGTCACTGCCTTAGAGCATGAAAAAAAAAATCAATAGTATCTTACTGTCAATGAGACAGCCAATTTCATTTATTTATTCATAGTTCTGAAGCATGATTCATCGTGGCAGTTTTTCGCCTGCCAAAAGATAAGGAGGGACAATCTGGCCCTGTGACGCCAGATTATTGCAGACAGAGAAATACTGGAGCAGAGACAGCTGTGTCATTCCACTGTGGAACAAACACAAAGGCCATGCTTTGGGCAGTACAGGCTGAGGATAGTTCTTGCTGTCACACAGGTACAGGCCCTACAGGGCTCCACAAGTGGCTATTCATGTAGGATTAAAAAAAAAAAAAAANTTAAAAAAAAAAAAAAAGAAAGGAGGAACAAAATATTAAAGATCACATTAATTTTCATGTCACATACTGTGTGTGACATGAAAATTAATGTGATCTTGTGTGTGTGAGACACTGTAATATATGAAGGCTGCCTTAAAATTACTCGCAAAAAGAATCCCTGTCCAAGTTATTCAAGGAGCTAGTAAAAACAAAATCCTGTCTGGCTCACTTTGGGATCTATAGCAAAAAAATATATATATAAAGTTGTAATACATTTCTGTCATGATCTTTGCTCTATTAATAGTTTCACATTTTAGTTAGTGAGATTTTTCTCAGTACCCATGCACCTATTGCTCTGAAATAGGGCTACTTTTGTTTCAGATACTAATTTAACTATCATTAGAATCCCACTTTTTACATGAATTCTGCACTACTCTGGCACTACAGCCCCACTCTTAAGACAAAAAGGTCTGAATAGCTTCTTGGTACACATGCAGGTTCGATTTTCTATTTTGGCAATGACTGTGTTGAAGTAAATTCAATCACTGAGTACAAGTAAAGTCCTGTGACCTGCAAGCTGAAATGCAAATTCAAGTTCACTGAGGTAATATCTGAATTGCATCAGATTGAGTCTCTAATTACTTGAGTCTATGATACGTTCACCATTCCAGCAGGTGTTTTTGAATATTTAAAGGCATATCAAAAGGATGGCCCAAATTGAAAGTGATGCTAAAAAGAGATGTAGCCAATGTCTAAGTTAATGGAGTGTCAAGTTCATGTCCTCCATATCCAAGCCCTCAAGTCATCAATATCAAAATTTGAGCTGGCTTAGGAGTTTTTGCTTGAGTACGAAAACACTGTACATCTCAGATTTCCAGCAATTTCATGCCACAAAGATGTTCATTGCAGACCAACACACCCTAATTTCCTATTTTTTCCTTTAATCTCTACTTTGACTCACCCTGGTGAACCATCACTGAACAACTCAAATCCTTGTCTCAGTCAGATAACTAATATGTAAGGAGCCTTCCTGTCATGTTGCAAGTGCTTTGTTGTCACTCCAGGTACCCTGGAGCATCCCTACTTGCTTGGCCACCTGATATTTGTAATCCTGATCCATTCTGACTGCTGCAGCATTTCAACTCTTGGAAGACACATATTTTACATTTTCCTTTGAGAGTATTCCAGTGCTAGTAGAGAGATTTTACAGAGAAATATGCACCTGAGAAGCCCACAGACAATGAATCTCCAAAGTAATTACATTCACAAAGATTTAAAAAAAAAAAAAAAAAAAAAAAAAACAACTGTACATATACTTTTGTGATTACATTTATCTGAATAAAGAGATAGATCAAAGAGATAGAAAGTTAGGGGCAGTTATTCCATGAAATGACTGAAATTGTACGTAAAGAACTGCACCACTGTATGTCTAGAAATCAGTTCCTTCTGCATTTGGTGCCATGCAGAAGTGTTGGTACAGATTGGCAGTAATATATTGAACATGTTTTCCTGTGTTCCTTTGATGGTAATAGTAATAGTTCCCTTAATTGGATAACATCATTTCAGTGTGTTTCACCAATGCATCCATCATCTATAAGCTAATATGAAGTATTGATTTCCTCTGTCTGACACATTATGCTCAGAATGAAGCACAAACCATTTCATAAACAAATCATATCAAGAAAGTGGCTCAAGCTATTCTATCAGATTACACCTGAGATGGTAATAACTTCATAATCCACAAAAATGAGCATCCCCATTTTCCATCCCTCTGCTTTTTCAACTACATCCAGTAAACATCTAAAGACTGTCACCATGAGTGATGCATGGCTGATTTCAAGCTGTTGTACTGCCAATTTTTCTTCCTCAAATAGTATCCAAATAACGTGATAATGAGAACTGGCTCTGCTTGAAAATGTTATGCTGATTTAAAAACAAGATAGGCAAGACTGCACAGTGGGATATCTACTCAAAATGTTGCCGTGCACTTCAATGTGTGTGTGTGTGTGTGTGTGTGTGTGTGTGTGTGTGTGCGCACGCACGCTTTCATGATTACTTAAACACAAACCCTTGGGCCAAATGGTGGTTGTGAAGGTATCTCTCTCTCTCTCTCTCTCTCTCTCTCTCTCTCTTTCTCAGCTTGCGTGTGTGACAATGATGTATTCTGGGGCAGACGGAGCTAGGTTTGATAAGATGAAAGCTTTATGAGATATGCATGCATGCATGCCTTATGTGAAAGTGTCTGCATGCGTGTCTATGTGTATGCATTGACATAATGTGTGTATTTGCAATTTAAAGAATAAGAACGTGTGGGGACCACTATGATCTCCTTCCTGCTGGAATGATTATGCTAAAATATCATTAGTGTAAAGAGCAGAATCATGCTGTTATTCTCAGCCTCAGGTATAGCCATTAAACAAAATATTATCACTTAATAGCTTTGTTCACTTTCATTGCTGATCCAAAGCTGCAACAATAATCATCATCTGCTATTCACTTCCTATTGACACAAAGCCAAAATCCATTCAGAGGACTGAAACAGTCCACAGAGCATAATTATGGCTCTCATTAGGTTTGCAGCACCTGGTAAGTTAAATGTGCATAACAGCTGTCTGCAACATACAACACCAATAAATCAATCAATTCTGCATATTGACATTCTGAGACAGGAAATACATCTAAATCCAATAGGTTAGTGCTCGATAGAAAAGCTGCAGACGATAATTCACTCAAATGTGTGATTTCACCTCAGTGATGGAGTGAAATACGTTATTTTTAACATCTTTTTTTTTTTTTAACCACATTCCTGGCAAAGCTTATAGGCTTGTTGAGTTTATTGATCTTAAACTGCATTTAATCAGAAACAGCTGATACTGACAAAACATCTAAAACCTTTGAAAAACATGATATGAGTGACTGCTGAGGAACTGAACTGAGCCTTTTTTTCTCCAAGGCTTATGATTTTGATAATCCCTTGCCTTTTGATTATGCTAACCAAGTTCATACATGCATTATACAACATGCTGCTGCTTCCAATATCAAAACACAGGTGGAGGCTAGACTTCATTCAGTTCAGTTCTTGTCAGAAGCTTAATAGCTGCCTGTGTTGCCTGCCCAATATTTGGTGTGTGAGAGATATAAAGTGTAACCCCAAGCGTCAGGCTGCATCGATTGCAGGGAGATAAGACAGAAGGAAGACATCGGCTGAAATAACTTACCCCAAGGATGACAGTGTCTTCTCCCCGAAATATAGGGATGAACTTATCTCCACGGAGGATTTCGGACTGATTCAGTGGACGAAAACGGCACAACACCTTGATGTTACATTCTGCATTCGCATCAGCCATGGTGTAAAAATTAGTGGACGCGCTTCCAAAAAATAAATAAATAAATAAAGAGACAGAGGAATTTCCAAAGGAAAACAATCAATAAATCCTGTGCAACCGTTTACCGTAGCCGACTTGTACTTAGGCTAAACGGGCTGTGCAAACAATGAATGGCAGGTGAAGCATTTGGAAAAATGCAATTTCGAGTTTTGGGAGAGACTACGGACAAATTACATTAAAGAAATATAAAAACAATAAAATAACCACTGAAGAGTTTTCCCTGTTTTTGATGCCCTCCAGCTAAACTCAGCTGCAGGTGAAGCTTTAAGAAAAGATGGAGAGTTGTGATGAGGAGTGTATTCCAAACTGCTCCAGTCCGTGTGTGCGTGGATAGGCTGCAGGATTTTCAGTAGCATGCCCTGCATCACTGCCAGGCTGCTGCTCTCTGACTGGGGGCGGGGCTGGAGAAGGAGTGACTCTCCTCTCTCATCAGCACCACTGAGCAGAGGGAGCGGGCAGGAGAGAGAGAGAGAGAGAGAGAGAGAGAGAGAGAGAGAGAGACAGAGAGAGAGAGAGAGATCCAACTCTGCCCTTTATTGCTACTCCTAAACACAGGGCTGCAATTAACAATAATTTTGTTTTGGATTCATCTAGTTTTCATTAACCTTTGAATTTATATAAACTGCCAAAACATTGTGACAAATGTCCATCACTAGTCCTGGAAGTAGGTGATGTATTTCCTATTTTATTTTTCTTAATAACAAATTCTAATTATGAATGAAATTGAAAAGCAGCAAATCCCCACTTCTAAAAGGCCACTTCAGCAAATGACCTGATAACAATTCGTTGATTATTAAAACTGTGGTCAAACAATAAAACAACACATTTTAGAGATTCGTGCTCTCATTTGACGTTCTTTGGTTATACTGTTAGCTGAGTATTTGCTCAGGTCTGTAGCTCCACCTAGTGATTATTTTATTAATTACAATCAGTTAATGAAAATAAAATGAAAGTAGTTTGCTGTCGAAGAGAATCCGTTATCGAATGCATTATAAATGGGACCACAAATAAAGTCTTGGATAGAATAAACAAGCAAAACGATGCCAACATCAGAAAGAGGATAGTTAAGTTATAACGGATAAATGGAACGCATGCGTAGCAATACTGCACATTGTAGGGAGTACTTGTTTTGTTCACTTTGGTTGTCAGAGGAAATGAATCGCTTCTCTGTTGATGTTGCTTAAAATAGCACCGCCCGCCCATTCAGCCACGCCGTGAAGAAAACCTATTGTACACACTGTCAAGCCAGTGACCACAGCAGCCAGTGAAGCGTCCGCCGGCTGAGAGACTGCTGCTTCATCTAGCTTCTGTTACAATTCTGTTCCGGTCATCGATAAAATCAGACGAATTCCGGGCTTTACTTGTTTTCTTCTGTCCTATTTCTGCTTCCAAACAACAATGGCTGATCCTAAATACGCAAACTTACCAGGAATTGTAAGTGGTTAACGAGCAGACAGATTAGCTAGATTGCTAGTTAGCAAGATTAGCACAAAGTAAATGCCAGTTAACGGCGCTGCTGACCGCCTATTGTTTCTCATGAGCATTTGTGTTTTGAACTGCAACTGTTATAACTAGCAGCTGTGTAATTTCAGTTGTCAACACATAAGCTAATACGATGTGCTGCTTGTGATGCTAGCCGCCACGTAGCCTAGCTAGTATTAGCATAAATGTGTGTTGCTGAATGGGCTGGGGCGTTGGCCAGGCTAAGCTAGCTGTGCTGTGTTGTTACTGTACAGTTTATCTGACCGGTTTATAATGTTAAACTGATTGTTTCAATAGGCGTTTAACGAGCCCGACGTCTACGAAACCGGAGACCTTCCTGAAGATGACCAGGCTCAGTTTGAGTCGGTAAGTGAACGTGTCAGCCTAATGTAAGCTAGATAGTTAGCTAGTGTTTACACTGGATATCATTGAAATAACACTTTTTTTTTTTTTTTTTTTTTACCGAAACAGCGTGATTTCCCCTGCGGTTTACCAATTTATGTATTAGCTCGTTAAGTATATGCCCACAGTATTGAATAATGTATGAAAGTAATCTGATGCCATCTACATGTGAGCTACTGTGCATGAAACCCAACAGATAAACCGCATTGGTGCTTCTCTTTTCTCCTGTTAATTATGCTAGGAAAATAAGACATGTTAGTGTTGTCCCTTGTTTTCCAGTAAAAGTTCCTAGATGTCATCCAAAATACTTTTTAAACTAATTGAAACTAAAGATTTTTTTCCCATGTTTATGTAGTCGCTCCACTGCATATTTTATTCATTGCAGATACTTTTATCAAGATACTGACAGTCTTTGAAGTTGTTTTGTAACTTTATTATTTGTAGTATATTATGAATATGAAATATGAAGAAAAGTAAGGGCAGGGGTCCAGTCCAAAGTGGACTTCGGCTAATGATTACTTTCATTTTCAGTCCATTATTTTTCAGTTAATCATTTAGTCTTTAAATACATGCAAAAGAAAAAAAGATGAATAGCACAAGAACCCACACTTAAGAGTGATGTTTTACAATTTCTTATTTGTCTTAAGAGTTTAAAAAATAGCATAAAAACAATTTATTCAGAATGAAATGAAGATGAAAAGTTTGAATGAAAAAGGTTGATGAAACAGAATAGCAGCAAATTTGCCCAGTTGAGAAGCTCAAAGCAGCAAATAGTTGACCTTTAACTTGGTAAATGACTAAAATGATTAATTCATCATTAACATTGTTGATGTTCTGTCCATCATCTAATGATTGTTTCAGCACTAATACAAACAACATTTACATACCATGTCAGGGAACCAAATCAGTTGCGTCTATCATGACAGTAGTATCAGTGACATTTCCAGCTGTCATTAGACTAACATTTAGCAGTCATTTTAAATTAGTTGTCTGAAAACTGATCTTTTTAAAAGTGTGTTACTGGTAATTGAAGTATTAACCCATTAGTTCAGGGATATTGATCAAACTTGACATTAAACATGTTTGGGCTACATACTGACAGTCACAGTTAACCCTAATTGGCATTTTCCCTCCCATGTTCCACATTCTTCCTTCCTTTACCCTTGTCCATGTTTTGATTCTTCTCCTCCCCTCCTGGGACCCTAGTTTGTACAAGTAAGACTGGCTCCATTTTCCTCTCAGTGAGCTTATCACCATACTTTTCTGCATGGGTTTTTATATTTCATACTCACTTTTCCCACCCCTTTTTGATTGGGATGAAATGAGAATAGATTGGTGCAACGACCCTTTTTAAACTAATTATTTCTCCATCAACATTTGATTGTTTTAAAGTGCAAGAAATCGATTCCTTCTCTCTCTTATTTGTTTTGCTCATTTAATTTTACCACGGGCATAATGATGTCTGAGCCTTAAGCAACTTTAATTCCCTCTTTGACTGGGTTATGTTTTGACAAAGCAGTGAAGACTGAAGTGTTTTTCTGTCTGAGAGTGTGAGGCACTTTGTCTATATTGTGTTCAGGAGCATTTATCTTTGTAACCTGTCATGTTCTAACATTTGCTTCCTTTAACATGCTGAGTTGGATCGAGCAGACTCTTCATTCAGAACTGCAGCTGAATGAGTTTAGACGTTTCTGTATCAAAATTCTGAAAGTTTTCAGGCCTTATAGGTTTCATGACTTTATTTAGGCACCATTAAATAACCTGTCATCTGGCACCGTTAAACCACCTTCATCCTGATTCATGCGTTGCTTTTCTTCAGCCTCTAAAAATGCATCACCAATTGCCTCCATCCATAACATAATGTCGTGAGGACATTTAGAGCATATGGCCACACTACATTATAATATACAATATAGCATAAACAGAGAACATAAGAAATTGTTGTTGATGGATCATCAAACCACCCTGAAGTGGGGAAGAGAGAAAGAACTGAAGACACAAGTTCCATTGATGAACAGTGTCTCTAGTTTTTGCAGCAGCCGCTCTCAGAACACTGCTTTCTTTCTTATCTATCCCTGACCAACTGTTCCTGTTGTGTGCATGGCATGTGATAACCACATTAATCTGTGTTCTCTCTCTCTCTCTCTCTCTCTCTCTCTCTCTCTCTGTCTCTCTGTCTCTCTCCCCTTACTTTTTTCTCTCCCTCTGCTCTTCCGTTACTTTCTCTAACTCTCTTTGGAAACCCAAGGAGCTGGTAAGAGACTTGACTAACCCCCCTCCCCTCCCCTCCCTCCTCTTCTTCATCCCTCCTGCGCATCTGTGTTGTGTCTGCATGCTCTGTCGTTCTTAGTATTTGAAGCTGTCTTTCCGCCTGCGTCTGTGTTGTTTTTAATGTATCAGTGGTGTTTTTAACAACAGCAAACATTCTCTCTGGTTCATCTTAATTGATCACTAGGGAGTCATGATTGAATTTCATTTCACAAATTGTGTTGTGCCTCCTCAAAATCACTAATCTCAAGTAAATTGAAAAAAGCGAGTTTAATGGCATTCAGCATTCAGCTTTTGTTCTACTGTTTCCCTTCACATAACATTGTTTCACCATTGTAGACTTACACAGTTGTTCACGTGTCAGGCCTTGTTGAATACGTCATGGAGACAAATTCTACAATTAGTTGCTCTGTTTCTTGCCGGATGTAACCTCACAATGTCTGAAACTACTGCACATTTTTATGATTGAAGGCCACAATGGCCTCAGTGGCTTTTCAACATACATTCCGTGGGTGGGATGCATCTACATAATTAAGAATCTTTGAATCATATTTCTGGAGCAACAATCAAACATATGATTTCTTCATTGATCTTCCAATCCTCTCAATATATTTCAAGTCTACTTTTGACCTTGACACTTTTGGCTTACTGGGTCAAGGCTCATTTTTTTCTTCCTGTAAGCTAAGATATACTTTTTAGTTTGTGTGTTTTTATCTGACTTTATTTCCTGGTGTTTGGATGACAGGAGGAGCTCTGCAGTGACAGTGTGGAGAGGATTGTGGTCAACCCCAACGCAGCTTATGACAAGTTCAAAGACAAGCATGTCAGCTCCAAGGGACTTGGTCAGTTTATTAAATCAATTCTAAATAAAGATAATGCAGAAGAGCAACACCAGCTTTAATAAGGAAAGGAGTTGACAATTTGGACAGATTCATTATGGATGCTAAGTTCAAAGATACAAATCTTTCTAAGGCTGTAGTGCCATCGGCCCCCTGATATGTCAAAACTATGCTATGATAAAATGAATCCATCTTTTTGGTGTTGTAAGCCTAATTTTTTTCTTTGGTTCATATTGGACCTCATACTGTTGGGTCAGCCAAAAGTATGAACCTATTTTTTTTGTTTATCCCTTGCTTTTCTTTAATAACCTATTTGTCTCTTTTTGCCAGACTTCTCAGACAGAATCAGTAAAAGCAGACGAGTGGGCTACGAGTCAGGAGAATATGAAATTGTGAGTACGTTCAGCTCCACAAATAGAAGCATACAAGGCCATTATTTTTTATTTATTTTTACCCATTTCCTGTATGTGTTTTCTGATCAAGTCAAGAGTTGTCGTCGTGTGAACCTTTGTCTCTGAGGTGTATTGTCTCTGTGGACTCTAACACTGTGCACTTCTCTCCTCTTATTTTCATGGAGTTGGGGGAGGGCTGTGGAGTGAAAGAGACACCCCAGCAGAAATACCAGAGGCTGGTAAATGAGATCCAGGAACTCACCCAGGAGGTGGATGCCATCCAGGTGGGGACATGCACACACTCACGCATGCACATCATGGTGGGAATTTGCTCCACTTTTCAATGTGCAATATACTGTTGCACTATAGACTTACAATTCACTGCTCAGTCAGTATAGTGAGTGTGCATTAAAGCTTTAGATATATCTTGAAAAGTAGTTTTGAATAAAACATTGTAAGGATTTTTTCTTTCAAAGCTATACAGATCCCACACACCAGAGCTTAAAGTTAAGCTGTCATTAACTTGGGATGTATGCAGAGAAGTGTCTACTGCTACGTGAGATGACTCACTGAATGCTATTTCAGCCAGTCTGGTGACACAAACACTGAGCTCATGTTGGCAAAATATGCTGCCTGACCGTGGGGGGACAAGCAGCTTTTCTGATGCCGTGTCTAAATTTAAACTTACAAAAGAACTCCTTGTAGCAATTCTTTTGCAGCATGTTCTCATTTATCAGGGTGAATGAAAAGCCAAATGCTGTTCGCATGGGTGAACACACAAAGTATTTGGATTGGCAGGAGATTAACAAAGAAATAATGGGATATTTTGATTATATTGTCAGAGGTTTCAAAAAGCACTGGCTGCTGGCTGTATGGCTGTTTAGTGACAAATCATCAGCTGACAACAATTTTGAATATTTTCCCTTCAGCTTCTGGAATTTGAAGTCACCCCTGTATTAAGTGTTTGCCTAATCAGGCCCATTGAACAAAGACTTGTGTCATCTCATCGTGTTTGTGTGCAAGGTTTATGGTGCAATTCAAAGTAACAAATTTCTGAATCATAATTCCATTATTGTATTGTGTATATAAAGGCCTGTAGCTCCTGTTGCACACCTGACTGTATGAGGAGACAATCTGTCCTCTTTGACTTGCCTTTCTTGAGGTTTCTTCTCTGTGTTTTCCTTACGTTATTTATTATTGCTATATTTACAATAGCAAAAATAAAAAATATATATGTGTATATATATATATATATTGCTATTATAATATTTTTAAATGTCATGTTACAATGAGAAGCATTAATCAAAATCAGTTGACTTTCATTTCCATATCAGTGCCAGCAAAAAGTTTTCATTCTGTGTATGCTTGCATAATAAGCCTTGCAATTTCTCATATCTTATAGAGGCTAAAACTGTGTTAGAAAGTACCAAACTGGTGCTGCGTCAGATATATTTCTTTTTATAACAACACTGTTATAACTCTAAGCCCCCCAAACTATCCTCTCCAGCTTTTTGAGAACTCGGTATTCTGCCAAGTTATCATGTAGAGATCAGACCAGCATCTGTGCAGTACATGAATACAGCAATTATGCTATGAAATGGACTTTGCCATCATCAATGCTCTGTCTGTAATATAATGTCAGAAAAAAGTCCAATGTATGTTTTTTTTTCTAGTATAGTGCAGAAAGTATGTTTTTTTATTTTTATTTTTTTACTCAAATCTTTATCTGGAGTGGGACATCGTCCTCTATGATTGTACCTGGTTGGCCCAAAAACACAACTGGTCCAGCATGTCTTTAACATCTACAGTACAGTGTTGTTATAGACACTGCTGTGATGCTGCTGTCTAAAACGTGATTATTTATAGATCTCGGTGTCCCTTTGCCTCCAGGCCACCACAAAGGAAAGCCATGCGGAGGAGCGCCTGACCCCAGTCGTGCTTGCCCAGCAGGCAGCCCAGCTCAAACAGCAGCTGGTCTCCGCCCATCTTGACACACTACTGGGACCGCAGGCGCACATCAACCTGGCCGACCCAGATGGAGCACTGGCCAGGTGAGCTGATGAATCAGTAAAGCGAGAACCCTTTTCTGTCATTTGATACATGATGGTCTAACCTGTCAGATGCCGACAGAATAAGCAGATAATGGAAGGAAGGATAATATCTTTATTCTGGAGAGTGGGATGAAGGGAATGGAAATGGTAGTGTAAAAGTGGACGGAGTAAGCAAAAGATAATTAGAAGAGCAGGTGAATTAACTTAAATGAGCCCTGGGTATGACTCAAGTTTAAGGAGGGGGAGAGAGAAAAAAATAAGGGTAAGGTGGTACATCTGGTGCTTACTACCAGCACTACAGATCTGGAGCAATAGCTGAAGAGTACAAAGATGGATGGATGGATGGATGGAGCGATTACAATTGATTGGAAAGGAGAAGAGAATTGGAGAGGTTGAGAGATGAAGTGAGACAAGGGCATGGAGGGATGAGAAAATTAACTGCTGGGAAATGTCAGACCTCAGCTGAGTAGTAGGGAAGGGAGCTGAGAATAGTAATGGATTGATAGTAAGATAAAAGTGGAAAAAAGAGGCAGTGACATAGGTGAGAGAAAGAGAAAACAGATTGAAAAGTGACGTGTAAAAGCTCATCTTGACCTTTGAGTTCACAACGGAACCCAGGGTTGGAAAGTGAGGGAGAGAAAAGAGAGAGAGAGAGAGAGAGAGAGAGAGAGGAGACACCGGCACAGTGGCACATGGGGCTGATAATGATATTGAACATATAATCCTCCTGTCTGTTCCTTCTTCCTTCCCACAGGCGTCTGCTCACCCAGCTGGAAGCGGCCAAAAGCAGCCGTGGCAGCTCTGCAGGAGGCAGCAAAACCACGGCGGCTAAGGGCCCAGATGGAGTNGGGGGGGGGGGAAGGTGGCAGCAGATTCTTGGAATGAATGTCTGGGACGAATACAATAACCAATGTTTCAGTGCAGTGATCTGCAAGATGTGATTTGTTTTCTGCCTCGAGAGGATTGTCAGAATATTTGATGGAAATAAACAGAACAGAAGACAGGGAAGATACGTGCGTAGGTGTTGATATGTGCACCAGTGCGCGTCTTGTAGTTTGCCGTCGTCACTGGCCTTTTTCCATCCCTGTAGATGGCAGAATTGGAGAAGCGCCTAGCTGAGCTGGAGGTAGCTGTTGGCTCAGGATCAGACAAGCAGGTACACACACAGTTTTTCCTTGTATCCGCACACACATCCTAATATGTTTTCCCTCCTTTATCTCTCTCATTCACACCATTTTTGTTTGTCTATTTCTGTATTTTACGCAGACGTGATTTTCACACTGCTTTTTCTCGGTAACCATCCACAAAGTGAAAGGAGAATGAAATCTTAACGCTCGATTTATGCAACTTGTCAGATTGACTGAAACGCTTCTTGTTAAAATGTGTTTCTCTTGATCATGGGAAAATGTTGCAGGGTCCTCTGAGTGCTGGAGTGCAAGGAGCCAGTTTGATGGCAAGTACCAAACAGCTTTCTTTTCAAACTTTTCTTGGAGTCTGCGCTCGTCTGCGTAACAATCTGTTTTTGATGTGCAGCCACAAATGAAATATCAGTTTTCGCTTGTTTACTGCTGCAGTGTCACTGGTAGGAATACAAACATGTTTTGTCTCCAAGCTAACTCTTTACTTGTGTGGGTTTGCATCAGGACACCATAGAGCTCCTGCAGGCCAGAGTCAGCGCATTGGACTCTGCTACTCTGGATCAAGTGGAGGCCAGACTGCAGGTAACTCATCCCCAACACAGTTTACAGGGTTGTGGGCAAAGGGTGTGTTTTAAAACGAACAGAAAAGTCATTTGCAATTTGATTCCACTCTGAGTTGTATGTTTCCATTGAGCCGTTTTTGTATTTAAAAAGCTTCAGAGATGTATGTATTTTCTTTTATCTAAATGCTTTTGAAATCGTATCTGCAGCACAAATTGGGCATTTATGTCTAGTCGGGGAAATTAACCACTTTTATTCCACCATTTAGAGTGTCCTCGGAAAGATGAATGAAATTGCTAAACACAAGGCAGCCATTGAGGATGCTGACACACAAAACAAGGTTAGTAATTTTTTTGTCATTTTACATTTTTGAAAGCTTAAATTCCACACTGTATACATCAGACAGTACAAACCTTAGCATTATTATAAATTAAACAGAGTAAGCATCTCAGATGTGTTGATACTAAGTTACTAGTAACTACTAGGGACATTTAGTCCACCTGTGATTGCTCAATCGTGACACACTTTCTGTTGTAAGTTTCAAAATAAAGAATATCCTGGCAGACTCGCATGATGAGTATTTTTTTAAATAATTTGATGCTAATTTAATATTTTGCTTTTTCTCACTTGGATATGACATTATTACTTTTGAGAGAAGAATTTGCAAAGGTCCAAAAACATAATTTGATTACAAGATTACATGCAATATGGGCTCTTAAAAATAAAGTTGTTTTTTTTTTTTGTTTACTATTCGACAAAACATGTAACTGCCAGCTGAGCCATGTGTGGCTGCATGCACCTGCAGCCTGACACAAACAAGATGACCTGCATTCTGAACTGCTGCCATGTGAAGCTGAACTTAGCACTGTGCAATGAGTATTACTTCAGGAAGCTGAGGGGAATAGTAGAGCCTTGCTTAGTTTCAGGTTAACTGGTGGTCTTTCTGTGATTAAATGTTCCTGTGTGTTCACCTGTCAGGTGTCGCAGCTCTATGATGCTGTGCAGAAGTGGGACACCATGGCCACTTCTGTACCTCAGGTGGTGCAGCGGCTTGTAGCTGTTAAGGAGTTGCACGAACAAGGTAAGACACAGGACCTGAAGCTGGTTATGCTTACATACTTAGTACACATGTACCCATCATAAATCCATAAAATAGTATGGATTTAGTTTTAGGGCGGTGGGGTTTGTCACATCGTTTTACAAATTATGTTATACTAGTGCAGTGTCCGTTCAAAATGTGCCCATTCTGAACGGGCCCGTTTATGGTATGCACCACAGCCGGCCATAATGTTGTTCTGCACGTGCCTGTGAGCTAGCTTTGTTTGCTGTATGGGGTCGGATTTGAGACCGTGCCACTGGACCTGAGCATATGCTGCTGCACCCGAAGCATATCCTGCCACACAGACTACTTTTTACTGGCACAGCTCAGTTCGAAAACCACTCATCCAAACAACTTCACACGCGACACTGCACATCCTTGAGTCCTAAGTAATAAATCTGCTGAATTTCAACTCCATACAGTGCCAGGTTCTAGAGATATTGGTGCCACAAACAGACAGAGATTTCTGTCTTTATAGTTAGATTAATGTGCTGCCATTGAAGAATTGGTTCATATTGCAAATATTGTAATATTTTTGCTCCAAGGGAAACTTCCACCCCAGTAAGGATAATAACAATGAAAAGGTGTGTGTGTGTGTGCGTGTGTGTGAGTGTGTGAGAGTGTGGTAAAGAACCTTGAATTGACACCCTTGAGAGTTCAAGGAGACAATGTATGTAGGTTAGTAGGGGTGGGGGGTNGAGGCATTAAAGATTCACAATATGTAGCATGTAGCCACAGAACACAACAGAGTGAACTGAGATTATTTTCAGGCAACGTCTGTACTGAGACCAGGGTCGGGTTGGCTGTCGGGAGACTTTTCCCGGTCTGTCGGCTGGTGGCCTTTGCACTGCACAGTATAATACTAATTAAAATTAACTTAAACTAAGCAAACATAATTTTTTTCTTTCATAATTTTCTTGATNTAATACTAATTAAAATTAACTTAAACTAAGCAAACATAATTTTTTTCTTTCATAATTTTCTTGATGCTTAGACGAAAAATGGATTCTAAAAAGAGAAAGGGTGGCACGGAGAAAAAGCGGATAATTATGGACTTATTCGCCCTTGACATCATTGCCATTTTCGTCTGGTCATCCTATATACACCNCCCCAGCTAGACACTTTAAATTCCCAAATTCCCGGTAAAAATTAGGATCCCAATCCGACCCTGACTGAGACTGATTTGCATCCACAGTGGGAATCATTGTGAGACAAAAGATTAAAACTAAGTGAAAATGGGATTCAAACGGATAATGGAATTATCCTAAACCATGCCATTCCATTATGACAAAGAGCAAAAATAAGTGAAAGGAGAGTTCAGAATGGTAATAGAATTAGACTAAATCTTACAATACTGGTAAACACTTCCTGGGGGGGAAATGAGAAGCATGGTTGTTCTATATCACATTATCATCTTTTTATTGTTTAGCAGATGAAAGCAGAACCTTGGTATTAATAGATTACATTGATAATTCATTTCTGAGGACTGAAAGAGGTCATTTATCATCCAGACTCTCTTTGCACCAATCTGTCACACTCTGCAGCTAAAGTGTTTTTTTTTTTTTTTTTTTNTTTTTTTTTTTTTTTTTTGGTCAATAAAATTTTAACTGCATTGATATTTTTCTCTCCCTCTCTCTCATTTTCTCCCTCTGAATGCAAACAAATGTGGGAAAACAAAGCTTTATCTTTTGCCTTTCATGCACAGTTTGTCATCAGTTCAAGATTAAATGCATCCCTCTCTGCCGTCCCACCCCTAGAGCAGAAATGTGTAAGTTTAACCTCCAGTACTCCATTTGATTTATTCTTTCTCTCTATCCCTCATCTTCTAGCCATGCAGTTTGGTCAGCTTTTGACCCACCTGGACACAACTCAGCAGATGATCAACAACTCTCTGAAGGACAACACTACCCTGTTAACACAGGTAGAAAATTCAAGATTACCATATTTATGTAAAAAATACAAATACTGGCATTCCTGTGTATTCGTTGGAGACAGCGTCGAAGCACTATTTGAGATTTTAATAACACCGATTACTTAGCATCAAGTCTGAGCTACCGCTGTCATGGGAACACTGGAATTGCATGTTAATGCATTCGTATGAGGAAGAAATGCGGGTGTCTGATGCATTCTCAAATATACCTTTTAGTGTGAAGCAAGCTCAGCTCTTCATGGCCAGGAGCAGCAATAAAAGAAAATGCTGTTGTCCATTTGGAGGACAGAGGCATTCTAACGATTTCTTGCTCAGTCAGCCTGTGCATTCACAGTTCAGTGCTTCTGAATGGACTTTGCGGTTGATTTTTGGTTTAAAAAAAAAAAAAAAAANAAAAAAAACGAACCTTGTACAGTCAGGAAAGTCCTGGCCTTCGTTCTTGTAGACATGCACGGTCCTATAGAGCCTGAAGGCCTAAATCTGATTTTACAAGCCTTCATTCCTTGACCCGCAGCAAGCTCTGTTATGTGTGGAGTTACAGTTAATAAATGTTTTTAGCACTTCTGTTTCCGCATAACATCTCTCTCTCTCTCTCTGCAGTAAGCACTCTCTTCCTTTTAAAGGACTATACCCACCCATTTTGCATGTTTGAGCCTAATATATTCAATTTTCATACATGTAACGTTACTGACAATCATTTCCCAAAGCATACTACTGGAACAGTGAATTACAAAAAAAATTTTCCCTACCTTCCAGCCCGCCATTGATTTCAGTTCATTCTGGTACACTATTAAAATCAACTTGTTGAAACTTGAAACGTTCTTGGGATAGGAAATCCAGCATCACGAACAAGACTTGTATTCAGGTTTTTTGTTTTTCCGAAGTTTCATAATTTTAAGTGCAATAAAAAGCGCGGAGTGAATGTATGTCTCCACCGGGGAATATAGTCCCAAAAGAAGACCTGCGTTTATNAAGATTAAGAGATTTTGCAAAATATCAGGAAAGCTGAAATATGGTTTTATCCTTTGGGAAATGATTGTCAGTAACGTAACATGTTACGTATTTGTTTAATTTGCATGTTTTTTGTCTGTTTGATTTAATGTTTTCTTACGTATGTATGTAATTATGTTTTTAATGGACCCCAGGAAGACTAACAACTGCATTGCGGAAGCTAATGGGGATCCATATACAATAAACAATAAACATGTATTAAAATGGAATATATTAGGCTCAAACATGCTAAATGGATGGCATGGTCCTTTAATGACGTTCCTCTCGACTGTGCTTATTGAGTGTCGCTATTTCAAATATGTCACTTTATCTCTACTCACCATCTGTTCCCAGTCCTTACCTCATGTCTAAAGCTATTGTCCCTCTAACTATGACTTCTCTCTTCCCTCCTGCTCACTTCTCTTTTGACCTGCTTTTTCATCCTCCCTCAGGTGCAGCAGACTATGAAGGAAAACCTGCTGGCTATAGAAGAAAACTTTGCAGCACTAGATCAGAGGGTGAAGAAGCTCTCCAAATAAAATGAGACAGAATTTGGACCAGTCCAGGACATTGTAGAACATGGACAAATGGGATAGAGTGTGCAGAGGGGGAGTAGGATTTGCTCTGGCCACTCCTCCCATGCTCTTCCTCCACCTATGCCTTTTTTTTTTTTTTTTTTAATGGAATATGAGAGCTGTAAAAGGTAGAATATGAAAAAAAGGAGACCAAAAGTCCTTCCATATCCTCCATTTTTCTCTTGCTTTCTCTTGCATCAAATTGATAACTCAAAAGACTCGACCTATAAATGCCATTGATTGCAATCTCCTGTTAAGCATATGGAGTTTTAGACTAGATTGTTTTTATAATTAATATTAAAAATGAGAAATCCTGCCACTCCCGTCTGAACATCACACTAGCACTGAGTTTGTAGAATACGCTCTGGTCAACTAAAATGGTTCATGCTAGTGTTGGATGGCTAGTTGACACGTATGATAAGGTCGTCTTCAGTTGCACAGAAATCAAGATCTGCTGTTGTATAGTATAGCAGGAGCACACACTTTACGTGTGAATGTTGGAGAAAGAAAGCTTGTAAATATGCGTGTTCCTAATGTTTCTTCATGCTCAGTCGCTTGTAACTATATTATTATGACTGAGACCAGATGCCACAGACAAACTTTTAATCTGCTCGGTCATTGCCTACAAATCAACTGTATTGTATATCTGTGGTCATGGAAACTGATCAATAAAAAGTGTGATAAGCTTGGTTCTGTTTATTTTGTTGGATAAATAAAATTCTAGATTTTTGTTAACATTTGGTAGTCATTTGCAGTTGTCTACCTCATACTCAACTATTGAAAAACAAAAAGTCCAATTAGCTTGATTTGAATCAAGTTGAGGTGTCTGAAGTTACTTTAAAGAAGGTGGCCATATCTTACAGAAGTTTAAAAAAAATCAACATGAAAGTAGTAATGAGGTTAAATACCATTTAAAAACTAGTACAGAGCTCAAAAATGAGTACCTTATTAGTTTTATAAATCACAAATCCAGTTTGTGGTTTTCTCCAGTTAAAGGCGTGGGTGCTGTGCCATCTGTGACCACTAGGTGACAGCATAGCCTCATAAAAGCCTCAAACCCTCAGCGCACAGTTTTCAACGATATTATCTAATGGATAATATCTAATGATATTATCCCTAAGTACTCCTTTTCCCGCTATACTTGTTTAGTTTTTTTTTGATCATTGCATCGGCCTGGAGTTTATTACACCTTTACAAATGTGTAAACTCTTTTCTCTAACAATCCAGTTATCTGCATTGATATTAAATGAATGGTATCTTGACACTATGCAAGCTGGATTGGAGTTTAATATCCCTGATTAATCTATGGCAGAGATCAGATCTATGTGTGGCTTTGCACAAGGAATAAACTACACAATATTTTATCATAAAGACAGGATGCTTAAAAAAAAGGTGAAAGTTTGATTCCTCTTTTAAACACAACCTTGGCCATACCTGAAAAAAACAACGCAGAAGAATAAAATCAGACAAAGGAAAGGTGTCATGCCCAGGTCAGGTAAAACAGTAGCTACAGTGAAGTAAAGTATTATTTGTACATAATTGATAGTATTTTTTATTGATTTGCATTGAGTAACAAATTGGTGTTGATAAATGTATGAGGACGACTCAGAAATACGATAAATCAACTACAAAGTTATTCACAGACGCAAAGTGTCAGTAAGGGAACTATCTTATCTCATTTGATGAGATAAGATAGTTAACTTCTATAAACTGTTTGAATAATAGTTTACTGTCTTTGTGGACTGTGGACTGAATGTGGACTGAAGTGGTGTTCAACAGAAACATCTAGTCAGGAGGTCGCTTTCATAATAATTTTAAAAAAACTTACGATTATGTCTTCTCCAGCTGGACACAGCCCTGTTCAGACACAATGGCCATTGGTTCATTTTCGTTCCGTAAGCAAAATAAGACAAAATAACATAGGACAAACCTCTGTTGTTCAATATCTGGATCATATCTGCATCTTAGCTGTGTGTTGTACCTGCCTTTCACCCGTCTAACATCTTTATTTTATTCCTGAGAACAATATTTTAACATTGTTAAAAACAGCTTTCCAGTTCTCCTAAACGTTGGGAAGCTGAGTAGAAGCCATCAGCACAGTGTGAGTGGAGACTGGCCAGCCTGGACAGATCAAATGTGACTGGCTGGGAATTAGATCCAGTGCTCGAACTTAGAAGGGAATGCCCCGGATGTGCAGAGACATACTGTATACTGTATATCATGTTGTACTCTATTTGTCCTTCTATTTTGGGTGTTCTGGGGACAGCCCAACCCATCTGTTAAAAAGACATCTTTACCAATTTTGGTTTTCAAAAAGGTCAGATTGTTGATGACAACACCAAAAACTTTTTTTTTTTTTCAATTGTAGCCCACTGTAGCTCTGATCAATACCAGGATCAATACACAATGAATGTAAATCATTGAAATGCCAATCTGAAGGCCAGTTTCAAAACAATTTAGCAACATCATTTATCATACTCTAAACAGAAATTCTTAGAGATAGTCTAGCTCATAAATTCAAGCTAAGGTCAAGTCCAAAGGAAACAACACAAATTCCCCCCGATTCCTGCCCCACAAGCCTTTACTCCACTGGGCAATGCAGATACTGACGCTGCTTCATCTTCAGGCAGCACATTGGTCTACAGAGCGGCTGAGCACAAAACAGGCTGTAGGGAGCATAATTGCTCCAAAATCTGTGTTTCTGGTGCAGGTATGGAAAACTAAGAGGAAGGGAAGAGAAGGATGGAGGAAGAGCCTGGAGTGTGTATCACTACCAGCATACACACCTGTTCAGACAGGCTTTTAATGTTTAATGCCCTACAGTCTCTGCTTTGGCTTGATTTTGCTTTCGCCTTTTTTCCTTATGTGTTATCTTTGACACACGTCAGCGCTAAGAAATGTTTGACAAATCATGGGCACTAATCGTGATTTTAGATGGTGACAATAACACACTCTTGTCAAAGTCTGTACATTGGAAAATACTCTCCATCCAATTGATATATAATAGAGAGTTTGAAGACAAAGCCATGAAAATTGTTAAGGTAACTGAGGACAATACATCTGAATTACCTAAACATGAATAATCATAGGGGTATGGAAAGTAACTACAGGCTGATTAAAATTTATATAATCAAATAGTTTACAAATAGTCAAATAACGCCCCCAAATTATTACCCTTAAAGCTAAGCAATAATAACCATTACAATGATTACTAATGGTAGTTATCCTAAACCTAAATCCAGGCACAGAAATATAAATGCAGAGG
This sequence comes from Lucifuga dentata, assembly GCA_014773175.1. Taxonomy (NCBI): domain Eukaryota; kingdom Metazoa; phylum Chordata; class Actinopteri; order Ophidiiformes; family Bythitidae; genus Lucifuga; species Lucifuga dentata. The sequence continues at coordinate 445,658 of VXCM01000706.1, forward strand.
AAGATCATGATATAAATCATAAATCAGCTGCAAAGAAGAGAAGGAAGGCTGCCTGGTCTCTGCATCTATTTGTCAGATTTCCTGAATGAGTCTGAACAGGTGAAGAGGTATGAGTGAAGAAGATGAAGGATAGAAGAGACATGCAGAGGTCAGAGTAAAACAGATATCATTGCGGGGCAGATTGACACTGCGGGCAAATAAGAAAGGTAAGAGAGCGAAGGAGATAATGTTCAACGGTAAACAGTGTTTAATGGGCTCACAAGTTTTTCTACAAAGCCTTGCTAAAGCTCCAAACACAGAGATCACATCTAAAATCTAACAAATGGATGTGACGTTTAGTGATAATGTAATTCTCCAGAAAATTTACATATAACTGGCATAATTACTGAGTTTATGGGGGAAAAAGAAAGAGAAAGTTTGCTTCTGAATATTTGATTTAATAATAAAAGTAAACTTCTTGCAGAAATGCAACATAAAGGACATGATAAATGGCCATATTCTATAGACAACAGAATTGTAACATTGGCCTCAGCTAAGATGGGCATTGGCAAATGAGATGAATGCAATGACAGTTGGGAATGGGGGAGAAAGAATGTATGCCAAAGCACTTTTTGTCAAAATTGTAGTCTTAAAATCTTACCTTTCTCTGCTTCACTTTTCATTTAACAGACACAGCCAGATGGCTTTCATGGAGCATTTCTTCTGTGGTTTGTAAAAACACGGCAACTTTTCTTCAGGTTTAGTGAGCAGCTGTTGATAAGCTGAAGTGTGTGACTCTCGGCTGGTTGTCAGGGACTCAAGAAAAGAAAAACACAGTAAGACAATGAGAAAGGGCAAGCTGGGGGGCAGACAGTTTACTGTATCACCTTACATGCTAACAGCTGTATCAGTTGGTCTCAGTTCAGAGAGGGAAAGATTCCGACAGCTGGTGTGTGTATATGTGTGTGTGTGTGTGTGTGTACATGTGTTTGTGTGTGTCAGGGGGAGCTGGGTGTGGAGAACTGACCAAGGGCACAGGACAGAGAGAAGGGAGCGTGGTGACTAGAAATTCCCCAGACTCTTTCTGCCTGTAAAACAGAAGGAAAATTAGATAAGCACTGATTTTGGTGAATACTATACTAACTCCAAACGTGAACAATAACCATTGTTATCTTTTATTTCTTTAAATTTGAAATATCAATATTCATTCTAGCAGCCTGACTAAAGAGAAAAATGCAATGAAGTCTTTTGTCCATGTTTAAAGTGGAAAATACCAATTTAAGAATTAAATGACAAGCAGACAAAATTATATTAAGTAAGTGAAATTGTCAACAGGGAGTCAAATTTACAATATCATGGCAGTTTACTGGAGCACAAACGATACTAAAATTTTGAGGTTGATACCGAAAGTCGTATTTGAAAGTTTAAAAAAATGGACAAATATGTTGCTAATGATTTTTTGGTTTACATAAACTATAAAATTAACAAACATGTTTGTCCACAATCCTACAAATTTGGATATGAAAGATTTGCAGCAAAGAAAAATCTTACCAGTAAAGTTAATTGGAAATGAACAAATACATTCAAAAAAAAAAAAAAAAAAAAGAGAAAGAGAAAAGAAAGAAAAGAAACTAAATTAAACTTGAAAAAAAGATCAAAACATACATCTAAATACAGCCTGTAGAAAATACGGTTATCTGCGAGCATACATGTAGATATCTACCCTGCTGATATGAGCTTTATAATTACCATCTGTAACAGAAGAGTGAAAGTGGAGCTGATCCAGATGAACAGACAATGCAGTCTGGAGCTTGTTTACACTGTCAGCTAAGTTTGCTCGACAAAACTCCAACCACAACAGAAGACACACCCAGAATAATAGAATAAATATAGTATAGTGCTTGTATTGCACTTTTGACATCCTTTTATTCATTCACTATAGGTCACATTTGAAAATAAAAGCAGAACACATCAGCAGCATGTGAAAAAGAGGCAACCCAGATTTGCGGTTGTAAACAGTGTTTTATAATGATTGTAACACAGACGACGGGACCGACAAAACAAACAGACGGCAGGGATGGATGGAGGAGGAGGAGGAGGAGGAGGNAAAAGTGTGCTGAACTACTCAGCAACAGCCACTCAATTGGTGACGTGTTCCCGGTGCTTCCTGTAGCTTTAGCCCGGGTCCTAGAGACAGTATTGCAGCTTTCTATTCGCTACTTGCCGCTGTTGCTATGGGCTGTACATGTCTAGGCGCGCACGCTGCGCCGTGCATGGAAAACAGTTGTGTGCTGAGTTTGGGATTAGGGCAGAAGTGTCAGGACCCACTTGCAACATGATGAAACGCTGCTTTTCTTCTACTGGCACTTCTTTTTTTTTTTTTTTTTTTTTTTTTTTTTTATAAAAACCTTGACCCAACACAAGCCTGTCTGCAAAAAGTCATCTGTTCCGACAGCAATGAACTACATTTCGTTCCACGTTGCACTCTGCACTACATTCACTTGTTATGCTTGTTTACGTGGCTTCTTTAATTAATAGATGGTTATATCATGCCGTTATTGTTTTGGATAGGTTACCAGTGTTTAATGGTTTCAGGTTTTGTTTTGTTTTGTTTTTTTAGCATATACTTATCCAATTTGGTCAAAGACAGTTTTCCGCCACAGTGGACTAGTTAATTGTCCTAGAATTTAGGCATATCTGAGGAACTGACCCTTCAATTAACTTGGTGTGAATTTCATGTGAAACATTATATTCATATTGAAGAGTTTTATTGGACTTATGGTGCTTTATAGTAAATTTAAAGTAGTTTTTAACATGTTTTATATATCTTAACACTCAATAGTTTTATATTTATCAAAAGAATCTGCAAAGATATCATTTTGACTTGGTCATAGTTGGTCTTGTCTGTTAGATACATCCTAAATAGGCTATTCCTATAGGGATCTATAGTGATTTATTTTGACCTGTTAACACATATAGTGATTTTGAATGTATGCCTTTAAAATAAATAAATCCGCTATACTATTACCTTCTTATAAGGATATTGTTTTGGTGCGATGTGTTCTATATATCCCCTGTAAATTTTAGTTTTTAAAAACGAAATAGTACAAAAAAACAGAACAATATTATTTTTTATCAAATCAAAAATATCAACACCTGTCACACATAATAAAAGTTTTAATTACATTCTAATTAGGCTCGGACCCTTGCCACGCATTACACTGAATTCGTAATATGAACTGTTGGTTCACACCCCGCACCGACCGTGGGTTTTTATGTTTCGCTGTGTGTGTGTGTGTGTGTGTGTGTGTGTGTGTGTGTGTGTGTGTGTGTGGTCAGCTAAATAAGAAGTATCTGAAAAATTAAGTGCACCTGCCCTCCATCACCTGAAAGGTTAGCCCTTTCAGGGTGTTTTCTCTCCCATATTGGGAATGTGTGTGGTTAGTGTCACCTGCAAAGTTTACACCTGTTATCAAAAGTCAAGTGAGATTATTCAGCTGGAAACGTTCGCAAAATTAAAAAAAAAAAAAAAAAAAAAAAATACCGGAAAAGTAAATACTAAATACTAATTAATACATTAAAGACTGTTTTATACCACTATAAAAAATAATCCAAGGTATGAAAATTGATTCGGCCATTGTACTCCGGCAACTAAACAATTCTTCGACATTAGATATCCTTGCATATATGTATATTTTTAGATTTTTGTTAGAGCCTACTATGTTTAATAAAACATGTTCTGATTCTGCTGGTGTTATCCCCAGCTAGAAACCGGTTGCCAAGCATTGCATCATTCCTTTCATGTGACTCCCATACGCCCCAAATTTGTCCTGGCCGTCTTATGACTGCATCACACTCACTGCTCGTACAAACTATACAAGATAGACAGGGAACGACCATCAGAACCCGCCCTAAACCCCGCCCATGTACTTAAATGCGCTCACACCATTGGATGTCGCCAAGGAAAAGCTCTTAGTTCACTTCTTCTGATTGGGCTACCGGCACGCCAATCAACGTCATAGGGTTTAGTTGTAATAAAGCAGCCTCCCTGGCATAGTTCGGTTGGCCTCTTCCTCAATATAAACACCGCCGGGAGTTTCCGTAAAATCACATTCAGCCATCAAGACTGAACAATGGTTAACATGAGCTATCACCATTTTTTACTAAAATATCCACATTCAATTTCAAGACAGTCGAGAAGGCGAACGAATAAAAGAAAAAGGGTAAGTTGGACTTTTCTTGTAAATACTTGTGGTTGATGTTTTTGTGTCTGGCTGTCAACTAAACTTGAAGCGTCCGATTTACTGGGGGAAAGGAATGTGAATGTTTTTAGCAGCTTTCCCAAAACCATTTTTAGAATAACGCTTGTCCAAATCAATCATGATTTACGCTGACCTACTTGTTTTTATGTTATGTCTGAGTGCACTTCGTCTGCCAAGTTGTCAAGTCCGTAAAGCTGGGAAGTTTCAAGGGGTTTTGACAGTTGAGCGTTGTAGATGTTTTCGTCAGAACACCCGTTAGATATTTAAGTATCAGTTTATTTGGGTAAATAATGTAAGTTAGAGATCATTACGGACAGATTTGAGCTTTTACTCCATGTGACGCCTTGACAGTAATTAATGGGTCTGTTGACACCTGATAGGTTTTTATTTTGACGGCTTTATTTGTTTTCTATAACTTTACAGGTTTGACACATGCGTTTTGAGTAACTTAAAGGTTCGCCAATGAATGGAAAATAAGTGTATTTTCTTTATTATCTATTTTGTCCCTGTCTTGTCTTCCTCCCTTTTGTTTCGCCCATTCCTCCTGCTGGACTTACATTTCCATGACGTAACTGTCTCGGCTTACAGTGGACATGTAGCCCGAACCAAAAAAGAACAAAAATAGCGGTACTTCTATAATTAAAAATAAAAAAAATTAACCAGTCAGTACATTTTATTAGCCCGCACTCAAGTTTTAATACGCGTATGAAGGTTCACTAACGGGAAGTTTTCCATCTGATAGTGCAAGATTTTATTTTTAATCACTGTAAAACTCGGAAGTAACATTAACACTAATAGCTACATCTACGAATAAATGTGTTTATATTGTTCTTTTACACGTAGAAAATAAATCTTTAAAAAGCAGAAAAAGACGCGTTTATTCACATATCGTGGGATATATCTTCATCAAGACATCAAGACGATTCTAATATTTTTACTGTCTTTTTTTTTTTTTTTNTTTTTTTTTTTTTTAGTACAGCTGTAAACTGTGAATAAAAATCGCCATAAGTGCTTGTACAGATGGATCAATATTAAGATGCACTGTGCCATTTGTTTTTGATTCCAATGTGGCTGAGGGCCGTAGAAAGTAGGGGGCGCAGTAGAAAACATTTTGACTGTTGTTTACAACAAATAAGTGATATGAATTATATAGTTTTCTCCACCCCTGACTTTAACAATTATTAGCAATATTTTTGGTTTGTTTTCCAAAGCAGCAATTATTAAGTTTTTATCATCCTTTGTTTCCAAACCAGTTTTGTATTTGTGCAGATCATCATTTTGATTGTGAAATCTCAGCAAATTTCAGACTTCACATAAGAAATATTAAATAGAAAACAAGATTAACCCATGAACTTTTTTTTTTTTTTTTTNTTTTTTTTTTTTTTTTGTCTTTCAGAATTGTTGGGACAAGTTATCTCCAACAAATTGGCAGACTTGATTACCAGAGACTTTCTAAAGGTGAATTGGTCTTATGTTTACATGAATTCGTTCTGATTACATCATTTTGCTTCTTTTTTGCATTAACATTACATTAGAATGTTAATATTAGAATTGAGTTTTGTCTATTTGTTACATATCTTTTGGGTCTTCCAGGGTCTGTCAGCTTCTGTAATTTTAGTGCAGTACAGTCATTCAATCACTTAGTGTCACTGTTATTCCATTACACATTTAAGTGGACTACGTAGTATATTGTACTTTGGTCTAGTTTGCTTTGATGACATAAACTCCTACAGATAAAGGCTGATTTCAGTGCTTTATGGTGGTATAAGTAATTATGCAGATAAAGCTGTTTGCTGTGTTATCTACAGTTATGCACGCCATATTTTATCACAAAGTAACTACAATCAGAACTCAACCAGTTGCGGAAGAGAAGAGACTGTGCATTCTCCCCTTTATCTCAGCTGCTTTCCTAACTTTCTCACGTCTTGTGCCCCCCCCCCAGGTCCAGTGTGAACTGTGTGGCCGAGTATCTGTGCATTGTGACTGAGTGGCGAGATGACTGCCGAGTGGCTACACCTGCCCCCGCCGTACCCCCCTGGTGTGGGGCCGCTGTATGGTGCAGAGTTGGAGGCGTGGTATGAGGACCTGCAGGATATTCTGGGCTCTGACACGGGAGGGGCAAAGCTGGCACGTGCCCCCCCATCCACCGAGGTCAGTAGCTGGAAGAAAGAAATGGCTATTACATCCATGATGAGTGTGAGTTTTCCATTGTAATGCGTTTACTGTACAATTTCATATTTTCTTTCGAGTTTCATTTAATCGCGGGGCGAAAGAAAAAAATTTCCGTTTGCGTATCAACTGCATTTAACTCACAGCATGACAGTTAACATGCTTTATGTGTCGATGTTTTCTCTTATTTTTTTCTCTTTGTGCTTATAGAAAGAGCCAGAGTTTTTGGATGTTCTGGAGAGTTGTTCTCTGACGTGGCTGACGGACGGAAGCCAGACGTGGGGTGAAAGTGTTCAGAGGACACCAGAGGAGATCCACAACACCCAGCCTCTCCATCACACCTCCTCATCCTCTTCTTCTTCTTCCTCCTCTTGCTTGAGTCCAGCTGGTGTGGAAGAACGGCGGGCGGAGGATGAGAGTGGAAGTGGAGGCAATGGCTCAGGAGGAGGTGGTAATGACCTGCTTCCTCCAGAGTTCTTTGAGTTGCTGAGTGAAGGAGGAGTAGGAATGGTGGAGCCAAGCGGAGCTTTGGTCAGCAGTGGCTATTATCACCATCAACATCACCAGGCTAATGTCTATCCTGCATCTCCCTCAGCCAGTGAGGAGGAACTGCCCTGTGTCCCCGATTCTCCATCCTGCTCTTCCTCAGCCTCCCAGTCGCCATCTCAAAATTGCTCTTCTCCCTCCTCACCCATCGCTTCTCCTTCCGTCTACCCAACCTCCCGCCTGGGAAAACGAAAGAGGACCACCAGTGAGAGGGGCGCCAGTACCCTGTCCCCTTACAACTCTTCCACCACACGGACATCTTCGTCCTATTCCTCTGCGAAAAAGAGCCGGAAAGAAAAAGAGCAGGAGAACGAGAGGAAGGTACACGAGTTGACAGAACAGAATGAGCGTTTGAAAGCGGAGATTGAAAGGCTGGGAGAGGAGGTACAGAGGACACGTAGAGCCCTGATAGAGAGACTAGTCAACACCAGAAAATGAGAGGAAAGAGAGACAGGATATAAGACAGGCAGGATGAAAATGAGATGACATGTCCTACAGAATTGGAATACGCAGTGGTAGGGATGAGGTGTAATATGGTGGTCATGAAATGCCTGTTAGGAAAAGGTGGAAACCAAAGATTTTTTTTTTTTTACTTAAGAAAGGAAAGCTGATATGGTAGGAGAAGAAAAGTGATGAAAGTAAGACATGAAAAGCAACAGAGAGAAGAGGCTGCAACAGCACTGCGGCAAATACAGAGACACAGCATGTAAGGAAAAGAACAGAAAGCTCTGAGTGCAAATCTTACAATGGTTTTGATGAATGTTATCCTTTAGGAGTGCTTACCATGAAGCTTCATCAAGAGCATCGTCTTGATGATTTGTATGTAGGACAGAAAGAGACTTAACATTAATTGAGAGCGCATTTCATTGTCATGCCTTCCTACCATTTTGCAATAAATTGTAATTCCTTCTTAAAGGGCTGAAATCTGGCTAGCAGAGATTATTTGCCCCAATATGAGGAGAGTTTTGGAGCTCAGGAAGTTTGAAAGTGCCCAGTGCAGTGTGATTATGAGAGAATGATTTTTGGGAGAGAGATCATATGCTTTCTTACTTTTTTATAACCTATGGCTTGTGTGTTTGTGTATTCAGGTTTGGCAAGTAGCACCCAGCTATACTTTCTATACTGACTTTTTCTATTACAATTGAAATTAGAGGTAGAATTGCTCTGTATGTGTTGTTCTACCCTTATTTGCTATTTTTATATACTCCTGTAATATATTCATTTGTACTGTAACAGCCTGTACTGTAATATATACCAACATATCCTCTATCCATGTTATTTTTTTTTTTATTGTAGTCATAAATTGTTAACTGTAGGATAATATGCATGGCCTTTACCATTATGAGCATAAATATACATGTATTTTAACCATAATCATTTAGTTCATTCTTCACTGTAATTTGCAATAAAAGAAAACAGAGCAATTTTTAGTGTCATGTAATGCTTATTTCATTGCTTCTTAAATGAATCTGTGTCAAAGAGTGAAAAATATGTTACAGATAATTGAGAAACAATTTATAACTGAGCTGAGTTTGATCGATTTATTTTCTAGATCCAAAAGGGGTATTTATAACTGCAAAAAGAACAACATTTTCCAAGGGATATAAAAACATATCTTTACATGCAAAACACACCTTGCAGCGCTAATATCATATGCTGACTTTATCACAGCAAGAGTATAAAATCAGTTTCTTTTGGTGTAGGGATTTGGAAAAATCCCTCCATTCTGTAGCTGTATTCATTTGACTCTCTCTTTGTGTGTTTTCATTTCCCTGTCAGCCTATCCAGCATTTCATTAGTCCTCAGTGCCAATACCACATTATCTTAGATCCTGTCACGGCTTTGCCTTAAGCTAATACCCTCATCTCTCTTAGTGTACATCTTGTTCCCATTCTCCAGTATCGCACCTCAAACCATTTGAGTCTATCCTCCCTCTGACTAACCTCCATCATTTTTCTTTGTTTTTTTCCTGTCTCACTTCTTCTTGGCCTTCGGAGGTGTGGGCTCAGGACTCTTCCCCTCAGCCACAGCCAGCTGTTTCTTAAGGTCCAACAGCATGGCCACTTCTGCTATGATCACATCCTTCTCTGCCTTCTGGGCTTTGAGTACTCGCACTTTGTCTCCCTGTAACAGATTTAAAGGATAGGGAGCGATTAATTTGTCACACCTAAAATCTGTTTGATAAAACAACATGTATGAACAAAAAAAAGACTTACATTTTCCTTCTTAAGTTTTAAGCCATTATTTAAGGTGGTATTTTGTGAGCATGGAATCATAATTTTCCATTTTAAAATAATGAAAATCACTCATTTCTGGCAGAACAGCGGTTTTCTATTTCATCCCTACTTGATGGAAAGTGTTTTGCGGCTTGTTAATTTTCCAATTTTTAACACTAATATTTAAACTTACATTTATTTAAATTATTTTATTTGTTTCAGTTGCCATTAATTGTGTACATGATTTGATTTTTGGACAGATCGTCATTTTTATTTCTGACAGTCAACAGCAACTGCATTGTGATGCAAAGAATGCGATTTACGTGCAATGTAATTAAAACAATCCAATTAATAATGTCAATTTCATTGCCAAAAGTGTTCAGTCGCGTCAAATAAAAGGAATTTAACAGGTTATCAAAACTGTTCAGTTGCATCAAATAAAAGGACCTTTAATAGGTTTATCGATCTAAAACGTTCATAAAGTAAGCAGTAGATTAATTTAAAAATGTGTTGCCACCAACTCGTGATCTCACCTGCTCAGCCACAGCCTGTGCGAGCTGCTTGGCTTTCTCTGGATCCGCGCCATTCACCCACACCGCCTCAGCACCAGCACCAGCAGTAGCAGGGGCGGGTGCAGCAGCTGGTTTAGTGCTGGCAGCATTTTGAGTTGTTGTCTAAGGATGGAAGTATATGGCGATTTGTTGTTTATGAGGCATCTTCAACATTATTATTTTAGGCGAGCGTTCGTTTTATAGCACAAAATATCACTCGTCACTCGTGCTGTCAGGATTTCGTGAGTTGCGGCGTATGAATGGACAATGAAACAACGGGCACATACAGATAAATAAATAAAGATTGAAACATGTTAGGATGTTAGACAAGCTGCTAGTGTTAGTGAACACACTAATGAACATTAGCACAGCAGCACTAATGTCACTCTTGACAAACAAACGGCTCTTGATACCTTTTTTTTAGGCGGTTCCTCCTCAGGCTAGAGGTAAGCGGGGTTGAGGAACAGATTTAGACAGGGTTTATTGTTATCTACGTTATTGACACTTTAATATACGGTTAACATATTCATAGTATATAGTATATTTTTATTTGATGGGACAGGCTGTTTAGTTGAGCACAAATTCTTATTAATGATGACAGTCTGACAGCACACAGTTATGCTTCCCACTAAGCATTTTAAATTTTTTTAAATATCGTTATGCATTAATACTTATATTATTACAAGATGTGACTGAACTGACACCATCAACATTGTGAAGATCAAATACCTGCTGTCCACCAAATTTTTTCTTCAAAGCCTCAATCTGCTCTGCTTCCAGTTTCTGGAACAATGGACTGACCTGGGGACAAGACAGGTTGAGTGGAGATTTAAAAGTAGAAATTTAAAAATATATATGTACAAAATTAAAAAAAAAAAAAAATCAAAATTGTGAATGCAGGCCAACGCCCGTACATAAATGTAACCTTTCCGTTTAATGCACATCTTTCAAGAAAGAGCACTATTCAAGTAGCTAAGTAACTATATCATAAATCTGCAGTGTCTTGATCACTTTTGAATGCAGCATTACACTAATGACAAAGGATGTGTGTTGTCAGAGAGGCTATGTGCAAATGAGCAGTATAGGCCTGATGTGATAGACTAGTGCAGTTTGCTTGTCTGGAGACCTCAGTCACAATTGCCTTGGAGACTGCCAGCAGTGTTGGCAGGCTGCTGCATAAACATACAGCAGACAAAAGTCACTACAATTAGGCCTGAAGGGACAAGTGGCCTGAGAGAAACATGCTGTGCTAAGGCTAGAGGCCTAGAAATACCGTCTAGGCTATTATTCTTGAGTGTGTGTATGTTAGTGCCTGCAACTACATTATCCTCCAAAGTACTGAAATATTGACAGACTGTTGCATCCTCATTGTATCACCCACTGTAAACTTAAATGAAAGTTCCACAGGTTTGTGTCCACGTGTGTGTGTGTGTGTGTGTGCGTTTGTGGGGCTGTACTCACAGTGCCAATGCGATGTCCAGCACTCAGGGTACACACAAAGCTGCCGGTGCCTTGCAACATGGTGTTAATGCATGTCTGAGGAGCACTGAGTTGATCTCTGATGGTTTGGCTGACCGTTGGCATGTATGGGTATAACATCACTGACAGCAAGCAAGCAATATTCACAGCCACACCAGTTACAGTGCCCGCACGCTGCCTAAAGAACAAAAGTACAAAGATGTCGTGCATTTAAATGTTTTCGTCATTCTTACATTGGACAGAAATTTTCATAAACGCAGCACACACAAATATAAATTTCTTCTAGAATCTGACATTTCGATCTTGACACTACCCTTAGGACGCTTTGATGAGTGTGAATGAACAAGTCGGTGAATGGTCAGTTTTAACATTTAATGAGAATTACACATTTATGTCACAGTTCACAACATGCGGCACAGATATTTCCATCCATCCATATTTACTGGAATTAAAAATCACCTTTCTGCATCCCCTCCCTTGATCTTCTTCCAGGGTTCATTGACCTGAATGTACTGGTTGCCATGGCGAGAGATGTTCAGGATGTGCTTCAGGCCATCACGGATTCTGGAGGGAAATTAGATGAGCCAGTCAAACTGATAGAAGTTCAGTGTTAATCCAATTTTGCAAACGTTGTCAGATTTTACATTCAATTCAATGACATCTCTCAATCAATCTGATTAAAGTTAATTGGAATTAAACTACTTGAATGTCATTTTAATTAAAATTTCACAAACATTATTTTGCTTTTGTATGTGATTCCAATGGTCTTACTTGACTTTGTCCATGAGCTGGATGTACTGGTGCAGTTCCCAGCCCACCTGAGCCAGGAGCTTCTTATCTTCCTGCTGTAGCTCCATCACAGGCACATAGCCATCAAAGAACTTAGAGACAAACATACCCGCTCTGAAAGACAGAGGAGGAGAGATTGAATGAGAGTAAATGAGCAAAAGAAAGACAGAGAGAAAATAAATGGGGATCGGGGAAAAATAACGGAATAGTTTAAGAAAGGCAGTGAGAAAAAGAGGGACAGAACAAAAGCAGAGAGGGATGGTCATGCTACTCGACTTGCTAATTTCTTATAAATTGTAGATTTTGTTGCCAGATGTAATCCAGCAAAAACTAACACAACAGAGGCTCTTCTGAGTTTTATCACGTCTAAATTGTAGCTGTATCTAGAGCACGTAATTTTTGACATGAGTTTAATGTGTACATTTGTACATTCATGATGAGAACGTTTCTGTCATGTCTGATGCAACAAACTATTTCATATTTTACACATCTCTCCTCTGAAGAAGAAGGTCTGCCAAAACAAAATGCTTATATGTGAGAATACATTTTGTCTGATCTGCGTTCTGCATTAATGTCAATCTTTTTTAATCAGCCTGAAACTGTCACACCAGCCATTGTTTTCGATCATAGTAAAACAAAGAACTATTCTCAGTGTTATTTCTTACTGTTAAAGTGATTGAATCTTCCCCATGATCAAATAATGGTTGCTGCTGAAGTATAGAAAATAAAATTTTAAAAAATATACTGCTTGTCAAGCTGAGTGTTTCTGAAAAGTCCAACAAAATGTCTGGACTGAAAGGCAAACTGCTAATCCCACAGATAAAAGGAACCAGAGCCCTGAATCACCTATAAAAAGTGATCATAAGGTGAACATACTGCTGCTAATGATGTAGTGATTCAGGGGTTGCACTGAGGAAAGGACAGCATTCTTTTGCTAAAACAGAATCCTTTCTACCTCAAACACCTCAGGCTGGATGCAATCTACACAATATTTTTGAACCAATTAGGCATCTGTGTTGCTGCCTGAGACCAATTTTAAAGATCAAGGTGCTCTGAAAAAAAAAAAAAACTGCTGAGAAAAATCTTTGATGTGAGATTTAATCCTGATCTTTAAAAAATCATTTGAGGCAAAGTAATTGGGCCTAAATTTCACCATCCCAAACAATTTTAGAAAAGTGTGAATGAATCTCTTAGTTGTTGCTACCCTAACACACTTATTCAGAGTATAGCAACCTGAAAAACTTAGTACTTAAATTGAGTGGCAGTGAATGGCAGTTTTGTTGCGTATTTATTTTGCAAAATAAACCTATTACATATGAAATATACAAAATTTTGAGTTCACTGTCCAGTTAGAACAAATCAGAGTAGAACAATCAACACAGAATGAAATCATTAAAAATACAAAACATGTCACAAACAGCGGGAACCAACCTGTTGATGAAGTTGCCCAGGTTGTTGAGCAGCTCAGAGTTGTTCTTCAGAGCCATGTCAGCCCAGGAGAAGGCTGAATCCTGGCCCTCTGGACGCACATACAGCAGGTAGAACCGCCATACATCAGAGGGGATGCCCGTATCCTTCGCCATGTCTCCAAAAACTCCAACTCCACGGCTCTTGGAAAACTTTGTGTCCTCATAATTCAGATATTCTGGGGGGGGGGGGGNGGGGGGGGGGGGTTATACCACAAGTTACTGTCAAAAATATGTCATACTCAGTCTCATTCTGCGTGTGACTGTTGATGACAGCTGGATCTGTGATATATTATAAGCTTTCTTTCGCCAATTTTGTCTGCCCGTTTAAAACCTGTTGTCTGTCATTTTTAATGAGGGACAGCACTCCAACTAACTTCAATAAAAATGCATAAATAATGTGAGAATACAGTGTTTTTACTACTGATTCAAATATCGATCACCTTTTAATCAGTCAAATTATGAATAACTAATTGAAAGTGGCAATCAATCAACATTTACAAAACAAGTTTATAGCAATCAGCAAATAAAAAAGTGGTTACCAGTGGCAATAATGTGATTGACCAGAGTGTAGTTGTTCTGAGCACCCAGCAGGGTGCAGGGGAACACCACACTGTGGAAGGGCACGTTGTCTTTGGCCATGAAGTTGTAGAGCTCCACCTAGTGGTAGAGACACAAATCTGCAACGTGAGGTGACATCATATTAGATCATCATGAGCTCATCCAGTTCAAAGAGGACTTGTCAGCTCTCCCAAGCCCCATCTCTCACACAGTCTCTATCTCACACAGACACACAAACACATACAACATAGACTCAATACTGCATTTTAGAAGGAGAGAGATGAGTCAGAGTGAAGAATAACAATTATAAGAGCAATTAAAAAATTGCTCTGTGGCTTTTCATTTAAAAAATATTTTAATGACTTTGCAGTTGCATAAAATTCTCTTGTAAATGAGCAAGGACTGTTCCCAGTGTTTTCCACAACAAAGGCCACTTTCTAAATTCAAAATTAAAGTCGTATGTTTTTGAAGGAATTCATTTTAATGTCATGTCCATGAATTTGTATGTTTTCTTTTGCTTTATTCTCCAATTTAAACTATCATGAAACCCTTTAGGCTGCATTAATGAATGGAAGAGACTGCAGCATTAGATTCAGATATCTGTAGGAGATATGAACAGATACTATATATAGAACTAAATACACATGCATGTATTTGCCTTCAACTAAATCTACAACCTGTCTTGTAGTGGAGGGTATACACTTGAATGTAAATTTGATTCATCATTAGGCAAGCTGCTTTCCTCTGTTTCTAAGAGTATGGTTCAATGGGAATAAGACTGTGTTCCAATAGGAAGTGCCAAAGACCAGATGGACAATAAAAAAAAGCAATCAGACTAATTCCCCTTGTAAAGAGAATAAATTTGGTGCCAAACGTGTACCAGAACTCTGTTTGGCTAAAATTCTGACATGTGAGCTGGAGGAGGGTACCTGTTCAGGATTCTTCCACCACTTTTCCCATTTGTCTGTGTAGTTGGCAGTAATAGAGAGGTAACCAATGGGGGCATCAAACCACACATAAAACACCTGCAGAGGCATTAAGACAGTCATGATTGACAGTCTCTGTGTTTTATACATTGCTGTGTGTTAGATAAATGAATTCTGGATTAAAAGAATGGAAAATAAATAAAACATTATTATATTAAGGATATGTGACTGACAACTGGGTATAAAATGTGTACTGGGAAAAAAAACCTCCCATTTTACTCTTAGTGACCAAAGCAGACCTTCTCTTTGAAATCAGGGTGAGGTACTGGGGTTCCCCACAGCAGGTCCCTGGTGATGCAGCGGGGTTTGAGGCCATCTCTCAGCCAGGAGCGAGTGATCTGTTTGGCATTTGCTGTCCAGTCTCCTGTGCTGGTCGACTTGTCCAGCCACTGCTCCAACTGAGTTTCCAGCTGGGGGAAAGATGAGGACGAGAATGCTGATAAATGTTTAAACTTTCTTCCAGTATGTCTTAACTATAGACCAAGAAAACCATTTGATACAATGAAAGTACAGGAGGGCTTTATGTCTTCTAGTCTTAGGGCAAGGCTATATTACACTTCACACTTTCACCTTCAATAACAGACTAAATCTGATTTAAGCTCTGGGAAATGGGACTAAACATACACCATTAAAACTGGATAAAAGAGTTAGGGAATGCACTGAGAAATGCTCACCTTTGGCAGGTCAAGGAAAAGATGCTTGGTGGAACGGATGGCTGGAGTCTGCCTGCAGACTTTACACTGTGGTTCCTGGAAGGGACAATAGCTATTAGCAATGTACCTGATGTGGGTCAAAAGTTTCATTTGATGTTGATTATAAATTGTGCGGAACAGTTGTAGCATCGATCTGCTAAAAAAAATATTTGATATTAAATACTTTGATTCAAAGCTACTCCCACCTCTGTCAGGATTGAAAAGATGAAACTGTTAGCATAGTAGTATTGCAACTTTTACTACTACTGAGAGTAATATATCAGGTCAACACTAACAGCATTTAATCCATTCTGTAGGGATAATCGAAAGTTATTCTGAGAAATGTAGGAACTCAGTAAATGAAGTGGAAGTAGAAAAGGCAAGTAAAGAGAAAGAAGCAAGTCATTTACAGCAATGTAATGAACATCTTTAAGCAATATCTAACAGCATAAGAATATAAGATATTTTTCTTTTAAGACATATTTATTTAGGCATGTTTCAATATCTCTCCCCCATCATCCTCTTTGTAATAACAGATTCATCACTATCCTCCTCTTCCTCTCCATCATTACTATCTTTCCACAGCTTGTCCCTGCAAACTCACCCTGAGTTCCACGGCATTGATGAGCCGCCCACACTTGTCACATTGGTCACCACGGGCTTCTGGGTAGCTGCAGCAGGGACAGATGCCTTCTACAAAGCGGTCAGCCAGGAAACGCTGACAATTCTCACAGCGGAGCTGCTCCACTGTGTCTTCCATCAGGAAACCACGTTCATGGAGTCGCCAGAAAATATCCTGGGCTATCCTGAAAGGACAGCAGAGGACAGTGAGGGTGGAGGCATTTTTTTAGGATATAATATCACTTTGTTTCTTGTCCAGGGGCAAATACAGAAAGATTCATTGATAAATTAATTAGCCTAAGTACATCAAAATAATAAACTACTATTTCAATAATCAATTAACTCATTTATCAAGCAAAAACACTAAAAATATTGTTCTAGCTCCTCCAAAGTGAGGATGAGCTGCTTTTCCTTATTTCATATCTCTGCAAATTCAACATCTGTCAATTCTTTGACCTTTCACAAATAAAAAAAACTTTTAAGAAGAAGAGATTTTTAGGTTATATCTTTTAAGAATTTTAAGAGAAAAGAAAAGCCTTGGACATAATTTCTCATATTAAAAGGCCCCCTCCCCTCCCCTCTATTGGCCCTAAACAAAACACTACCACTTACTCTGTCTGCTTCTCGGTGGTAGTTCTGCCAAAAAAGTCAAAGTCAATCTGGAACCACTTGTAGATGCTGGAGTGAACAGCATGGTACTTGTCACAGATCTGCTGTGGTGTCAGACCTTCCTCTCTCGCTTTGTTTTCTGTAGCTGTGCCATACTCATCTGTGCCACATATGAACAGCAGGTTCCAGCCTCGCAGGCGTCCATACCTAAGAGCGGAGCAGAACAATCGACTTAGATAAGAGGTAAGAGACAGGGATGTAGACTGACATAAAAAAAAATGTTACAAATGAATAAATAAAGTAAAAAATAAATAAATAAATAAAAATAAGAAATGGAGAAAGAAATGAAAAATGACAAAATATAGGGAACAAAAGAAAGGTGAGGATGAAATGCTATTGGGTTTTTAATAACAACAGTTGAGATGAGTGAAGAAGAGAACAGTGTGTGCGTGTGTGTGTAAGGTGTACTGGAAAAAATTAGAAAAACCCATCCACGAGGTAGAATATAATGGACAGCTTTCATAGTAAGGTATCATAAAGATTAAATCCATACCTAGAGAAGACATCAGTGCTGAGGACACAGCCGATGATGTTGCCCAGGTGGGGGACGTTGTTGACATAGGGCAAAGCACTGGTCAACAGGACGTTGCGCTTTCCCTCCTGAGGTAAACTGAAGGGAGAAAACCATAGATCTGGATTTTATATTGTGTATCCAACAGCCCTTCTTAACACCTTATATCCTAAATTTGACAAACGAGGAAAATGGCATCAAGAAACTCTGGCAGCACAGAAACTTTTTCATGTACTAACTAACAACAACAAATGAGCGTGTACAGTAAGGGCAGTGAGGTCATCAATGTCTGGCTCAAGGGTACCGATATGACAAAAGGCATGAAGGTTGCAGGATAATATGCTGGACTGTGCAACTGACATATGGGTGGATAATCTTAGTTGGGATCCCTGAAACATCATATGTTGCTATGTAAGTGTCAGTTTCCTTTAACTGGACATTTAGCCACAACACACTCACTCATTGCAAATCACTCTAAACAGGACTTGCTCATCCACTTAAATAGGAAATGTGCTATTAGATATACTTACATTGGATGCTCTCTGTCATTCGCTACTGGGCAGGTGCTCAAACCTTTACTCCAGGTGAGAGCAGCTGCCTCCATCTCCTCTTCTGAGACCAAATGCTCCCCTTCCTCACCCTAAACAAATATCAGGATATACAAAATTAGATTTTCTTGCATTTCATAGGCCAGATTTCACATAACTACAACAAAGTGCTTTCATGACCAAAAAGTTGTTACCACCTTAGCTGAATCAATAAGCTAATTTTTTTTTTTTTTTACAACTTTGCAAATTAGTGGAAAGAGAAAACCAGCTGTTTCATTACAATGTACAAATATATAACACTGATTTTTTTTTAAGTTAAAACATTTGACCTTTAACATTAAATTGAGCAATATTGTGCAAAAAATAAGTAAAGAAGTTGGGCATTCATAACAATCATGTTGTGTTCATAGTTGCTGTACAACTTCTAACATTTGTTCAACAAATGGCTCAGAAAAGAGTTGTTCACAAATATATTATTGTGATAGTGATTATATTATTGTGACTGTCTGATGCTTGAGGTAACTGGAGATGTCCAGCTCAATCTTTACAAAATTTAATGACTTCTTCCTCTTGACATTATCTGTCCCCCAGATTTCATCCACCAATAACCTTTTCAGATATCCTGCTAACAAACAAACATAATGTGGTTATAACATAACAGGTAATAATGCCGCTGTGCATTACAGACAAAGTGGGAAGATAATAATGTTACAACATGTTATGTGCCATGACATTCTCAAAAATGCATGTGTGTAAGGGGATCTGCATTTATGAATCTAAGTTTGAAGAAAACTGAATAAGCCTTTTTTTCCCCAGGCAAAAGCACAAGTTACAACTGACACGTATGACTTTTTTTCTTTTTCCTCAGTAAAAGGCTTCAAGTCTAATAGTTATCTGATAAATGTAGCTGCTACCTCAGAGGGGCTGCTGTTGCATGGCTGTGTCTCTCTGCACTGGCTGCTCTGGGGGGCAGGCTGCCTCTGCATATAGCTCTTCATGCCCTGCAGGCCTTTCCCCTGCAGCACTTTCTGAGCTTCAGCCTGGAAACTGTGCATACCAGCCACACGGTCAAACCAAGCCTTCACAGACTTATACTCATCTGGAACAGAAAAAAAAGGAGAAGGTTAGGGAAAGGGTAGGGTAGTGAAATCAAGGAAAGCAAAAGGTAGAGAAGGTAAGTGTAAGGTAAGGTAAGTCAGAATGGTTGGTGGGTTGGAGAAAGGTGGATACAAGATAGTTAAAGATACAGAGAAAGTGAGGGAGGGAGTTCAGTACAGGAAAGCAAAAAGAAAAAAAAATCAAGTAAAGAAAACTTACAATTAATCACTCATCAGAACTTGAAAACAATCTATTATTTAATTTACCACATAATTTGTCAATTTAGCAGTTCTTACCCAGTGCTATTGATGGATCAGATAAAACGGGATACAACTCAGCCCACAAAACAACATCAGCAACTGAAACAATTTCCTGAAACACAAGTTTACATTATTTATACAGTAATTAATACACTCGCACTGTTGACATGACTGGTTTGTGTGCTTACTTCTTAATAAATACGAACTGCAACTGCCTCACTGTGTGTACTTCCTAAGTGGATTTTTTGTTATGCACAAGGTTTCTCCCAGCCTTGCTTGCACCAAGGGATCCAACAACTACATACATACATGAAAATATGTGACAGATGCAGTCGACTTGTTCCACAGGATGTGCAAATTCCACAAAGAACTGACTCACACACACACACACACACACACACAGGGGCACATCAGCAACAAAAGGGACCTCCTCCTTAAAAAAATCTTGTTAACTTAAAGCTGAATCACTGGCTCTGCATCACCAGCTGAATAAAAGAGAAGAAATGTTGCCAGAGGGCCTGATGTGGACAGAAAAGATGCTCAGTTAAACTCAGCTGTGCTTTCAAAATGCCGTCATGAACATTTGACGTGATAACTGACTGAGACAGAGCCTTGATGGAGTGAGCAAGCATATCTGTAAACTAAACAGAAACTAAATGGGCCCTGACAGTTTAGAAGCACAAAAGACAAGTAGTAAATGACAATGGATGCTGTACCGCAGTTAAATATGTGCTCGTCTTGCTCAAGCTTTGGTCCAAGTAGCTTAGAGGCCCATGGAGGACCTTGGACACTTCTGATCCTTTTCCCTGAAGCACTGCCATGTGAAGAGCCTGCAGCAGAGCAGGCTGTACAATCAAGACAAAATAAAGATGAATTACAATTGCGGGGAAATATGATGTAAGTTAAATAATTGCATTTCTTAAACTTTAGACCATGCAGATAGATTTGTTAAGATAAATGTTTTACTCATTAAGCTTTGTGGACTGAGTTAAGGTTCTGTACAAGGGAATACATGGGAGAGGACAAGGGTGCAAACCAAAATTAGCTTGTCGTGCTGAAGATTACCGGTAGGTTGAAAAGTCAATTTTTCACGTAGAGCTTACCTGAAGATCAGTGGCCTCCCACTCAAGCCACTGACTGCAAAGCTGACTGAATTCCTGCCCGCTTACTTCAAACAAATACCTAAGATGTTCAAAATTGGAAAGTAGAAAAAAATCTCATCAAACAAAGCATGACCATTTAATCGACTTTATTATACTTAGCTTTCTGTTATCAGGAATTAAGTCATCATAGCATCAACTTCATATATTATCAAACCACTGTTAGCTGTCAACCATTAAGTACCTTGTAAATTTCATCATTGCTATTGCATTCATAAATTGCAAAGGAGGGCGAGTTGATGTCTACTGACCGACAGATGGCATTGGAGCTGAAAAGGTGCGTTCCACTAGGCAGCAGCAAGACAGGCAAGACAGGATGGCTGAGGAAGGGCACCACTTTCTCTGAGGGAAAAAAACTTACCATTACTTACCATTTTATGATACCATTGTATGATACTGCAAAATGTAAGACATATTTCTAATGGTGATGTCAATATTATTTATGCCAAATCAACTTCTCCATAACTAGATGTTTGTTTGTTGTTTTTAATATTTCTTCAACAGAGACTCTGTTTGAAACCACCATTGCATCTTAAAGACCAAAGAGCATGAAACCCCATAAGTGCTTCTCCAACCTGTGATCTAATTCTCAGACTTTATCAGGTAAGTTAGCAAGGAACACAAATGTCACTTTGAAGATCAAGGATTTTAGTTTCCTAATCTGGAATAAGTGTCAAATTCGTTAACAAAAATTGTGACGAAATATATTCGTGAACGACCTTTTTTTATGACGAAGACAGGACACTGATGAGATGAAACTCAATGGAACAAACGAAAATTATGACTAAATCTCTCCATGATATCATTAATGAAAAAAGACAAGATGAAAATTAGAATTGGAAAAAACAGAAACTGGACAAAATGTCCGTATATTAGTGTTAACAAAAAGTGACAAGACAAAATTTCACCACTAGCTCCTTCTTAACAGGGAGAAAGTTGCACCAGGATTATGTTGAAAGTGATAGACAGCACTTAAAGGATCATATTTGAGCCTAATATATTCAATTTTCATACATGTTACATTACTGACAATCATTTTCCAAAGGGTAAAACCATATTTCAGCTTTCCTGATATTTTGCAAAATCTCTTACTCTTTCAAAATCAAATATTCAAGTGATACACCCACCTTAAAAATCGACAAAGTCACGTTTATATGCAGATCTTCTTTTGGGACGATGTTCCCCGGTGGAGACATACATTCATTCCGTGCTTTTTATTCCACTTAAACGCTAAAATTACGTGACTTTGAAAAAAAAAAAAAAAAAACCTGAATACACATGTTGTTCGCAATGATGGATACCTGTCCCAAGAACGTTTCAAGTATCAACAAGTTGATGTTAATAGCGTACCAGAATGAACTGAAACCAATGGCAGTCTGGAAGGTAGGAAAAAAATATTTAATTCACCATTCCAGTAGTATGCTTTGGGAAATGATTGTCAGTAACGTTACGTGTATAAAAATTGAATATATTAGACTCAAACATGCAAAATGGCTAGTATGGTCCTTTAAACTGTTAAAACTCTTGATCATCCTCTCAGTAGGAGCACCTTTTTGTATCGAGTCAGTGTGCTGTGTGAAAAACAAAAGACTATTTCTGTGCCAGGTTCTTAAATGCCCAAACTGGCTCCACTGTCTGCTAAACATTCTTTCAGTATCACGCACTTAAATCCCTGAGGGGACAATATGATGAAAGAAAGGTATATGGAAATATCTTCAAAACAGTGGCAAGTGTTTTCAGAGGACCTGCAGGACTTTTCAGAACTTGGTTTGCAAGTCTTTTATCAGAGAAACGCTGATATGCACATTACACATTCAGTGGCCACTTTTTTAGGGACCCCCATACAATCCAATGCAACTATAGTGCAATAAAGCATACCCCTCCCCNCCAAGATTTACAGTACAATACAGTACAATGTTCAGTGCTGTTGACAACGTGTTAGGTGTGGAGAGAGATGGTTCAGGGCCATTGTTGGTGGTGGTGATGTATGTAAGGTGTTCCTAATATTTTGTTCAATCCTTCTGCATATATATTTTTTGAGGGAGGGGGGAGG
>VXCM01000706.1:476805-620699 GCA_014773175.1 Lucifuga dentata
GAGAGAGAGAGAGAGAGAGAGAGAGTATCCATTTTAGTGGTTCCCTGCCCCACCTATTCCATAACTCTTGTCGTGGTTGTGTGCTAATCTTCAACTGAAGTGACTGGCTAGACAACAATGATTCTCCCATTTAATCCCAAGGACAAAAATACGACTTAATGGTTTACGCATCTTGGTTTTTTTTTTTGGTTTTTTTTTTAAGGTTTGAAAGCATGATTTCATGCATGGAGCCACTCACAGAGTAAGCTGGTGATGCTGTGTGATTCGTCCTTGACATAGACTCTCAATTCAGGACCATGGTGAGTTGCTCTTGTTCTTTTTCTGACTCTCTCGCATGCATGCACAAATAATCTCCATTTCCTCATCTCTGATTTGCACACGCACACACTCTGAGCTGGACTGAAGGAATTCAAGCACAGTAACAAACACAACGTACATGTAACAGTCACTCTGTAACACTTCTTTCTTTAGGAAAGTTTTTGTGTTTTTGTTTTTGGGTTGTTTTTGTTTTTCATTTTTCCTTGCCTCTATCTTCTGCTGTCTCTATGTCACACGTCTCTGTGTTTGTGTTGTTGATGCCAGGCAATAAGCTCTGTGTCCACAGTCACAAACTAGCATTGGCTCTCAACAGCCCTGACAGGGTGCCAGTGTCTCTCTGACACCATATGGTCCTCTCTTTGGGTGTATGATGCCAGAGCCTTTCCACTTCCATATGACCTGCAAATAGAAACATGGTCTGGCCTCTTTTCCTTTTTTTCTATGGTATATCTAAATCTGCCATCATCATACTTCATATTTTCATCACCACAGCTTCTGCTGCTGATTCCGATTTTGCTGTTTGTAGTAATATAATGACATTTTATGAACTAAAGTCTTGAGTCATGTGGTGAGGAAGGCAATGACATTTTTGATCATCTCTTAGCAAGCAGACTGAGCTGCTGTCCTTTACTAGCATCATCAAAGTGCATAAACTCTAACATTACGTGAACATTATGTTTAAAGCCGCTTGTATCTGTATAAAAAATTGTTTTTTACCTGTACTGATTTGTGAAATGATGTGTTAAGTTAGACACAGCACTACAGTGGTTGGGCATTACTGCTTTACTTTGTGTTTATTACATTCTTTAATAGAATGCAAGAGAGAAGAGAGAGAGAAAAGTTGTAACAGGTGTGTAGAAGTATTGGAAAAACTCTTTCTGTCTGCATGCAGGGAGAAGAACTCACACACTTTGGACAGGTTGTATGAATGAGAATTATGTTTAGTCTAAGGGTGTGTTGGCAGAGGTTCTAATACTGCCCTGCACATGCAGCCAAGTTGTTAAGCCAAAAACTACTAGTTGTCAGTAAGGATCAGTGTGGTAGTAATTAGTGCCACTCACAGAAGTGCAGAATAATCAGATGGACCAAAAGGGCAACTCAGCATTACTTATTTTAAGCACTGGTACATACAGCGACCCAGGATCTACTGTTATTAAAAATTACAGGTTATAGCTAAAGACATATCACAATTGAAAAGATGACTCACGCTGATCTGTGCAGGTTGTGCTGGAAACAAATGGTAATATAGAGAGGATATGACCCAAACTGTGGTTGAAGCCTGATGCGTCTTTGCAGTTTCCTGTTTGCTTGCTTGCCTTGTAACTCTTTTACCTCTGTCCCTCCTGAGCTGTATTTCAGTCCTTTAAAATGTGTTGTTTAGCCCTAGGACAACAGCAATTATGTAGTTTTTCAACTCAGCAACTTTTGTTTTTTTTATATGGAATAAAGTAGAATAGTATTTGCATAAAAGCAAATACCATCAGTCCTGTCACAATAAAGTCGACTGGAAGTGAAGACAGTGTGCAGGAATGTGCTCCCTTTTTTTGGCATTTACTTTCCTTACTTTATTTACTCACACAAAAGTAAAATTGATGTTAAGTCATTCCAGTATTTATGTATTTATTTGTTTTTTGTACCACAGATATTTTATTCAGTTTAAAACAGTGATATCCACTCATGCTATATGACTGCTGAACAGATGTCTATAGACTCTGATGTATCTATACCTTATGTGGATAGGTATTTATTCCATTTCATTAGAATACATTTTGATAAAGTCCTTTGGAAATACCCCTGTATACCATGTGATGAACTGTTAGCCAGGCAGCCATCCGTCTGCCTGCATGCTGGTTCAGAGGGGTTTTACTGTAATGCTCTCTAGACACAGGGGTCACAGATTTGTTTCTGTGCTTTAATAACAGTGGGATTATCTACGTTCAACCAGCTAACCCTACCCTCCCATCCATCACCCTCACACAGCTCACAGCTCCATCCAGCCTCATCCAATCCTCCATCTTTCCATTGCTCCATCCATTATTTTATAGATATATATATATATATATATATCATCCTGACTTCCTGCTCTCCTTGCACAAACTTGTAGACATTCAGATGTTTCTTCTTTTTTTTCCGTCTTTTTATTATCTAATTCATTGCTGTCTCTCCCCCCACTGCTTTCTCTCCCAGGCCACTCAAGGTTAATGGTTGTTAAACCACTACATCCTCAGTAATGACATGCATTTCTTTATTAATCTGTGGGACTTTTTTTTTTTAACTGCCTCTTTTCTGCTCGGACTGAAATGGGTTGGGCATGACTGTGACTGAAGCTCTGTTGCTACGTGCCTAAGGATGTTCCCCTATGCACATGCTTGTGTTTGTGTGTCTGTATGTATTTGCATGTGTGCATGTGGGGGTGGGTGCATGTACTATGTGTGTGTGTGTGTGTGTGTGCAGTCTGTATTGTGATGTGTCTGGCAAAAAGTTAGATATTCTCTTATGTAAGTCTGCCTTGGCAGGATGGAGCAGGAGTCTAGCTTGGGA
Source organism: Lucifuga dentata (assembly GCA_014773175.1). Classification (NCBI taxonomy): domain Eukaryota; kingdom Metazoa; phylum Chordata; class Actinopteri; order Ophidiiformes; family Bythitidae; genus Lucifuga; species Lucifuga dentata. The sequence continues at coordinate 479,665 of VXCM01000706.1, forward strand.
ATGCTGGCTCAGGTGGAGAGAGGCAGACAGATGCTATTTTAGGTTGAGTGTATCTCTTACATCTTATGCGTACACGTCTCTTAGCTCAATCAGAACGATGTACTTATGTTTACAATTATGTACGTTTCACACCAAAGATATATCCATGTGTCATACCAAAAGTGCACATGCAAAAAAGTGATAATTTCACCTGTCTGTTACATCTGTTCATGTAAGACAAAGGTCTTTCAATCTCATCTCAGTCTGGCACAAACTATGCTTAATTTAATGGGTTTTTTTCTCCTTGAAATGCGTCTTAACAGCTTTTACAAAGAAGGGGAAGAGAAATAAGACAGATTATTGATGTCCGATGTGGCTGGCCGCATTCGTTGCTTAGAAAACACTGTCAGCTTTTACAGTCACAGCATTTTTAATGCTTTTGACAAACACTGTATATTTTTATTATATTTTGTATTTAACATGTCTAATAAACAGTTTTGTTTGTGTATTTAACTCGAATTTAATTTGCACACATACTGCTCATTTTTATTTTAACTTATCTTTCCACATAACATATGTCCCAGAGACCACATTACCAGAAGTCATTATTAAGGAGTAATTAGTCTTTATTATTATTATTATTTGAAAATACAAATGAATGGAAGAAAGGCAAACTAATTTTTAAATTTATTTTTCTAATGTCATCGTACAGGTAAGTGATTTCCCCCAGATTAACCCAGATTTCTATTTTCAGACTTGAAAGGATTCATGTTCTGTCTCTGTTCATACAGTCAGGTGTCATGTTTTCATTGTTCTATTCTAGACACATTGTTCACTGGCAACTTCAGTAAGCTGTGTATTGTCATTTCTCTCTCTCTCTCTCTCTCTCTCTCTCTCTCTCTCTCTCTCTCATCCTGTAGATGTTTCAGAGAATGGCACTGACCTTGCTCCAGTCATGTCTGCCTCGTGCCATCCAGACCAGTCTCACCAGCACTGAGCATCAGCAAACTCCCCGTAAAGCTTGCTGAACAGGACTGTGTGGAGAACCATGCTGTCTGGTACTTGGCGACGCTCTGTTGGGCACCAACCGTCTACTGCAGCACCTGTGGTGGCCACCAAGGGGATGATGATTTGTGGGCTCCCCAGTGGAACAGTGGTCCTCGAGGCCCAGTACGACTACAGCTACCGAGCTGCAGATGGACGGCAGGTTTGCATAAGAGAGGGTGAACGTTTCATTCTCCTGAAGAAAACCAATGCCGACTGGTGGCAGGTGAGAAAACAGTTTTTGATTCTCCTGTGTTGGTCGAATCATGAATGTGAACCATAGATAGACAGCCATAGAGTTCTTAGGGAATTTTTTTTTTTTGTTTTACCACTCATAGCCAACTTAGCAGTTACCAAAGCCAGAAATCTACATTTCAAACTGTCAGTCAAGCTGCCAAACTTCTAACATAGTGCTTTTTCAAAATCACCACCAACACATTACAAACATTACATTAGCCACTAAAACCATACTGTCTAGTGGAAAAAAAAACAAAAAAACTTTGTATTTCAGGAGAGAACTGAATCTAGTGGCTGTTTGGGGAACTGCACTGGCTTCAGTATTCACCTGCTGTGGTTGCTGCAAGGGAACAGTGGAAATATTAATAGCAAAAGCATTTGGAAACATATGTATTCTTTGACAGGTGCGAAGGATTGGAGTAGCCAATAAAACGAAGCCATTGTATGTACCCGCCACATACGTGATTGAGGTGCCTATAGCTCCGATTCCCTCACAACAGCGCCTCGTCATGTCTGCCTCACTGAACTCCAACCTCAGGATTCTGCCAAAGGTGTCACTGACTCCTAGTCCAACAGAGCCTACATGTAGTGAACAGCACCAAGGTAAAGTATGAGTATGAGTGTAAGTGAGTGAGGGTAAGAAAATGTATTTTTCTGTTAAAATTTGTATAAACTGACAACAATGAAACTTAGGAGTATGCAAAGAAAATTGATTGAGTTGATCTGTGGAGAATAAACCAGTTTCTCTCTTCCTCCCATAGTAAACAAACCCTTCTACCGCTCCATGGAAAACCTCAACTCCAACTGTGCCTTCCAGGGCTTAGACTGCAATAACCATACAAGTGGAGGTTGCTTCCCCGCCCTACCCCTCTCTGGATCCACTTTTACCCCCAACTCTCTCACCTCATCAGGCCACCTAACAGTGCCTGGGTCTCCTGTGGCCGCCACGGCCCAAACAGCATCATCGACCCCCAGGATGGTACCCATTATCACTCGAAGTCAGAGTTCCAGCAATCTGCCTGAAAACCCATATGATGAGGTGGGTGGGTTTAGCAGTCACATCAGCCTCAGGATCCCTAAGAAGCCTTGCAGCCAGTGGGACATGGCAGAGGTTTCACGCAAGAACAACCAACTACAGGTAAGAATCAAGTCCTGCTATTATTTAGTTTAATATTTATCCTCAAAATACTTTCATGCACGAGTCGTGTTTGATTGGAACTTTAACGCAGGAAAAATTATACCAATCTAATTTGAGAGCACAAATGGATGATGATCATACTAACTATAATCAGTTTATTTATTCACAGTGACACAGATTTCAGGCACAAGGAGTTTGATTTTGATATCTGATACCCAACAGTTATTCATCCTCAGAAAATGAACCAATACTCAGCCACAGTCATGACTGATGTTTGCATTTAGCTGTTATTTCATGTTTCCTCTGGTCCTAATTAGTATGAACAAGGTAAATTGTGGAAAAGATGGCAAACAAATCTTTCATGCATAGATAAAGCAACAGGAAAATTGAATCAGATTAATTTTGGACTCCCCTTCATTGCCAAAATCAGCAGATTAAAAGTCCAAAACTCTGCCTAGTGAACCAGCTACATCTTTTTTACAATCCCTGGACCAGAATAAACTAATTGAAAAAATATAAGGTAAACTTTACTACCTTTGTTTAGATAAATTTTAGGTTATAATCTTTAAAATTTAGGTTAATTATAAGAATACTAATTTTGTGTGAAATTAAGTTAAATAAATCAACTATTAAAAAATAGATTTTGTGTGGCTTCCATCCACACTACTGAATACAGCTACAGCAGCTGACGTATCTGGTTTACGTCTGTATTTGACTTTAATAATCCTCCCAGAGCAGCAATCAAGTTAGCATTGTCATATGGCCAGAGCATCCCTGGATTACATCAAAGGATGTTACACAAGGCTTTATGAGAGGAAAAAATGAAGCTTTTCTGCCTGTCAGCTGTCTTAAAGTGGACTCCCACAACCTCTTAACCCAAAATAACATTTCAAATGGAGTTTTGATGCCATTGTACCACGTACCAGTAATTCCATGATTTCACTTACATACCTTTGGTTTTAGTGGAAATGGCAGGGGTCTTTTTTTTTTTCTCATTCGCACTCTCCTTCTGTCCCATCATCCCCCCCGTCTTCTTTATCTACTCTCTCTCTCTCTCTCTCTTTCTCTCTCTCTGAAGACGTTCTTATTTGCTTGTGTCTTTAATCCCAGTAAGAAGGATTATTTGCAACCACATTCAGGTCACAATTCTTTTTTTCCAACTACAAAATGTTTTGATTCTTTATCTGTCTGTCTGTCTGTCCGTCCATCTGTCCATCCATTTAATTTAACTTTGTTTCTCCAGGGGTGTAAATTCCAGTTGTATGCTTTATGAGAGGCAGAAGTCTTTAAGGTTTCTGCTGGCTTGCCATTCACCTGCTTTACCATAGAGCCTGTAGTTTCAGAGCCAAGCAGCACATACTTCCCTGTTTTGTATTTACAAATTCCATCTTATTTGAATTGCACCTAAAGTGCTAAGTGCAAAATATATTTGGGGAAAATAAGTGTAGAATTGCAAATTACTAGAAACACATACAGTACATGATATACACCAGAATATTCACACAGAAGACCACAATTTCCTTCTAGCTGTTTGACAGGCAGGGCATCAGAAAGTGCACACATACACAAACACCACAGAATTCAGTGTTTATGCTTCTAAGTATCTTTCATTTGAACAGTATAGAGTGCATTGTTTGGCTTTCTTTACTTTGCAGCATTTTCGTATTGTTATGGCAGCACTAATGTTTGGCATCAAATGAGGGAAACAGCAAGGACCGGGGAGACCCTCCTTCAAGTAGAGAACCTTGACTTAAAGCAACACAGCATGTGTGACAGCACGTGTTCACCCTGTCAAAACGCCCATGAAAAAGACTTACTAGCATTTGAGACATCGTTCTGAAATTGATCCCATTTTTTGCTTGACAAACTAAAAGATTAGTTTGGCCTTGGCAATGCAGTAAATGGAATATTGGAAGATATATGGAAAACAATAGAAAGTGTATGTGCCAAGGAGCGATTTAGGTTTGGACATGTTATTTATATTTGAAGTACAAATCAAGATTATCGTCAAGACAAATCTTTCTCCAAAATACATTTTCCTTCTAGGCCTTTATTCCCTTCACAAATGGGCTTATAAGGAAGTCTCTAAGTCTCATGATGGTCTTACATTACATGATGACAGATGATAAAAGAACCTAACCTATCTACATAACACAAATAAAGGGTTATAGAGAACAAAGATTCATAGAGTTACAGCAATTCCTCCAACTACATTGCTCATTACTTTTCTTTTTTGACATTTTACCTTTAGATTAAGACGTAAACTGTCTTTGTGTCTCAAACTTATATACAAAATAAACATACCTTTTATTGCCAACAATGCATTTACATGGAACACCACAACAAGATACATTGTCAAAAATTACCATACAATTCAAACAACTTCTCTCTGACACAGTGTCAATAACTTATAAGTTTCACAGGACAGGGATATTTTAGTGCTGTTGTACAGAATTACTTTACATTGTTGCTTTACATTCTTGCTTGCCAGTAATATGGGAAGAGAGAGATATAACATAGCCTGAATATAGTAGGTGAGCTTTCCTGTTAAAACAGTGCTGCCCCCTGGAGTCCAGTACGATCAGATATAAACTGACATTTGCCTTACACACACCACATACACACACATGCATGCACGTTTCTTCAGTCATTATCTAAAATGAGTATGTGTTATATAACAGGGATCACCAGACAGTCAATCAGTTAGTGAATTATGTCTCAGCTATAATTCATGGAAAGATGATCTCCCATGCATATCCTCTCAATTTATTTCATTGGATTTATAGGTCTCCTCTTGGTGGTTTAGCTCTCTCTCTGGTTGATCACATGTCTCTGTATAAGCTCTGTCTTAATCCACAGACAGGCTACTCCACAGTAAGAGGCAGTTTTTAATTTTCTCTTGGCTTTTCTCTTGGCTTCTGTGAGGTTTGTCTTTTTTTAACAGAATAACTTGACTGTTTTTATTAAAAACATGTCCTCTGGTCACTGTTAGCTTGTACAGCACTTTGAACTGTCTTTGTGTCTCAAACTTATATACAGAATAAACATACCTTTTCTTGCCAATAATGCATTTCCATGGAACACCACAACAAGATACACCGTCAAAAATTACCATACAATTCTAACAACTCTTCTCTGACAGTGTCAGTAACTTATAAGTTTCACAGGACAGGAATATTGTAGTGCTGTTGTACAGAATTACTTTACATTGTACAGGTGTGCCTAATAAACTGGTAACTTGGTGTACATTATCTTCAGGCAGAAGTGTCAGCATTATCATTAAGTCCAGACATGCTATATTGTGCATTCATATTTATTTAGTCTTATAGTTTTTTTTTTTCTGCATCTTTTCCTTTTATTCTTTCTTTTGGCCTCTCTCTCTCTCTCTCTCTCTCTCTCTCTCTCTCTCTCTCTCTCTCTCTTTTCACCTGTACTGTTTCTACTTATAAGGTCCCAACAGAATTCTATCTCTCCCAGCTGTCCTGGCAGGACTCTCCCATTTACTCTGAAATCCAGTCAGAGAAGCGATCATCGCAGCCAGAGGCACCCAGCCCCACCCCAGGACAGCAGCCTCTTCAGATAATGGACCTGTGGGAGCAGTACTCAGACCCAAACACAGGGAGATGCTACTATGTCAATAGTATTACTAAGGAGAGGTCCTGGAAACCACCTCGTCGTTCCCGTGGACGAGTTGCCAGCCAGGTAAAGCACCCAGCACAGCAGGTGTTCATTCACTGATTGTTACTCCTTCTGAATCAATATTTTTGCTTCAATCCAAATTGCCCAGAATTTGAAAAAGTCTGCATTTTCCAAAGTGGTATAAAAGCTTGTTTTCTCTGAGGAGAGCATAAAAAGGGTCAGAGTGTAGAATAAAAGATTCTCCTCATTTATATGCTCGCACTGTGTGACTGTATCAGCACTAAAAGGGACTCTGTTAGTCAGAAACTTCATGAGACCCAAAGGACAGCAACATTAACCTTTCCTGCATATTTTCCATTTTCTTAAAAATAGGGCTAATTCAGGGAAGGTTGCAGTGATCACAGGAAGTTCTTGTGGATGTGAGCGACCACTCAGACTTATGTTGCAACTCCTTTGGGGGGGCCATGGACCCCCAGGGTGGAAACCACTTTGTTGCCCAATAGTATTCTGGATACTGGACATAAATTTTTTTGTAGTCACTCTGTCATAGAGTTTTCAGTTTACATGGTTTCAAGCTGTAATTTTTGGTATTGTTATATTTATCTTAACAGAAAATAATGTATATGCTATATGTAGGGCAGTTACAGAAATATACTTGTTACTCAAGTTTTAACTGCTAATCTTTTCCTAATTCACAACATGTGTTTTCATGTTTCTCTGCCAGGCCAGTACAGCACAGCCCCAAACGTTACCCAGACAAACCAGCCATCTGTCGCTACAGCTTCCTAATGTTGGCAATGGAACTAAGCACAGGGTATATTTTCAGTAGATTTAACAATGTCATACTTACAGTATAATGAGTTAATAAAATTCGGGCTCCTGGTTGATATAGTGTCATATTGGGACTTGTGAGATTTTGGGATGTCAGGATGAGGTTTGCCCTGACTGTAGTGAGGCCTGCTACAGTGAATTACAACAGTTACGTCTGGATACCAACCTGTCTTGATTGGAAAAACTCTTGCTCTGTTATAACCGTTACTTACATGGGTGACTACCTACCAAGTGCAACAAGTGCCCCCCAAAAAGAATTAAAAAAATTCAATATTCACCATGAAATAAATCCTGCTGTAATGATCACCACCACCAGACTGACAGTCTCTAATTGTGAAGTAGTATCTGAGGGAAGATATTTTCTTTAGGGTGAACTTACACACTTGATGGTCCTCTTCTGTTGGCACAAATACTACTACAAATACTACTACTACTACTCACTGCATGTGTCAGAAGTGTGCTTTGTCATGTCAAGTTCCCAGATGCACCAACAAATTGACACCAACAAATTTATTTATATCTTCATACCTTTGATAGAGTTAGTTTAGTTTAATGATTAATGAATATCATTTGCTCATTTCTTAACTTTGCTCTGTCCTCTGATGTAAATAATTGAAGACTAGATAATAATTCTTATGTAATGATTTTGTAAGCAGGTGTGCCATATATATTCTTATGTTTGCCCTTAGGCATGCCTGAAAACTCAAACAGTAAAACACAATAAGACAAAGCATCCACGTGAACACACACACACACACACACACCCACACACCCACACACCCACACACACACACACACACTCACACACTCACACACTCAAATTTATTGGCTGTCAGTCAGAGCTCACAGAGAGTCCGGATTAAGGCACAGAGCAATGCTGAGCTGATACAAATTAAAGAAGAGATTTTTATAGTTGCCCAATTACTCACTGACTCACTGCTTTATTTATTAACTACCCCAACACACACACACAAACAAGAATGCACATGCATACACACACACATACTCTTAGTTCCTCCCCAATGGAGATGTTGTTGAGCTAATCCCTGAGGGAACAACATGGCAATAGCACTTAATCTGATGCAGATGTGCAGTAGTTCACAGCCATTATCAAAAATTGCTCAATTTAAATCACTCACTGAGACTTCTCATCAACTTTAAATATCACAGATGCCATCATCATCCAAAAAATTTCACTGTTTAATTTAATTCATCCAATTTCTAAACTATAATTAGCATTAATGCAGTATCTGTAGGCTCTGTTAGAAGAAGTTCACATCTTTCATTCCAGCGATAAATATTTAGGGACTTCTGCAACAGCTATCAGTGACTGAAATTGGCTTGTCGACTGTATCTGCTGTAGACATCTGTATATTAAAATAAACTGTGTGATCCAGATTGTCAGAGATATGAGCATTTTGCATCTTAAGATTGCATTGCCTCAGCATTGCATCAGTGTTTCAAATTTAATGTTGCTCATCAAAAAGTCCCACATGATCAAAGCAGCGATTCCCCATCAAGTTAGTTTGAGTTGCCTTCTGTTGACCCATATATGTCACATTTTATTGTGTCATACATGACTGTTAATACCAAACAGGAAGTTCATCAAAGGTAAAATGCATGTAGGTCCCACATGAGTTTATCATCCAGGTTACTGTGATTGTGACTTATTTTACTTGTTAGTTACCTAATTTTCTAGTTATACCTACAATATGTACACCAAAACTGTTGTTGGGCCTCAGTAAATGTGGCAATGTTACTGTTCGCAAAGTTGTAGTGTGCTTATTTAGGTGAACACATACCTGCCTGCTCTATATGGTACTGATTGTATGAGCTGATAGAGCCAGCTTCCCTCTAGAATGGGGAAGTAGATGAGAGAGAGAGAGAGAGAGAGAGAGAGAGAGAGAGAGAGAGAGAGAGGAATATGGTATGTGCTAGATTGTAACATTCATACAACAAGAGCCATGACATGAACCAACACACAACTGCAGACTGAAACCAGAATTGACCAGGACTGTATAAGAGAGTGATCAGTGATAATGAGCACAAAGGCTGTAAGTTCTTTTTTTCCCCCCCCCCTATTTATCTGAGAATTGTACACAATACTTATTTAATTACTTGTGTTGTTTTCATTCCACACCACTACTGTGCTGGTAACATGTGAAATACAACTTGCCGAATTGAAATTCTATATACTTCATTTCACTCAGCACATTATCAAATGTCTTGGTACTATTGTCATTCTCAAAATGACTTAATATGACATGAAGTCAAATCCGCATGTGAGTCAAACTGGTACGATGCTATCTAGTTTTCCACTATTACTGAGCAATGACAAGAACAAACTGCCCAACTGCCTCTGAATAACTTCAGTTATGTGTGGGCACAAATGTGTGTATCTTTGTGTGTGTGTAACCCTGTGCTGTGGTGGCAAATGAAAGAGCGTGTAGCTGGCAGGATGTAAGTAGGGTATGTGGGGGGGGGGGGGGNGGGGGGGGGGGGATTTCAGGTGTTGGCGTGAGTGTTCATCTTGGCTTCATGGCTGATCTTAACTGAACATGTGTCTGCATTCTATTTTTACATACGGATTTCAAAATAACCAAACTACATTGCTTCCATTTGCATTTGTGAATCAAATCAGAAAGCTTGGTAGTAAGGGGAAAGGTATAGATGCCATTGAACTTGTCTTTCTGTATTTCCTCTTATCTCTGTCTATAGTTGTCACCCAATTTTTTCTTCGGGAGTCACCAGAGGATTGTTGACAGTGGCTGGCAGATGAAACAGGTGAAACTCTTCTGTCTGCATTTTCTTTTTTTCTTGTGCTAGAAGGCACTGAGTATATTTCACCTTGACTGTCATCTTGTACAAACACCACTCATAGAAAAGGATAAATAAAGAGCAAAGCAGTCATTATCAGTTTTATATATTCTCCCAACTTTGATGCTTTAGTCTGCCACCTCGACCTTGCCACTGCAGGGTTCTTGCTACGCTGTCATATCTACCACGAGATTCATTAAAAGTATGCCTACAGCTCAAATATTAATAAATTATTTGCACTCGCTTTTAAAAATTCTTTTAAATGTTATCCTTTTCTCGCTCAGTCTTGTTTGTTTGCCTTAACAAGTGATTTTTTTCACCATATCCACTGCCCTTTGATTAAAGACCAGAAAGGGGTTTTGTTGGAGGGAAATTTCCTCATAAAAATCAGTGAATTCAAGTTCTTAGATTTGCAGCAACTGCATCTTCACTGTATTACTGTAGAATATATTAAAGTAATGCCAGATATGCTATTTACATTCTCACAGATCAGCAATTATGCATAATAAGGTGGTGAAATATGTAGCAGTTTGTGGTGTAAAAAGAAGGGCTGTTACCCAAGCAGTTCTTACTGCACCATGTTGCATCACAGTGGGGTGTGGGTGCGTTTGGTTTAAAGCCCTTTTAAAGGCCTCCTCTTTGCAAAGGAGCAGATTTGGCTCTTAGTGGTAATCCTCCATGCATGAAGAGATGGCAGACATTACGAGGCGTATTTAGACTGATTGCTGAAAATAGGTTCGAGGGATTTGGAAAGTTATTTCATTATAGCTGCTGCAGTGGTGTGCATATGTGCATTTGTGTATGTGCTTGTGTACATTGGTTTTTGAAGGAATGATCTTTTGCATGTGAAGTACAGATGGACATGCATGCTTATACTTGTTTATAACTCCCACCTGTCTCTTTGCCTCTGAGTTCTTTCTGTTAAGTGAAGCAAAACAAGTTGAATTTCACAAGGAAATAGCACTTAGTCACCACCTGTTACTGTGCAGTCATGCTTATAGTCATGCTGCTTCCTTATTTTTCCCACAAATTGTGAAGTGCAACATCAATATGCATTCCTCAGTATTTCCAGTTCATAGATGCTTGAGGCACTGATGCTGCAGGAGGAATATTTGGATTTTACTAACAGCTTAAAGGACCATACCGGCCATTTTGCATGTTTGAGCCTAATATATATTAAATTTTCATACATGTTGTGTTACTGACTACCATTTCCCAAAGGGTAAAACTGTATTTCAGCTTTCCTGATATTTTGCAAAATGTCTTAATTTTCAAAATCAAATATTCAAGCGACACACACACACACACACACACCTTAAAAATCAATGTTTGACCTGTTAATAGTTATGCAGCCTTATGAAGTCACGATCGTCAAAATTCTTTGCTAAATGCAGGTCTTCTTTTGGGACTATATTCCCCTGTGGAGAATACATTCACTGTGCACTTTTTATTGTGCTGAAATGCTAAAATTACATAACTTTAAAAAAAAAAAATCCTGAATACACGTCTTGTTCACGATGATGGATTATCTATCCCAAGAATGCTTCAAGTATCAACATTTAATAGCATACCAGAATGAAATGAAACCAATGGTGGTCTGAAAGATATAGGAAAAAAAAAATTAATTCACCATTCTAGTAGTATGCTTTGGAACATGATTGTCAGTAACGTTAAATGTATGAAAACTGAATATATTAGGCTCAAACATGCACGATTGCCAGTATGGTCCTTTAATGCATGAATGATATGGCAAAAAGTTCTTTCATGATATCTACTGTTGTAAGCTAGAACAGACAGATATGAGGATCAAAGTGAATGAGGTGACTGTCAATTTCACATACACATTGCAAGCCAGCATCCAGGTCCTAAACCTTGGCATTTTCTAAACTCTGTTTCCTTTAGGCCTCATAATGTCTCTGCTAAGAGACATTATGAGCTCAACAAAGAACAATGGCACACATCTAAATATATCCACTAATAGAATAACTAATGAAATATGCCTCACTAGTGAAAAAAAGTCATCACATTAGTCATCACCTTATATGGAGTTAAAAATGTAAATAATTTAGATTATGATGATCTCTGCTGCTGTCCTCCACTGGAAACAAAAAAGCAGCGAAGACCAGTGGCTGTGGTCCTGTCACAGTAAGACATGTAAAAACTATATGGATTCCGATTCCTTTATTGACATTGATGGAAAGTCCAAAGTTACTATGCTGTTTGACAAGTTTATGTCATTAATTATGTGTGGTTTCTTAGCTTTCCAACCTCCCCCACATCCAGTTTTCCCAAAAACAATTATTCATCGCTGCCTTGTTAATTATTTGTCTTGTGCCTAATTATTTGTGTGTTCTGGATTCCCATGCATAATGAATGAGTTATGAATGCAATGAAAACATAATTAGTTTACCTAAAGGTCACAATAGACTAAGCATAAATATGATGGTGGAGGAGAGACCCTCATGATCTGTGCTATAATATGCCACAGCAGCAGCATTAATGATATAAAAGGTCAATCAATGAAATAAAACTTTTCCTCAGATCACCAAATTGCACAAATCTGATATAGCATCAATATGTACGTTTATAGTAGGCCTGATATTTATCATGTAACCAAAGCGAATGGTGTCTTTGACAAAGATTAAGTCCGTTCCTGGACTGAGGATGTTTTTAATTTCATTCAGTTTAGGCTTAATACTGGAATTAGTGGTATTGTTAAAATATATTTTATCCACCTGTGAGGAGGAGGTTAAATGCTCTAAATGTAAGGGATTTAAACAGACTTAACACAGGTCATATTTTGGGAAATGACTTGCTGAATAAGCTGAATTTCCAAAGTTCTGAAGTGCTCATTAACCTTTGACTTGTAATGTAATAAATTATACTGTAAACAGCTGTAGACATTTTGAATACTCAAAAGGCCCTGACCTTTCTGTTGTTTACTGCTGCTTGTTTGTAATGTGAATTGTCTGGGAATTTATACTTACTGTACTGCAGCAAGACCATCACCTCGCTGCGTCATTAAAATATAAGTAACATATAAACACAAAAGTATCTACTGTATCCTACACACTTTTTACAGAAGTAAACATAGACTTTAAATACCATATATAGACATAAAAACACCATGTGAGGTGATTGTATTTTTTTTTATTGCAGTTTATACAGTAAATTAGCGTGTTCCGTCTCCCTTCTTTGTCTGCCCAAACATATCACCCTGTTTTTTAACCCCTGTGAAGAGCATGCAACGCGCCGCTTCTTCAGACAACCTGAACACGGCGGCATTCAATGGTGCCCATACCCAGTGCCATAACTCCACCCCCCTGCATGATGTCAACCAGCAGCTCAGCCACTCCCAATCCATGATCCTACCTAGCAATGAGAAGGTACACACACACCACAAACAAATGGGGTCAAAGGTTGTGTGTATACTTTACACAGACATAATCAAAACTTGCTCATGCACAGAAAGACACGACAACATACAACTGCACTTGGACATGAAGATATACACGCAAATGAATGCCCCTCTGATGCCTCCTTCCTGTCTTCCAGCTGGTCCAGCAGTGCAGAAATTACTCCTGTAATGTCACAGATATTATCATGGAGCCACCGTCTGAGAGGTCTCCAGATAGCAATGGCTGCACACCAGTGAGAAGATGCTGTCTTTTGATTTCTAAATAAATATCAATAATCTTTATCAAAATTCACTTCTGCCAGTATTAATTATTCTTTCATTACTTGGATATCACTCAGTTTTGTCTTGGAGAAGCATCATTTTATTTTTCACTGTCTTCTTACATGATGTTCAACATTTTTGTATAATAATAGGTTTGGAACAAATGCTGTAAACACACTATTTACTATATCTCTTACCATACTTAGTACTTACTTACTACTTAGTACTACTTAGTCAGATATTAAAATAGTCTTCATCCCATCCCTGATTTTCTTCAAAATGTTCCTTATTGTCCTCATATACTGTATTCAACAAATACAGAAAGAATTAATAGTTACCATTAATTCTCACGTACCCCAGGGGGCCTACCACAGTGGGAGATTTTAGCACAGCTATTTTTTTTCAGTGATGCAACACTCTTGTTTAATGGGTTTGCTCAGAATGCAGTATATTACACAGAACAAAGCCATCTCTGGGTCTTTCTTGCCCATTCAGGGCTGATAACATTAAGTTAAAAGTATAAACACAAAAGTTGATTTATTTTTCACCCTTTTCAATGCCTTCCCAGGAGCTGGAGAAAGCTGGTCTACTGAACAAGACCAAGGTTGCAGAAGGAGGCCGAAAACTGAGGTGAGACATGACAAGTTTTGTTACTAGCCAAGACAAGGTAAATTAGTCTGTGTGTTTTGTGTCATACTGTTTATCATAATGTTTCTTTTAATTTTGTTCAAATGTGGTATGGATGTCTCCATTGAGCAAGTGAAAGCAGGTGTGATTTCCTGGTATGAATTAAATTTGAAGTCATTATGAAGATACGTGTATGTGTTTATTTGGTTGCAGGAAAAACTGGAGCCCATCTTGGGTGGTGTTGGTTGGGAACAGTCTGGTTTTCTTCAAGGATCCTAAATCACAGACACCTTCCAGCTGGGTAAGAGCTTCAACAAACTTTCTGTTGAACTGCTACAGTGTAGATAATAGTCTTGCTTTAAGGCAAATGAGTTATTTTTCAGGTTTGTATAATGTATAGTTATCTGGATTCATAGTGTCTTGTAGTAAAACAAGTCATATTCCACTCCATTCTATTCATAAAACAAGTCATACAAACTTGTGTAAAAAGCTTAATATTTTGTAAGAGTCAAAGAATAGGAGGCAATGAAAAGATGAGAGATTCTGGAGCCCCAAATTCTGTGCAACAAAAGGGGTAGCACTAGCAGGCAGTCACACGGGTGGATGCAGCAAACTGAGTGTTGACAAAATGGAATGGCATTTTTGTATGTTCATGTTATCATTGACAGAAACCAGGAAACAGTCGTCCAGAGAGCAGCATAGATTTGAGAGGAGCACAGCTACACTGGGCCAACGAGCTATCCAGCAAGAGGAACGTCTTCAAGGTGAGAAACAACAAAGTGGAATAACTTAAAGAAAGCCCATGCCAGGTCAAGCCATTAGAAAAAGCATTGTGCACTAAAAGAGAGCAAAGACTTCATTTTAAATATTCAATTTTCAGATTTCTTATGAGTGACCTTTGAGTTGCTGCTACAATTGAATCAAAGGAGTAGCAAGGATCCATATCAGTAAGAGAAGTGAGCAGAAAGTCTGTTTTCTCCTGGTGACCCTTGGATTCATTGGAACAACAGTATCTGTCAACAGTTACTAAGAGGAACTTCAGAGGATGTATCACAATGAGAAATACTGTATGTGGCAGATTCAGTGCGAGCGCTTCCCTCTACCTCAGTCTGTACATGTGACACAGCGCTGCACGGTGTCTAACCTCAAGCTATGTCAAGATGAGTGAGCTTAACACATGTCAGCTTTTATTGAAAGTGATATTTACACAACTAGTAGTCAGAGAAGTGTGGAAAAAAGAAAAAAATACTCCCAAAAAAACTCCGTGGGGAGCTGTAGAGTGTGCAGTTTAGAGCCGCGGTGGTTTGACAGCAGTGTTATAGTGTAAGGATGGCACAGTGAGAATGTGAGAGTGCAGCCTGCAGTGCTCTATATGCATTAATCTGTGAATGTTTCAGCTGAGGACAGTGACAGGCAATGAGTTCCTGCTGCAGTCGGAGACAGATTCTCTGATCAGAGAGTGGTACAACACCATCCAGAATGTCATCGACAGGCTGGTGAGACTGACACACACACACACACACACACACACACACAGATATAGATACAGAGAGAGAGAGAGAGAGAGAGAGAGAGAGAGAGAGAACCTCTAAACAAACCAAAACATCTGAGTACCATCTCACCAACGAGCCACTGACTCTAAGAATAATCACACAAAAAACCTCCTGTGCGAATTTGGGCTATTTTCATTTATGACAAATTTGCCAGATTAACAGAATGTCCATCAATTTGAATTGTTTTGAATATTTTCAGAAATTTCAAGAGTCATACGACCGGGGGCTCTTCACGTACCAGTGGTTGTACACGGTCCACAGTTTGAGAACCATTGCTTGAAACAATTTAAGTAACTACTACAAATAACACAAATGTGCTTAAAAAGAAGACGAAATGTCGAATAAGTTAGCAGCTGATGTAGAATTGTAGTAACTCTGAATTTGAGAAGCAGAATTACATTGTATTACAAGATCTTAATTTGTTACGCAAATTCTGAAGTTCCTGCCATACTGGCACTGGAACAATTTTTCAGTATCCTGACCAAATCAGTATTTCTGATATTGCTAAATGCCGATGTGTAAATGTGCTGCAGAATTACTCAAAAGCCAGTTTCTAGAAATGTTTTTAACAGAATGGCTGAGTATTTAAGTCTAATTATTTTATAGAACCAATCAAAATCAGTATCAGTATTGCAGAGTATTGAAAAATACTTAAAGCATACATGTCTCAAGCAATTTTCTTTTTGTGACGGATTTTTTTTTTTTTTTAAGTTAAAAAGAGTTTTGTTTTCACTTGAAAGTAAAAGTAAAAGTGTTGATACCTGTACAAACCTGTTTATTAGTGAATAATGTTGACTCCCCAGGATCGTGAAAACCCCTTAGACAACGTCCTCCTGTACTCGCTGAGGAGGGCGGGCAGTGTGGAGATGCTGGACAGTGGAGACGAGGACAACAGGTGCAGAACATCACGTAAGTCCACCTCGTCCTCACGGCTTCCCTCCATCCCACAATAACCACACATAATCATCCCTGCCCCTACTCTAGCATTCTCACTCAAACCTGTCATCATCACTCTTTTTTCTGACCTTCCATCCAGCCATCTTGCATCTGTCCATCCTGTCCTCCATTCTCTCCTCCATCCAGCCCACTTACGTCTTCACTCAGCCTGCGTGGCAAATAATCCCTACGTCAGTCCTATCTCATCGCCCGGCCCTCCCGCTCTTCATCCTCGCCACCATCCCTTCTCATCTGTTCTACTGTCCTGTAGCCAACTACCCTGCACTAACCTCCTCCTCCTCCTCCTCCTCCTCCTCCTTCCTCTCCCTNCCCACAGTCCCTCGCTCGGCATCCAACCTGGAGAACACGGAGAAGAAGAGAGTGAAGAGCAGGCTGAAGAAGCTGATCCTAAAGAGACCTCCTCTTCAGGCCCTGCAGGAGAAGGGGCTCATTAAAGGTGAGATTTTATTTATTTTTATTTGTAGGCTAATAAATGAATGTGTTATTATTCAGTGTCTACAACCACACAGTGACTTATCTATTCATCCATCCATTTTCTATACCTGCTTGTCATGTGCAGGGCTGTTGAGGGCTGGAGCTTTCCCCAGCATGCATTGGGTGAAAGGCTGGGTATCATCAGGAAGGAAATCCTCTGTGTTTATAGTGTAGGAAAGCCACACCCCCTAGTGAATAGTGTTACGTTAAGGCCTCTCTAGCTTGACATATATAGTATTTCCTCTTTTACACTACTTTTTTGATTCTGGTAACAGTAAGATACTGGAGTTTTGCTATAGATACCAAACCTACTTTTATTAATGTGTATAAACATTATCTCCTAAAATCTTATCCTTCATCCAATTATCTATTTTTATCCTTAATATCTCATTCATTTTATCCTTACAAAATAAGCCAAACTTCCCAAATTCACCAATAATCAATGGACATTATTCATATAAAACACAGTGTAAATGTCACAAAATAATGTTTTAAATGATGAAGTATCTGATCAAACAATGAGCAAAGAAGATACTTTGCTCATTGAATCTGAATCTGAGCATGCATTCAGTTCCAATTGTTGTTACTTGACGTTTTTTTAATAATTGGAGACATACTGAAATTCAGTACTCATTTTTAGTGTTGCCAATATAAAATACAGGTTCACATTCAGGTGAATTTGATGCCCTTTGAACAGGTGGCTTCAGTTAAATTCTCCTTCCTGGTGTGTGACATCCCCACAGGTTATAGGCTGAGGATTTCCGACTTTGCCATTAGAAACAAAGAAGTATTACAATAAAATGTCTTCAAATTCATAACAAATAGATAACTATACACAGATTTCCCCCAGCTACAGGCTTTATTAATCTCTATGGTTAAATATGGTTCAATTAATTGTAATGAGGACATTGGCTCATTTCTCAAACACAATTTTGATGACATATTCATTTGCATGTTCCTCACAATGATCATAGAATATTTACAGTAATATAATGGTACCATACATGAAAGCCATTTAGATAAAAGTGTTTTTTCAAAGACACACCCTATAGTACTGTATATATTAAATGACTTTATGGCATCATCAAGGGTGAGCTGAGTTTTGTGCTGGAAAGAGAGCAAAAAGTCTCCTACACTGAACAGTAAACTTAGATAAACTTAAGCTTGTAGTTATATCATGTTTTGTTATCACAGTATCATCAGGAAGTGGGTGCCAAAGCCACAGTTAGCTGAGAAAAAACAGATGTTAACGTGTGTGTGTGTGTGTGTGTGTGTGTGTGTGTGTGTCTGTCATCACCCTTTAGATCAGGTGTTTGGCTGCAGTCTGGAGATGCTGTGTGAGAGGGAGAAAAGCACAGTCCCTCGCTTTGTTAGACTGTGCACAGAGGCTGTGGAGAGAAGAGGTAAAATCACTGCAACCTCCTGCTAACGTGAATCTAATCTTACACTAAATGGCCACATGAGAAATACACTCACTCCTGTTTTAGTCAGCTGGCAGCTGCTCTGCACCTATAACAGTTCATCTGAGTGGCAAAAGTCATCTCAACAAAAAATCAATAAAAAAATTCTGAAAATTCTTTTGATTTCCAGACAGGAATGACGCAGAATGCACATAATCTGAGAAGAAATGATGACAGCTGCCAGCCAGAGTGAGAACTAAATGAGAGAAAATAGAGCTGTTTAGAAACAATGCTGCAAATGAATATTTAATACCCAAAGAAAAATTGTATTTTGACCAAAGGGGCTTTAAAAGCCTGAGTTTGATGAATTAAATATTTCTAGGGAGCATTTCTGTAAACACTGTCCGGACTGATTTCTTACAGTGGCAGATATAGACATTTACATTTAAGTGTGTGACAGACAAAGTTTTCTGAAAAAGTTTTTCAAATTTTTTTTTTTAAGCAGAACATCCTGAAAATGAGCAGTTCTGGTGGTATTCCTCAGAATGGCAAAAAAAAAAAAAAAGAAAAANAAAAAAAAAAAAAAAAAAAAAAACTACACTATTTTTAATGCAGAATTATAAATTTAATGCCAAAAAACAAAGAAAATCAGCTATTATCCAGAATATTAAGGTTTTAGCTGTTCAACTTGCAGTTTTGTCATTCAGTAGCCCCTTAACTGTGAAGATAACATTCGTATTGGATATACGAATATTGGACATATCGAATTGGAACAGGTATTAATAACATGTCACACAAATAAAACTTTTCTACAACTTCCACCATTCCAGTGCAGAAAAAGCAGAAACTCAGTTTTAATGTCATAACAATCATAACTCTGTAAGGGCCTCATTAAGCAACAGTTTATAACTGCTTAGTGGCAATTATTATATGAAAACCAAATTCCTAGGCACAATAAATTATTAATCGCTCCAAAATCGCTGCCAGAAATTAGCTCAGACTGTGTTACAGGAAAAGATTTTTATTTTGAGGTCATTCAGTTGAGCATTGTGTTTTGATTCTGATCTGAGATGCAGTGATGTGTTCTGTCTTTGTGTTGTATGTTGCAGGACTACAAACTGATGGACTCTACAGAGTATCCGGAAACCTTGCTGTGATTCAGAAACTACGCTTCCTGGTTAACCACGGTGAGGATGAAGGGGAAGAAGAAAGCAGCAAAGGAATGAGGAGGGACAAAGTGAAATTTTGCTTTTGCCAGTGGAAAGAAAATTTTGGGGAAGGAAATAATTATTGAGAAATAATCTAATTTCAGCTCTGTCTAAGTCACTTGTAATCACTCAGATGCAATTTTGATCATTCTGATGATATTATTTTTGAAAATGAATTTAGATAGATGCTACAGTGCACTTAAACATGCAAACACACTTGTGAACACACATACACACCAACCACACTGTCTACATGCCTGAAGTGAATGCCTCACTCATACAGAAATACATCTATTTGATAAAGTGGACCCTGAGGATAGCCGACTGAGTAACTACTGGTTTTTGCAGAGCGAGCAGTGACTACTGATGGCCGCTACATGTTCCCAGCGGAGTTGGTACAAGGTAGATTCAGATGGGCAAAGAAAGAGCCGCTTTCACATCTAACTCAGCCTGCTTTTTTGTGCATTTTGCATAGTGTGAAGTCAAACCTCATTTAAACACGCTAACACATACCCCCAAACACAGAGCTACTGCACAGACGTGCGCTCAGCTGTTTAGTGCTGCCATTTGCTTAATGTATGTGTGTCCCTTAGGCTTTTCTGCTTTAAGTTTTCTGATGTAATAACACACAGCAGGTTGTACAGTGAGCTCTCAAACAGTCCTTCATTGCCACCAAGTGGCTGAAACGGAGACTCAGCTACTTTTGTGCTGTAAAGCGCTCTAATCTCTCAGCAGCACCTCACTGACCAATGTTTCTCATTGTAAGACTCTATAGCTGGTGCTTGTTTATATCGCACAGATATTTATCTTCCTGACATCCAAGTCAAAGCCAACTCATTTTCTTTCCGTTGGTACCAATTTGAAGTTGAGAAGCATCGGTCAGGACTGGATAAAAAATATATCCCTTATTCTTTTCTTCAAAGTGTGTGTGTGTGTGTGTGTGTGTGTGTGCCTGTGTGATTTAAAGTGTGTGTCAGTGTGTCTCTCTTTCACAGACCGTCTCTATCTCTCTCCTGCAGCACCCAAGCCTTCATGCTACGCCTTGGCTCTGACAGGGATTTACATGCAGTTCTTTTTAAATTGTCCACTAAATGATGCTCCAAGTCCATTGCTCTCTCTCTCTCTCTCTCTCTCTCTCTCTCTCTCTCTCTCTCTCTCTCTCTGTCTCTCGGGCTCTCTCTCTTTTTTTTTATATTGCCTTGTTTTCTGTCTCTTCATCTGACTCACACTCTCCCCTCTCCCCTCCCTTCACCTCCCCCCTTCTCCATCTCCCAGAGGAGAAGCTGAATTTGGACCAGAGTGAGTGGGAGGATATTCACGTCATCACAGGAGCTTTGAAACTTTTCTTCCGCGAGCTTCCCGAGCCCCTGGTGCCCTACGGCTTCTTTACTGACATTGTGGAGACAGTCAGTGAGTGGCTGCCTTCAGTCGTATTCATAAATTATTATAATGAGGGGAGAGATGGAGATTAAAGTTCTTCTTCAGTAATCTTGTTGGCACTTACAAAGCTTGAGGGTAGAAAAAAAATCATATCTTCTCTAAAAGCATGTACATTTACTGCTACTTTACCTCAGAATAGTAACAACAAAAAGTTTGTTGTCATTACTTTATATCCAAGCATCACACTTTGTCAAGGCATGATGAAATTCATTTTCTCCAATATAGAATATTTTAATTTCCTATACTTGCAGCATTTTTTTCCCAATTATTCATAATTTAAAACTATTATGTCACAAAAGGATGAAACACAGCAAATTAAAATAGTGCTAGCCCAAGAGAATGTGGCATAAATTCTAAAGTGACAGTAAAATAATTGATATACATACAGAGAAAACATGATAGAATTAATAAAACTTTGACTATAAGTCTTCATTTAGCTGTACTTTTTCATATAACTATCTCATCATTACGCAGATAAATGCAAATTAATCATGTTACTCCAGTTTAACTAAGTTCTTCATCTATTTATTTGCATAGACAATGCCAACATCTTCTGCTTTGCATAAAACTGCACATAATCTGGCATTTCAAAACAAATTACATCCAGTTGGACAACTTACATATTAAGATATAAAGTATTCATTAAGAATAAATGCAAATTGGATTTAAGCATCAAAGCTCAGTTTCCTATGACAAAATCCAGAACAATATGAACGTAGAAATGGATCCTTACTGTGTTCATCGACCACATTAAGCAGCCAAGTTGCTCAGTCATTAATAACTATAAACTGCTGCATCAGATTAGACGATGGGTTCCAGAAGAGTGCGTGTGATATAAAATAGTGAATGTAAATCAGATTACTATATGTGCTAATATTAGGACTTAAATATGTGACTAATATCCCATGCTGTGTTTCAGAAATGTCAGACTACATGGAGAAAGTGGACCGTCTGAAGTGTCTGATCCTGAACATGCCTCCTCCAAACCATGACACATTGCAGTTCATGTGTTGCCACCTCAGACGGTAAGAAGATGGGTACAATTACCCCAAACTCTCTACCTGTTTCCTTGTCTCTCAACCTAATGCCCTTGTAAAAAGATGACTTTTCTGCCTCATAACTTTTTTTAAAAATCAAACCACAAGAGGGCGTAGTTCCCTTGTTCTCAGTAGTTTTCTGAAAGTGATTGTAGGAATATGACTCAGCCGGTGTGCCGGTGCTGCACCGCCTCACACTGTTGTTGAGTTTGGGTCTTGTAAAGATGAAAAGCTTTGAGGATGATGCATGATGTATGATGTTCTGTGAGCCAGTTCCTTTTACAGAACATAAAATGTGTTTTTATACCGCCTATGGTTTCTCCTTCCACTCCAGGGGTGAGCATTCGTGTTCTGAGGTTGAAGTTTGTGCCAGGGTGTGGTGGGCCTNCCACTCCAGGGGTGAGCATTCGTGTTCTGAGGTTGAAGTTTGTGCCAGGGTGTGGTGGGCCTTATGAATTTGTCAACTCTTTCTCTTCCTCTCTTTTCCTCTTCCTGGCATCCGCTCCCTCTTTTTATTCTTTTTAAAAAAATTTATTATAATATACCCGTCCCCAATTAACGTGTCACCTCTTCTCTTGCTTTTATTTCAGAACCTCATTTCCTTCCTCTCATCTCTTCCTTCTTCTCTTTTCACTCTCTCCTTCCTCTTCCTCTGTCGTTCACTCCTCTTTCTCCCATCCCTTTCTCGTTTTCTGGTTTCCCCCCTGCCTCCCCCTTCCCTTGCTTTCGTCCTCGCCTTGAAGGTCCCATGGGAGCCTTGTGGTTCGTCTGCTGGAAGGCATACCAACACCACCGCCGCCACCACTGGAACCTCTCTCTTTCGCTCACCCTCTCCCTCACTCCTTTTTTCTTCCCCTTCTCTCTCTCTTTTTTCCTCCTTTCTTTTTAATGTGGAAGTTTTGAGCAATTGCTGGCTGCTTCTGTGGCTTGGTGGGAATGGCATTTTTAGAAGAATGCCTCATGCTGTGGCTTTAACCCATTCCTGAGTCCCCACCAATCACACACACGCACGACACACAGAGACACACACACACGCGCACACACACACACACACACACCAACATAGATGGCTGTAGGCGGTGAGTTTATATACATATAAGCACTCATCTAGATTGTGAATTTAAACTATGCAGACATCCACGAACATGCACACAAGGAGGCAGATGTCCATGGTGGATATACAAACAATGGCTGTCTTAGATGCTGTCATGGTTTTCTTAAGAGTTTGCAAGAATAATAAAGACGTCACAAACTGACCACAAGCATGAAGCTGTATGGGCAGTTTGTGGTCATCTTTATGCTTCCCATCACAAAGAAGAATTCAGATGGATTCAGAAAAGTGAAATTCACAAGCTGCAACAATTTCAAAATCCTTCATCCAAAGCCGTAATCACTTTTATTATCTTAAGCTATATGGGTGCGGTGTAGCTTGTTTCTTTCTCTTTCATTATTAATATACCTTGCCTATCCTCTTTCTCTGCAGGGTGTTAGAACATTCAGACACCAACAGGATGACCACGCAGAATATCGGCATCGTTTTCGGGCCAACCCTAATGCGCCCGGAGCGGGACAATGGGAACATGGCTGTGAATATGGTTTACCAGAACCAGGCGGTGGAGCTCATCCTCAGCGAGTTTGATCACATCTTCGGAACAAGAGGCCACTCTTGATCTTTACAGGTTCAAAACGCCTCTAGAGCAGACAAAAGTATAAGTATTGTAACATTTGCCCTGTTTGTCTGTTTACACATATGGTATAAAATGGATTTCACATCAGAAGAAAGTTACTGGCTGTAAAGAACCAAGACAGACGGCTGATAATCATGACATCTGGCCTCCATAATAAACCATATTAAAACAATAAGAGTATAACAAGCCAACGTGATATTACTGCTGCAATACTCGTTCCTCTGACTGCAGTCCTGGTGTTGTTACTGCTGGAACAAACGCTTTGTTATGACTTTTCCTTGACTTAAATACAAACCATAAAGTGAGAGATCTCCCTCAACCCTCCCAGCTCCATATTAATCAGTTATTGATCATTCATTATTTCAAATAATGTGAGAAAGGGTGTGTCTTCCATATTATTCCCACAAAACCTAGCAGAACCTTCTCACTGTGAAACACTGCAGCAAATGAATGAACAAAGGAACAATGGAAGCAGTTCGATGGATATAAATTATACAAAACAGGAAGCAAGCTGTGTATGTAAATGTACCTTCATCTCATCTTAAGCCATACAGGATTTAACTGAAGACTTTTTAGGTTTATGTCAGATAAAAGTCCCATAACTTTTTAAAGATTAGATGATAATTTTGGTGATGGAATGAATGTGTTAATAAAGTGGGTAATGTTCCTTCATAGTGTGTGACCCTTCAGAGCTTCCCTTACTGTATTGTAAATTATTGGAATCGTCCTCTATTTTTAATAGTGCAAACTTCACAGATTAAGTTAAAACTATTGTTAACCTGTAAATATGTGAAATATTGTCAACTAGTAGCACTTTGCATACAGTGTGTGATCTAAACAAATATGTTATATACAGTAGAGTAATAGCTGAAATCAAAAAGATACTTTGAAATGAAGAGCGTGTCATAAACTTGGACCTGACTAACTTTCCAGCAATAAAAATGTGAATGAACAGATTTGGGTGTTTTATGTGTGATATGTGGCCTCCTGACAGGTTGTTTGTATTGATCTTTGATTGGTTGCATGAGAGATAGCTGAAGTGTGGAGGTATGTGGGCCTCGGAGACTCTGCGAGCAGAGACATCCCTTGTGATTGGTGCAAATGCTGCTTTTAATAACAGAACAAAAGAGGAACTGGAAATGCATATGTTTAAAAAATGTGGATTTTCCCCAAACCCTCTCACTCTCTCACTCTGTGGTTTTGGTAATTTTATATTGAATGTGGGTTTGGCAAAAGACAAAAAAGAGCAAGAAAAAGGCACGGGGGAAAAGTGTGCACAGATTTGTGAAGTTTTATTAGTTGTATTTATTCACTTTAAATGTTCATGTTATTTCAAGTCATGTGAGGGTGTGGGGGGAGGGGGAGGGGCTAAAATGATGTGTTGGTGATTGATGTGGACTCATCTGAACGTTTGATCATGCTATCCTCTGTGTGTGTGTGTGTGTCCAAGGTTGTCCTTTTATTTGATTGACACAGTGATATTTTCTTCTTAAACAGACAACCGCATGAGTTTATTTGATCCAAATGCATGAATGCGCAGTCATCTAGGCGTTTACACCAACAGATGACGATATATTTACCCCCAAGCTATAGCACAGACGTTTTTGATACCACCGACACCGTTGTGGTGCAGAAAATTCATCTGTTTGATCATCAGCAAAGTTTCTCAGCTTATTACCTCAAATGTGTCTCACAGCCTCGATTAGATTAAATGTCCCCATTCTATTATGAAAACAAAGTGAAACACACAAAAGCCATTAAATAATTAAATGTCCATAAATTATTTTGTGCATTATTGCTGGTTTGTTCTCTCACCAAATTATGAAATTGAAGAGATTCATCTCTCCGTTAAAATGCAGTGGCATAAAACATGTATGATGTGTTTTATTTCATTTGGTGTAATGGTGCTAATTATTAGCTTATTGTAAAATCAGCCAGCTTAACACCTTCTCAACTTCTTTCTTTCTTTCTTTCTTTCTTTCTTTCTTTCTTTCTTTCTTTCTTTCTTTCTATCTATCTTTTAAAGAGTGCGGGCTGATGCAGTGGTACAATTTTCTTCCTAATGATTTATTAGTATTTGATTAATGAGTGAAACTATGGCAAAATATGAGTCAAATGGTTCTCAAACTGTGATATGTGTACCACCATGGCACATAAAGTGCTCCTTGGTGGTACACAAGATGACAGTAGAAATTTCTGCAGAGAATCAAAACGAATTGAAATAAGCTGAAGTTTTGTTATTGTGTTAAATTATTCCCAAATAAATTGGGTTTCATTAAGAATTTATTTTTTTTATTTTTTTTTTATTTTTAGGTTTAAAAATATCCACTTGGAATTAAGAATTAGATGTTTTTGTTGACAATACCCCTACTCGTCCATGTGTACACTATGCACAATGTGGGTGTCCGTCATGCAAGTTTACTCAATTTCAGTGCAGTATACACATGAATTTTTTCTCTGTTTTTTCTTTGAGAGTTGCTGGCTTGTTCATGCAGGGGTACTTTGTTTTCCTCACAGGTGACACTTCGTTCAAAAACCTTGAGAACAACTGTGACAAGAAATTTGTTGAAAACTGAAAAATCCATAATCATGAAGAAATCGTTGCTTCTAAGTGATACATTTATATGTGGAGGCTTTGCTTCAAGTGAAGACAAAAGAGCAGCAGCCCTGCAGAATGCTGGAGAAATTTGCTTAGTCTGACATCAACACACGTTTGATACATGAACTGATGAAAACTAACAACCAGACAGTTTAAAACTATTTCACAGCTGTATGCTGTTATTTAGCTTGCTGAGTTTTGAATGTGTTATAACCATTTATTGAATTTAGTGTATAACAGGCTGAGAATTTTATCAATATTTATAGCCCAAATTTAGAACACCGTACCATTAACAATAAATGACTTGGATGGTATCTGTATGATTTATTATCACAAGAAAAAAATCAGCAATAATGCCACATAATAACCAAACTGTCTTTTGTGTTACTGTATGTCAGTTTTTTCTGATGTTAACTTGGATGTTTTCTGTTTAGCAGTTATTGCATGTGCATTGATCTGTGCATCCTTCCTCATGCATGATGATTTAATGCTTTTCTTTAACAAAATTATATTAAAATTATCTTTTAGGATGTGAGAGAAGAGAAGAGAAGAGAAGAGAAGAGAAGAGAAGAGAAGAGAAGAGAAGAGAAGAGAAGAGAAGACCCGTGGAACTTAATAGACTGTGTCTTACAAACACTTCAGCAGGGTGATGGCTGACAGGTGCTGGATCTCACTTCTCTAGCTGAAGAACATTTTAGTGTTCATACTTGCTCTTTGGTTACTGTTTGTGTACTAGGAAGATGAAGATTCCAGTATCTTTCAAAGGATCTCATTTCAGCCCAAATCCTTCATCGGGATCAACAAACCTGACACTAATACCTAATATTACAAATGTTATTGGAGTCTTCATTTTCCAGGCTGCCTCTCTTCTCTGTGGACGTTGCCAGTATGAAAAGTTGTACCAGAATTAAAATTTGACTTGAATCAAACAGGCAACTTAAATATGCTAAGAGCACCCTAAACAAACTGTCAGCCTGTTGTGAAATGTGCACTTTGTATGTGACGCTGATGCTGAGACTACTATCTGACTTCAAATTTAGTCATTAAATATCAACTTACAGTATGTGCTTACGGTTGAGAGTAAAATCTGATGAGCTATCACCCTATAAAACCATAACATCGGGAACTGTTGGTGCTACAGATGAGTAAAAGCTGTTGATACATGGCACCCAAAAGTATCTAACCTACGTCACCCAGCGTAGTTTGTTAGCGTTACGGATAGCTGAATGTTTACTCAACCCACTGTTAACCTTAAGCTCAGGGTATCAAATATCAGCAAAGATCAGCCTCACAGCCACATACAGGTTCATCAGCTCAAACCAGCCATCTCCGATGAATCATCATGCAAATAAAAAGACCAACAAAAAAGTCAGAGTAACAAGCAGTCTGCAGATCATGAGCAGTGACGGAAACTGTTTACTGCAGTGGGAAACTAAGTGATGTCTGTTGATGTCTGTTTACACTGAAAGACATTTTAGCACTGAAAATCGACAGCAGTGATATTTGACAGTTTTAGAGCGGTGACTTTGTCGAAGTGTCATTTAATTTCCTTCTGGTTTGAAACCAGGTAGTAACTCAAACTGTTTATGTAAATTGTAAAGTTTCTGGGTTTCTAAACCCTGCAACACACACTTATCAATTACAAGATAAAATAAAATGACAAAAATCAATGAAATTCTGGTATCAAAGTATGTACAATTTTATTACAAATATCCACAGACATGCAAAAAAATACAATATATGAAAAGGTAATTTAATTTAAAAAAAAAAGTTGCATGGGTGCAAGAAAAACACTGCTTAGTATAAAATTGTGCAGACAAAGTGAAAATAAAGTAAACATTTTTTTTTTCTTTTTTTTTCTTTTTTTTTTTTGNTTTTTTTTTTTTGCTTGTTTTATGGCCCAGAAATATCAGGTAAGGAACTACGCAAGAGTAGGGTGGCAGTTAACGTGTCACATATGCATATCTTTGGTGAGAAATACACACACACATACACTCACACACACACACACAGACCATGAAGTGTCTTTGGCCCACACGTTATGCATAAATGCAACAAGCTTAGTCACACCTCATGCACCAGCTTCTTATCTCCTTGTACCAAAGCTTTGTTGGATTACTCACAGTGTCAGAGTACATCTAAGGCACTTTTCACATTGACTACACTGCAGTTGGAAAGAGGAAGTAAAAGCCGAAGTATGTGTCCTGAATCTTGACCCTCTCACCACACCTCAACAGACAGCCCTGTGACACATTGTTGTTCCGGTGGCGTGAAAATAGAGTGTAGCACATGTAAACGATTATGAGAAATACCAGACATTTTAGCACTGATGAAATAAAGCAGCTCCATGTGATTATTACACAGCCAGTGGAACCAACACTGAGATGGTGCAAATCTTTGCTCCCTCGAAGGAAAAAAACTGACCTCATGATGTAGAAATGACTGTACCCTAATCAGAAGGCTTAAAAGGTGCAGTTCACCTTTTATTCTGTTACAATTAAACAGTTAACCTGAAAAGACAAGCTGGTTGTGATGTGTAATTGATGATTTCACAGCATGAGTAACAACAGTCCCAGCAACCAATACTTCTACTGGCACATTCTCAACCACTTACTGGCTTTGGGAGAATAGCAGTAATACCTGCATGTTTGGTTGTTTGACTTTTCTTAAGATAGAGGTAAAGATCTGAGGAATAATACCACAGGATATTCAAGAGTGAATGTTACTTACACTCATAAAGATGTATAAATATACAAACAGAACAACAGGCAATAGTGAGCAACTTGACTCCATGTGTAACCTTTCAAATCTGCAGTCTTGCACAACATATATCACACGTAAATGTTTTCTCATCCTACACTGCTTCAGTACTGCTATTTTCAAAACAGTTCCTTCAAGTTCCTTCATAATCCGCTTACTGACTTTGGTTTGGGTGTGCATCCATATGTGAATAATCCAAAAAAAAAAAAAAAAAAAAAAAGAGAGAAATTGATTTGTTTACCTGTTTCCTGATGTTTAAATAAGAAGAATTGCATTATGGGTTGTGCAACAGTTAGCGGCTGTATGTGAAATGACACATCTGAGTGACAGGGCTTCCTGATGAGCTAAACCAAATCTTGTAGCTCATGGCAAATGTAGTAGGTGCATCAAGTCTAATTTACCATAATAAAATACTGTATTTTGTGTTCTTGGTTACATTTTGTCTGTATGGCTTCATCCATTTTAAGATGGATGATTTGTGCTGTCAGTTCTATGCATTTTCCATATTATAAGATGAGTAGAAAAATCAGTTAAATTGTTATATCTGAGAGAAAAATACACATTAAAGGTATGAAAATACATACCTTTTATATAGATTGCTGAAGTTGCCTTAACTTTTTAACCTGGGTAACTGTGAATTTGTTATATCCAGGCTTAGTTCACATTTGTCAAAGTCTCCATTTTGTCCCTCAGTGTCTCGGTCCCAAAGATGGTTCTCAGCTCCATCAGGCCCAATATGGTTTCCCATCTCAAAACTGTTTCTCTCATTCTGCTCTCCATTCTCCCTTGTAGGCGATTCTTGAACAGAGACTCCTTCCATCTCCTCCCTTGCCCCAGGCAAACTTAAATGTGCCTTCCCCACATGATAATCACTCATCCCTGCTTCTTTATCTTCCTCCTCTTCCTCCTCCTCCTCCTCCTCCTCCTCCTCTTTGAGGGCCTCAGCAGCTCCATCCAGACTGGAATCACTGAGAAAGGAGTGTGGAGTTTGGGTATCCTCCATGGAGAGTGGAATCTCTTCAGCCAGGCGGGCCCCGAGGTTGATGCCAGCCCCTGGCATAAGAGGAATGTCCTCGTGGTCTTGATCTGGATCCTGGTCTTTGCTGCAGTAAGCATAGCGGTGGTTCATGTGCTGGGAGTAAGAGCCGGAGTGAGAGAAACGCTTTCCACACTTGTCACATTGGTAGGGTTTCTCTCCAGAATGCAGCCGGCTATGTTCGATCAGATGGTGCTTGTGCTTGAAGGCCTTGTTGCAGATCTTACACTCGTGTGGACGTTTGCCTGTAATAAATATAGACAGGTTGTTTTTAATATCCTATAAAAATAGAAGAATATTCACAAGCTCTATAAAAGCAATCTGGGAAGATTAGTTCTATATCGTCTATTAGGATTTAAAATGTGTATTTACAGTTTTTACACACGCTACAGACCTGTGTGCTCGTATTTGTGTCGGAGAAGGGAACTGCTCTTCTGGAAGGTTTTTTCACAAATGTCACAAGCGTAAAGCCCCTCATCTGTCTTCTTCAGTCTTTTCCTTCCTGGTCCTCCATCTCCTTCCATCCCGTCATCCATTATAGAGAGGTAGTCCAGACCTCCATGACTTAAAACCTCATCCTGGGCCAAAAAAAGAAATTAATTCTAATATATGTATAACTTTTCCTGTAGAATTTACTGTATTTATTTTATGCATACTAAACCTTAAAAATGGAGCCTTACTCACCATGAGAGCTTGTCTCTCCTGACGGATTTTTTTCAGCATGGCCTCTGCATCCATCTCCATTATATAAGCCATGGGAGGGAGAAACCCAGAGCTATTAACTGGCTGGCTGAAGGGAGCAGCCATGACCCTGTCATGGCCTGAAAGCCCTAAACCAGACTGGTTGAAGATGTGAAAACCATTATACATAGGGCTTGCAAACACATGAGCTCCAGCCCCACTAAACACTGGGTGAAGTGGTAGATGTGGTGGTTGGGTTGGACTCAGTCTCTGAAGCTCCTGGTTCCTGGGCTCTCTTCTCTCTCCTTTGGCCTTGTTGCCATTTAGATTTTTATTTCTCCCCTCTTTGCCTGAGAGCTGCTTTGGCAGGGAGAGGTCCAGAGGTTCGTTTTGTGCTTTAGCAGAGCAGGGGCTGCCAACCATCGGGTTCTGAGGGGAGGAGAGATCAGAAGGACAGTTGGAGAGATCGAGGCAAACTGGAGAGGTGAAACCTGAGGAAGAAACTCTCCTTCTGGCTGGAGGTGATGATAGGTGTGCGGAGTGGTTGATTGGCTGGCTTGGGCTGCCTCTTTCCTGGCTGGACCAAAAGGCTCGTGAGGGCAGGGCGTCATGGTTGGGCTGAGGGGGAGAGTGCATTGCGACCAAAAGCTGCTGTGGTACTGAGTGCCAGTTGGTCTTCTCTAATAGTGATTTGTTCCCAGAGAGGCCATTGGTTACTTCACTTGATTTGCTGTTCTCTGGCTGAAGAGCTGATCTGGAGAAGAACACAGATGAGGGGCGATCTTTGCTGCGAAGGCCCTCGGGCGTCTCCACTTCCTCTCTGTTCATCTTACAGAGGTAGCGCTCATGCTGTAGCAGCACCGCCACATTGGGGAAAAGCTGGGAGCACCAGTGACAAGTAACCCCCAGCACACCTCTCTCTGCTTCACCTGACCTCACCTTGTCTCTGCTGTGACTCCTGTCAGGCAACACCTTCCTATCAGCCCCATTATGAATCACCCTCCTTTCCTCAATTCCTGCTGCACCCTCATCCATCTCCTCATCCCTTTTCGCCTCCCTGTGAAGCATCTCTTGCAACATCTGCTCAAATTTGGTCCCAGAATGGAGATAAGGCAGCAAGGTGGTCTCTTTTAGTATGTCAGCCCTGAGAGAGACTTCTGCCGAAGGGTCCCAAAGCCTTGCCTGGTCTGAGGCTCTGGAGAAAGCTGTGGGATCCTGCAGTGGACTATGATGAGGATCCTTTGGTACTCGGCCCACAGGCTTCATATTATCTTGGCTCTGGGAAGCAAACGGAGAGCCCTTGCCATTGTTGTTTCTCCCCCTGCCTGCAGAGGGAGATGTCAGGAATGAGTGGTTGTACAAGCTTTGGCTATGTCCGTTAAACACTCCACTGACTCCTCCTGTGTTTCCTCCTCCACTTCCTCCCCCACTGAGGCACTTTTTGCTACTTAAGTGGGAGCTGTAGGAGCCAGAGTGAGAGAAACGCTTCTTGCAGTTTGAACACTCGTAAGGTTTCTCACCTAAAGGATGAAACACAGAGAGGAAAAACAACATCAGTCAAAATATTCAAACAGCAGCTTTGGATTGAAATCATCCTGTACACTGGTGTGACCTTTTCCCATTTCTCATAAGTCATGAAGTATGATAACTGGTTTTCTGTCTAAATGTCAAACTCCTATGTTTATAATTTCATGCCGTGTAAAACTGACAAGCTAAGTGAGGGTTAGCGATAGAGTGGAAACAATAGTAACATGATGTGTAAGTACAACTGTTTTGATGTTATTTTGTCTCACCACTGTGGATCCGGAGATGTTCTTTGAGGTGGTGTTTGTACTTGAAAGCTTTCCCACACTGCAGACATTTGAACTTCCTGGTTTCCAGGCTTTGGTCCAATGTGATGGCACCCTAGAGTGAATCAGTGTTACAGAGAATTGTTAGCAGTTTTGTACTGTAACACATTTAGAGATGGTGAAGTGTAGTCATCACTTCCATGTGCACAAAGTAAGACAGATTTTATAAGAAGGCAATTGAAAGTAGATGGAATTTTTAAGTATCTTTAATTGCTGTTCTTTGAGGTAGTTTTACTTTATATGAGTATTTCCATTTTGTGCTACTTTTTAATTCCACTCCACGGCATTTATCATATATGATGACTGCAGTTATTTACTGTGCTGATTAAAACTTGCAAAACAAGATAAACACATAAAATATTGCTGTTGTTGGGTAAAAATTGTATCCCAGCTTTATTTTAGCCCACATGAAAAACCTTGTACTGTATCCCTATTTTTGGGTGACAGACTTTGTAACTCCTTTTTGTTAGATGTTTATTATTGTATTCCAGACTTTTCATTATTTGATTCTAGACTCTGTGAAATCAGACACAAGGTGGTTCACTTTGTTGGGTGAAAAGCATTGTGTCTACAATTTTGGAGAATTTCTATAGCCAATAATCAATAACATAACATCCTGACAAGGACAGAATAAGAACTTTTACTTTAGATACTTACCATATATACTTGAGTATAAGCCAAGTTTTTTTTTTTTTTTGTTTTGTTTTTTTTAACCAAATTTCACAAAGCAAATCAGGGTCGGCTTATCCACAAGTAATTCAAATCAGATCCCAGAGAACAAAATTTCCAGGGATGGAAACTACCCATTACCACTACCCATGGAAAATAGTTTAAATCATACCTTAGAATGAGATAATTCCTGACTNACTACCCATTACCACTACCCATGGAAAATAGTTTAAATCATACCTTAGAATGAGATAATTCCTGACTAAACATCTTATCCAGCACATTTTGTGGCGGCCAGTAAGCCATGATCCATCAGTTACGGTAATCAGCTGCTGAAATAAATATCATGTTTACCGGTACATGGAGTATGAAAATCAGAGGAATATTATGACAATACCCAGAAAAACAGATAATTTGCAAAACAAATAAATTGATGGAACAACATCAGGGGGTCGGCTGAGGGAATTCCAAAACTCAGTATGGAGGAATGTCCAGCACATAGACAGACCCGCATCGACTCAGGTACAGGATAATTACTGAAAACATGTAATAGGTGAGATTCTTAACAAAAAAAAAAACTCATCATAATTACACAGCTAAATAAGCTAAATAAGCACCGTGATAATTATAGCTCATTTGTAAAGCTTTCCTTACCCTCATCAATGCGATTCAGACAAGGAAGAGGAAAACATAATGTTAGCTAATGTCAGTTATGGTATGTGGATTATTTTCAGAAAATCAGAGGAATACTATGACAATTCTCAGAAAAACAGGTAATTTGCTAAACAAATAAACTGATGGAACAACATCAGGGTTTTGGCTTATATGCAGGTTTTTTAAAAAATCTAAATTTGCAGGTCAAAATTGAGGGGTCGGCTTATACTCGAGATTGGCTTATAGTCCAGTATATACGGTACATTTTACTGCTTATGTTTACAGTAATAGTTTAAGCGGAATTTTGAATACAGGACTTTTACTTGTAATGGAGCATTTTTGCATTGTGGTATTATTTTTGCTTAACCAAAAGATTTGACCTTTCACCATCACCGTTGTTAAATGCAGCTAAATCTGAATGAAGCAAATAAACAGTTAAAACATCACAGTCCCTCTTCTTATGAAAGAGAGTTCCCTTGGACTTTCTTCTGCTTTCTGCATATCTCACCTTGTCCTGCATTTGATTGTGAATAGCCAGGTGTCGCTCCATCTGTGCCCTAAAGGTGGCAGTGTATCCACAGAGCGGACAGACCATATGGCCCCCCTCCCTGTCCTGACAGTACTTGATGTGCTCCTTCAGTGAGGCTCCACGCTGGTACGTCCTGTGGCAGAACGGACAGGCCTGATGGCTCCTCGCTGCATCTGGAATACACACATCCACAGAGAAGTAACATTTTTAACAGACTGTGGAAATTTTCACTGCATTCATTCCAGTCTTCTGTGGGGACACACCTAAATATAGCTACAGAAAATTATTTCCTTGGAAAAATCTTAATTTTTTTTTTTTTTTAATCCAATTTTGAATTATACATCTTTATTACACAAACAAATACAATAAATAACCAATTTTAATTTACTGATGTTGTGAAGGTTTATATGGTTAAACAGGCCTTTATTTTAATTATGACTACTTGAGAAATACAAAATTGCTTATTTTTATTCTAATTTGGACAATAAAAAAAATTCAGGTCTTTTTACATTATAATAACACTAGCTTGTTTGGTGCATACAAGCCTAAATCAAATTTTTGCCTGAAATTTGCTTTTTAGGGTTGTTTGGGATATTATTTGTATTTGGCTCATGTGTGTGTCAGCAGTCAGGAGTAATGGGCTGTGACTTTCAGGTGCAGGGCAGTAACATTAATAATAATATAGATAAAAAGTACACAGAAGCAATGCAATAGCAAAGTGTGAACATTTTCACTTTTTTTTCACTGACTGCACATTTTCAATATTTATGATCTAACTTCTTCTTCTTCTTGTGTTGTGGCTTTGTCAGTTACTCATTCTAAAGCCAAATGTTGTTTCAAGATGAGTGGCAAGTGGTTGGCATGGAAACCTGACCAACTGAGGGTGAGGAGAGTAGGTCTAACAACTATTAACACTGATCAGAAAGTTTTTGCATCAAATATTATAATACCTGTTGTGTCAGGCGAGCGGTGCTGAGCTCCTGGTGACCAGATGGCAGGCGGCAGCTCATTGTGCCTGCTACTGGGATGGACGGTTGTAGCTCCATTATGGCTCAGATGATCCACATTAGAGGCCTTCCTCAACTGGGCCAGGAATTCATAGTGGGCCAGATCTTCCAAAGCATTCTGGGAGTCCGAATTCTTGCCTGAAACCAGAGATAAAAATATAGAAGAATTTTTAAGGAACATCTGAGGTATTTAAGAGGCTTTTATCATGCGTGTGATCATATGTGTTTACACAGAGGGAGAGGAGATAAATCAGAGAATGACACTGTACAACTGAAAATAATAAAAGTCAAATGTTTACTTAGATGGACAGATAAAACAGAATAATCAGAGAAATAGCTTGCCAGACCTAAAACTAGATTTTTGAATTCCTTCTTGTTCATACCCTTGAGTGCGGTGACAGGCAGGCAGAGACAGAAAGCCACAGATATACGTGAAGAGGCGAGGGTGCCTTCTATCAAGACTCAGGCCAGTCAGCTTTACTTACACCAACTTTGAGGAAGATTTTTCAAATGTTTGCAGATGTTGGCATATTTTGAGTTGTTTTTATGTGGTGAAGGGAAGAGCCCGTGTGGTTGAGTGTTGTAAAAACTCAGCTTTGCCTTCATCAGGCGAGGCCAAATCACATGAGGCGAGGGAGCTAAGTGATTGTTAGTAGGCAAGCCACGTGAGCCTTTGATCTCTCCTAAATAAAAGGGAAAGCCTTGCGTCGCACTGTGCTGATTTCAGTACCGTAACGTCACCTCTTTGATGCATGGAAATATTGTGACATTGTGTGGGATGAGTTCTTTTGTCATGCTTTCAGAAAGCTGTCTTTTCAAAGAGAAGAGTGAGAAAAGGAAGAGCTCTTAGGGAAGGCATGGTTTCACAAGGATCTGATAGCAAGGTGTATCTAGAAGACCTTAAGAGCATCATGAGCCTCTTGCGTCAGAAAAATGCTTATAAAGTGTTTACATGTACTACAAAAGTCTCATGGTATATGATGATACATCTGTGCCATACCATGTATCGAAGAGCAACTAATGCAACTCAAGAACTGTACTTCAGCACAAATTTTAATTCTCCTTGTACATTATATAAATATTTCTTTTATTGGAGGCTGTCTATGTTTCTTCCACTACATTTCAGAGGAAAACATTGCAACCTTTAAGTGACAGCTGTAGTTACGAGTTACTTTGCATATTCTAATTTTACATTCAACAGGAGATAAATACATCATCTTTTTTCTTTCTTTACTTTCTCTCCTTCCCCTTTTCTTTTTATCCTTCTTTTCTCCTTCAGTTTAGCCTTCTTTTCTTCTATCTTTCTCTTTGTCATGAAAGATTTCCTTCTTTCTCTCATTGCCTTCTGTCTGTTCAACTTGTCTGAAAGCGTTAAAATCTCTAAAACTGGAGATACAAGGTTCCCATCTAACAGCCAAATTAAACCATGGGTACTTTCACTTTGGATCCTTGCATACATTTTAATAGTAACACTTGTTTAATTGTACTTAAATAAAACTTTTAACAATGTGGCAATAGTTGTTTTACCTAAGTAATGGATTTGCTATTGGTTTGGCTCTCTTAACCAGTTCATCAGATCTACACACAGGCATATAATACAGTATAATATAATATAATAATATAGTAACACAACAACAAACAATATAGTGTTATAAATTCACTACAAAGGAGTTTTTACTTCACCATGTTATTATACAGCATGTACGTGTTATTGTGAAACTTACTGTACATCCTCAGTGGTTCCTGCTCTCCCTCTCTGTCTATAGCAGACATCTCAGTGACAGCAATGTCTCGCTCGGCCTCGGCCTCGGGTTCAACCTGCAGCCAGAAGTTCCTGCTTCTGGGACTCAGGCTGTGCGGCCTAGTAGAGCGAGCGGGGCTGCCAGGCTCTTCTGTCCCCTCACTGGGTGTTAGACTCGTCTTGTCCAGGCTCTCCTGGCAGTCCTGAGGCTCCAGGCTCCACAGGCCAACCTCATCCTCCCCCTCTGATCCCAGCGAGCTCACCTGCTCAGCCTCCACTGTGACAGGAGAAAGGGAGTGAGAGAGAAAGAGGGAAAGAGAGAAACAAAAAGACTGAGGCTAACAAGTCATGCACCATCCATATGTTCATTAGGGACATATGACTCTGCAACATTATACTGTATTTAAAAAAAAAAGTTTATGATCAAATATGAGGAACATGTGTCCGTGAATGAAATGCCAATTATTATTTTCAAGTGTAACGTCCAAATAATTCTTTCTTTCTTTTTTAATATGATTCAAAATTCAATAAACATGTGTTTCATATCATTTCAGATGGCATTTGGTGGGTTCAGCTGTAGATTATGAACAATGCAAGCCAGAGACTATGCTGCACAATTACAAAAAGGATGTCAGGAACTGAAACCTGAGCAGGGGAAAAACACAACCAGAAATTCAAAAAGGTTTTGTAAATTCTGAACTATATCTTACATTTTGTTTGAAGTCAAAAACAAGAGCAACTGCATGATTATATGTTTTCGGTTGTATTATTTATTTGTGTTTCAGTGTTGCTGGAGTATCCAGTTCCCTTGTAAGCAAGGGGAATGAAATAATTTTCATGTTAAGTTGTTCAATGTGTTTCTTATCAGAAGATATTTCGTATGGCTTTATGTGGGTTCATCTGTGGCTTATGATCAATACAAGGCAGATGTGCTCAGCTTGCAACCTTCAAAAAGGAGAAACAGACAAAGAAATTATATTTCAAATAGTCTACAAATATTCTATTTATTTTAATTTAGAAATTAAAATAAATTATCATTTGTAGTTTGTGCTATTTGAATTTGTAAAGGGATCCTTTTACTAAAGCATGGCTTATTTCCTACTTTTTTTCTACTTACAATAGGATGTAACAAATAAAGCAAAAATATTCTATTAAATTTAAATTAAGCACTCAAAAATTGATTCCAAACTGTCTTGTCTATTAGTAAAAAAAAAAAAAAAAAAAAAAAAAAAAAAAAAAAAAAAAAAAAAATCCTACAGCTCATGTTAATGTTACTACTGACCATTTAGTACTTATAAATTTTAGGGGTTTTTTTCTTCATTTTATAATGAATCTTTTCAAATTCTACAGCAAGTTTTCAAATTCTAAAATCACTTTGACTTTAAAGGTTCAAACATGTATTTTTTCCAACGGAACATGAGCGTCATATTTGTCACATTTATTTTCGTATTTATTAGCACACATACAGCTTGATTTTAATTCAGCGAACTTATGACAATGAAGCAAAGATGTCAAAGAAATGATAAATAGCATATTGTAAGTTAAAAGTGTGCCGCTACACCCTGTGTGCCCAGACTGCAGCAGAAGTGGAGGGCACGTTGCTTTTTCCCATGGCAAAGACAATAAATGACAATCACAAACACATGCCCAGGATTTCAGCTGTAGGCTCTTATTTCCAAAGGCTTTTGTGAAGACTCTCTGAGTTCCTCGCACTGATTGGCAATATCTAATCACAACTAAGTAATGACCATTTAAAAGCAAACATAGACTCCTTGCCAATGCCTTTGAAATGTACCATCAGCGTGCCAAACCGTTGTCAGAGGATACTGCGCCTTAGTAATTTTGGGCCAGTTCTTCGTTTTGGTGTTGTGAAAATATGGTTTCACAGCTCATTAAATGTCAGAGAAACACAAACAAAATTTATGCACTAAACAGTTAAAACAGCACTTGATGTTGTTTTAACGGTTTTGTGGATAAATTTCGTTTGTGTAGTATTAAAACAACAC
Organism: Lucifuga dentata; assembly: GCA_014773175.1. Lineage (NCBI taxonomy): Eukaryota > Metazoa > Chordata > Actinopteri > Ophidiiformes > Bythitidae > Lucifuga > Lucifuga dentata. The sequence goes on from VXCM01000706.1 coordinate 518,945, forward strand.
TTGATGCTCTTAAATGATTTTTATTTTTCAGATTTGAACCCACAACGTATGCTGACAGAAGCCAAAGACATATTTGTTTTTAAATTAATCATTCTGGTCAGTGTCATTGATTGAAGACCCAATTTTCCAAGAACACACACACACACACACTCACAACCACACATACTCATACAAATGTACAGATAACACAGAGTTTCGCTGACAACATCACTTTTCAGTTCGAATCATAAAGCGGAAAGGAAAATGGAGACCCTTTCGTGCAGAGGGTGGCAATCACAAACACACACCTATAGCATTGTGTGTGTTTATGTGTGTGAGTGAGTGCGCTCACTCACTGAAGTTTTAAAACCTTTCATCGTATTAGGTATTCTCAAATCGCCTACACATGTATCTGTTTGTATCAGCAATTTGTATGTGCTGCCCTTGTGAAAAGCGACCACGTGCTAAATACTGAATCATCCGAGCTTCTCGTCCCTGCAGTGCTATCATGCTATCAGGGCAGGAATGAGTTGCTTTTATGGGGGATGAAATTGGTCATCAAATGTGCTTCCCTTCAGCAGACAGTTCTGAGTTGTATGATGCCATTGAGGTCGACCTATCAGCCCACCAAGAGTTTTCTGGGGTGATAGGACATACCAGAGGAACCAAAAAGAGAAAATCTGGTCCAAATTAGCATCAAATTGGTTCTAATTTTCTCTCCCATGACAGTGAGTGACACTGAGCCTATATATGCTGTCATTAAAGCTGCACAGAGCTGGGATGGCTTTCATTAAAGGTCCATGATGTATTTATTCAGATAGTGAGTGCGTCCTTCAAATAAGCCTTTTTTCTTTTTTTTTTTTTTTTTTTTTTTTTTTTTTTTTTTTTTTTTGTTTGAACAAGACAACAAAATCTTTTGAGCAGCACAGGAGGTTTAGGCCTAGAAGTGCCAAGTTTACGTGATTTTTTCTTACAAGTTGTGCAGCCAGCATTAGTTTTAGGAATGTGTAATTTTTTGGAGACCCTGAACATAAAATAACACAGAGTAAAGTAGAAAACAGGACTACTGCTTTGCATGCACTGTAGTGTGTGTGGGAAGAACGTGACTCATATCCAGAGAGTGTTAACCGAACTGTGCTGCATCATGCCTGACAACATCAATCGGTTCTCTGGGGACTGATTCTGATAGTTTGACAACAACAATGTGTTATAATCAAACACTGCAGCAGGATTATGTTATTCTATTTCTTTTTCTCTCTGACAGAACATTTGAGAGACTGACGGCCTTCCTGCCAGAAACACATCAACTATTTCAGCCTGGGACGGTCAGAAATGCAATATTCACCATGAGAAGACTGAGGAAAACTGTTCTTCTGGTCTGGGGATCCACTAGAAGACTTTTGATCCAACTTGGATCCAGTTTATAGTTCAGAAATCATGGTGAGTTTTTTTGACACGCAGTTTAGTTTTCCGAAGTTGGACAGAAAGTTAAAGCTTGAATGCAATCGTATTGACACAAGTACCCATTAAAATACATCCTACCAAATAAAAACGCCATATAAGATTAACAAAAATCTTTACTTTGGCTTAAACAGCACAGAGATTTTCCGCGCAGGAGTGATTTTACTGTTTATATCCCAGAGGGCATCTATTGTACAGTGCCACTGTAAACTGCAGCTTATTTTACAGTGCACACTTGTGATCTGGCACTGACTCAGTAATTATGTGGTAAAATGGTAAACACGTAAAAATTACTTAGAAATTACCTTGTTTGTTTCTTTTGGTTTTAAATGGAAACAAACAAGCCCAGGCCCCATTTACTGTACATTGTAATCATCACTATTTCATTTTATAATTCATGTTTTTACATGATATATATCATAAAGTATCTACAGAAATATAGAATGCTGGTGATGTGTTATTATTAGTATTTGGCAAATTTTCTGTACTTGCGAAACTGTAAATTACAGAAACAATGCTGTCAGAATTAACGTCAATGCACTTTACAAAAATACTAGTATAGATTTTTAACATACTTAACAGCTAAGTGTTAAAAAGACCTGAATCTAAATATGTTTTAAAAGTCTGTCATGTAGGTTGAGTTTTAAAAACTATATTACTTATCGCTGTACACATTAGAAACATTAAGCTCATACTGTGAAGGTGATCTAAATATAAGTAGATAATAGAAACATATTCATATCCTAGAATTCCAGTTGAATTCTTGAATTGAAGGACATTTTACATGTAAAGCTTTCATTTAGGCTTTTATATCAATTCAAATCTATTGCAAGGAAATGTTCTATGTTCATATAAAATAATGCATATGCGTAATGTGACATTAGAGTAATGTGATGCATAAACAGTAGATAGACAATAATACTGTCTCAGAAATAAGCAGGTATCAAGCCAGCTATACTACAAACTGTACAATAAAGCAGTTAAAAACTCAAAATAAATACTTATATTTTTTCATATACAACAAATTAATAAATCAGAAAAAGTACCTATTTTAGTTAAATTATGAGAAAAGGCTCTGTCCATGCTGTTAGACTCATGACAGTTTCACAGGTGTCAAAAGAAACTCATCACTTACTGTACTATTTTAAACAGAATAAATTACCACATAATGGTCTCGGAAGCCCACACGTAAACACAAAGCAAGCAGAGGAACATGTATCATCATTTTACAGTACCTATGAGCTCAGAGAGGCGGTAAATCCATATTCATCTGCAGAGTGCTGACAACACTGACTAATCTTTAAATATGTCACAGAAATCAAACGTGCCATTTAAACATAGCTCACTATGCGGGTTTTCTTATTCATACCTGCTGCCTGATATTCATACACTGAGCCAGGGGAGGACCACAACGCAGAGCAAACGCCTCCCACCTGATCTTCTTCATCTTAGCAGCAGCTCAGATTCTGGTTGTCTCAGACTGGAGGATCTTTGACTTTGTCCTGCTTTGGTTTGGTTGTTCCTGACCTGCCCTGACAGCATGAGAGTGAAAACCCACAGATACACACCAGTCTGTTTCGTCTAGCTTGCTGTGTTACTGCACATGCACCAAATGCATAATGCGTACACTGCCATGTCCTCATGGTCAGTGAGAATAGCATCATGATGCATGAGATTGTGCAACTATTATTTCGCTGAATATAAAAGAGAATATAACACTTTAAAATTCTGCCATTTTGTAAGATCATATGACAGTTTATGCTTTTAATAGCTAGTTTAATTTTCTTGACAGATAAACCCAGTTTTGAATTTTCCACTTGGCTGTTATACCACTTTGGAAACTCTTCATTTCATTTTAAGCAAATGCTTTATAGATTATATCACAAATACTGACAGCAAATTGAGAATTTAATGCTCTAAATTACATGTTAACCAAAAAGGAATGGTGGCATTTGCTGTCATTTAATTGCATTTCTGTGGCCAGAGAAGAGAAAGTGTGAATATTCTTCATGAAAATTAAATGTTCAGCTGATTACAGTCATTCTTTTTTTTTACTTGTTGGGACTGTGGGAAGTTCCTAAACAGTCTGTGAATGGCTGGAGAGAGAGAGAGAGAGAGAGAGAGAGAGAGAGAGAGAGAGATGGCTGCTGAATTAGAGAAGAAAAAGAAAGAGAACACTGTCATACTGTCCCTGACACAAATCTCCAACTGATGTTGAACTGTGAAAAGCATGCCACAGAGGGAAATTCCCTCTGCACACAGGCGCACACACACACACACACACACACACACACACACACACACAAACAAGGGTACAGAGAAACACCACGCAACTTGTGTCAAATGCAGAAGATGCAGCGTGAGATTGGCCTGCTGCTGCAGAAAAAGACCACACCATGATTAAACACAGTCAAGAGACGCATAAAAATAAGTGTGTGCGTGCGCGCGCCTGTGTGTGTGTTAAGCTTGCAGAACATCAGAGATAGGAAAGTTAAAGCCCATGTGATGCTGCAGCAGCAAAAGTCATGGCTCAGTGTCTTTAGATGTCCTGTTCATTAGGGGACGCTGCATCATTAGCAGCTGAGAGGCAACGTGTGTGAAAGACTCAGAACAATCAGCTCAAGAAATAAACACTCTGCTTATTTCCTCCCACTGATTATGGCTCTGCACTAAAATCCAGGCAAAGAAACACGATTCTGCACTCAAAGTGATTATTTTTGAACCGACAACAAAAGCCTTATTGAAACTATTGTGCCCTTTCTTCAGCCTTTATTGATTCTGCCATTGTTCAATTAGGCCTGTGGTGACAAAAAAACAGAACCCCCTTTTATTGGCTTCAAAGCCACTGAGCCTTCCACTGATACAAGTCACAAAGTTTTGTTATTAGTGTCTGTGTGCTAGTGTTAGTTTCATTATTCACATGCGAGCTCCAAGGAAGATTTGAGAGGAGCCTCCGTGAATCAAAGACAGCAGCTGTAGCACGCTGAGCCGCTGCTGCAGTTTCCATGGCTGCTGTGAAAGGCCTCAGGCGTCTAAAAATAGATTGATATCAGTATTACTGATCTGTGCTTCTCTGTCTGCTTGTCGCATCATGTCACAAACTGAGATCCACATCTACTCAGCAGAAAACTGCTCTAATGTAACGGCAGACAAAAAACAACTGTCACACCAGCTAAAATAATGCACAGCTAAACCACCAAACATGACTGTCAGACAATTAACAAAGCTGTAACTTACAGTCAGAATGCTGTGAGGCAATGAATCCACCTCACAATGATACAGAAGATTTAAAGACTTATCTATGATTGTATACATATCATCTAATCAATCAATCAATCCTTGACAAAGTTGATTTTTAATCTTATAGATCTAATCTCCTCCTGCTCATACTTGCACTTGATCAATGTGTGCATGTCTGCTTACCTGTGCTTTGTAAAATATATATTTCCACATTTGGTGGAAAACGGTTACACATTATGTGTACTCATATTCTGAAATGTACAAAGTACACTATCTGCTTAAAATACTGTTTGTATATACATATTATCTGTTAATTACTGTTTTACGAACTGAACAAGTTTTGATTGTGACTGATTACGAAAAAAAGGTTCTACAGGACACTAAACAGGGATAATAAAAGACACTAAAAGGACTCTCTCTCTCTCTCTCTCTCTCTCTCTCTCTCTCTGTCTCTCTCTCTCTCTCTCTCTCTGTGAAAGAGAAAGAATGAAAGAGAGGACAAGTGTGAGGGCGTTAGGTTCAGGTGTTAATTTTGCAACAAGAAAACAGTGTGTCGTTAGCAGTAGAGTACTGTGTACTGCAATACAGAGATTTGCAGACACACACTGTGGAACATAGGAGTACACTTTCATCCACTCTTGTAGATTCCCACCCAAATCATGTATTCTTAGACTGCGGTGAGTTAACTGTAGACATTCATGTTATATTTTTGTAGCCTATAATGATGTGACAGCTCCATACAGAACAGATCATGAAGAGGGTCATAGCTTTACACTGCACACAGGTATGTCACACAGAAACACGCAAATCAGCTTATCTTTCAGCATGTCATTACTACAGCTGATCACATCCCATTTCCACAGGGAATCGTGCTTTACGTACGTGATCTTAGCTAAAGAAGATACATAGATACTTGTGAATCATTCATTTGCATTTTAAAAAGGCACAGTAATCAGTTTTCTGTTTTCAGAAAGGCAGAAAGGTGTGATGTAGAGGTAGCTAAGAGTCTGTGGTTCTCTTCTTCCTTTAGAGGTTTCCTGTGTGCTGCCTGCATGTTTGCCAACACGTTTACCTGTCCTGCGACCACCAGAGCAACACTTATCTTACAAAATGATCTCGGAAGACATCGGCCTTTACCTGACAAGCAGATGCATGCTAGCACATTTTGAACTTTAATATGCACTGTGGTTTGGATAATGCTTTAATAGCCTGATAATAATCTACTGTATGATGTTTTTTTTTTTGTTTTTTTTTGTAAAGAAACATGGTTATATCGCTTTTAATTAACTAGTTTTAAGTTCACAAAATACAAAACTGCAATTTATGAATCATTCAATTATACAGCAGCAGTGCCAAACCCTAGAACAGCGGTTCTTATTCATTTTGAACTACCTCTACCTCTGAGCAAAACAAAATAAATAAGTACCATCAACAAGCCTCCAACTCTGAAAAAACTAACAAAAAAAAAAAAAAAAAAAATCTGATATGTGCATGCATGCATGCTGTTCTGAAATTGGCTACATTATTTTACCATATGAGCATGAAAAGTTGACACCAACACAGAACAGAATGACATAATGGGTGCAGGGGGAAGTTGGACTGTTTTTGTTTAAATTGTCTGATTAGAATAATTAAACAATTTCTTCATGAAAGTCATTTTATTTGCACATAATTTGCCTTCATAACAGAATTTCCATACATTTTAATAGTTTTGATTCTCAATTTCTGGTCATCCTGCGTACCACCAGGGTGCTTAAAGTACTACTGGTGGTACATGAAACACAGTTTGAGAAGCACTGTCATAGTGCAATCCTGACTGTACTGTTCATATATAGTCGTGATGAATTACTACCTCTGTTGTCGCTCATCATCTTTTTCTCTATATTACTGTAAAAAAAAAAAAAAAAAAAANAAAAAAAAAAAAAAAAAACATCAGACGAAATCCTCATTTTCAACATGTCTACACATTATTCTGGACTTCCCTGCAATATCATGAATCATTTGCCATGTCACTGACTCAACAATGGTGACACACTGACACATTTCTACCTGTACTGTGAGTTTGCTGCACTTATGTGTGTGTGGTGTATACTATATATGTGCTTGTCACCATGTTTGAGCCAATGTAAGTGCACACTGCAATCCTGCATGTGCTGAAGTAGGAATGATGGTGAGAAAGGTTAGCTCGGTTAGAGGAACACGTTATTTGGAGTTGGCCCCTGTGGCCTGCGCTGGTTTCCGTGCATTGAGGGTTCAGAGCTGGAATGCAGCGACGGTCAGACAGGGACCCACGCACTCACCGCACTGTGAATCAAAACCAAAACTCCACTTCATTAGGCTCCTGTCATTGCAAAGACTCTCACACCACTCTATAAATACCCCTGTCTCCCCCTTCCAAATTTGTTTTCCCTCTTTTTTCTTTACACATGAAAATGCTCAGGGACCGTTCCAGCTTTCTGATGTGGCTCTTTATTTTGTACGTTGGCACAAGAAACCACACAATAGTGGCTCATTTTGAATATTAAAACATTCTCTGACAGAACACAAAGTTTTTTAATAGGGGTAGACGCTAAATAAAACTTCTCTTTGAGTTTAACAGCTATAGTGTGGGATTGGGTTAGTTCAACTTGAGTTGCAACTTTCTACGGGTGATTTGTACTGAGGGAGAAACAGCCATGTCTGCTATTCAAACGCCTTCATACGCTCCTCAGAGGTGTTTTTTGTGGTGTGGTATGGTTTAAAAAGACAATTGACTGTATAAAAGCTCAAAGACTCAATATAAATTCTCAGAAGCCAACAACTCTGTGTTAGTATATTTGTTACTTATCTGCTCGACTATTACTACTAGGACACCTATTACTGATAATAATCATGAGTTGTTGATCAGTACGGATGTTGTGACAATCAGCAAAAAAGAAATGTCTTTTTATCTAACGAACATGAAATGACACTGACAGACAAAGCAGGACACATGTTTTTCTGTGAGATGTTAGAAATGTAATTATGCCAGTAAAGTAAGATGGTTTTTAACATTAAATGGTGTGTTACTGTAATTAATGCAGCTTGCAGATGAGACCTGGCAGTCAGTTCCTGTCTGGTTAACGTACAGATGGGGCGCCATCCTCTGGTGCATGTTCACATTACATGTTTCAGCCGATAGATGATGATCCAACCAAACATTTCAAGCGTCCACGTGATCTCTAAAGGCTTTGGAAAGTAAAAAAGATGCCTTTCTAATGTGTCATCCTCCCCTTACTTTCTTTGTCTTACTGTCATCGTTCTTCTCATTCTTACGCACACCATTTACTCTTTCTTGCCTGTGTGTTCCTCTCCTTTCTTTCCTTCATCAGAAATACAGAGGAACACACACACACACACACACACACACACACACACACACACACACAATTAGTGATCTCTTTGGGGTAATTAAGTTTTGATTAGGAGAATGCATGAGTCATATTAACTTACACACATCCATGTGCTCTTTAGTTGCAGCTTGATGTCCTTGATGCTGTGTGTGTGTGTGTGTGTGTGTGTGTGTGTGTGTGTGTGTGTGTGTTGTGTGTGAAGCTTGGACCAAAGTCTTGAAAAAGCAACTAATTAAAGTCACAGTGAAAACTGCAAAGGCAGCAGAACCGCATGAGAGAGTGTGTGCATGTTATTACTGACACTGGCCCAGTTAGAGAAAAAAAAATGATGGCAACAGAAAGAGGAGAGAGAGAGAGAGAGAGAGAGAGAGAGAGAGAGAGAGAGAGTAAACCCTCAGCCAGCAGAATAATGTATATAAAAAAGCCTGAACAAGAAGAAAGGTTTAAAAAGCAAACTTTGGGGAGTTTAAGGGGATCTTTGATGTGTATCAGAAGAGGAAAGCAGCCCTGCGACTGGGACAACAGTAATTTTAAGTCGAAGCAGAAGGCTGGCTGACTGGCTGACTTGCTGGCTGCCTGACTGGCTGGCTGGCTGTGGAGCTTTGATGGCGCTGGCTGTTTGAAGTGGTTTTCGGGGGATGGGAGCAGCGTGTGGTGTCAGTGGGACAGGGGAGGCGCTCAGGGGGGGAGCCACGATGGCGACGGTGCTGGGCTGGGGGAGCCCAGGCTGGGAGGAGCAAAGTAGGAATAGATAGAAGAAGAGAGTAAAGGAAAAAGGAGAAGGAATGGATAAAAATAGATAAGTGAAAAAGAGAGCTATATATGAATGATGAAGGAGGGAGGAGGGGAAGGAAGATAAGGAGGAATCAAAAGGATGATAAAGAGAGAAGAGGAAGGAAAAGTGAAACAGCAAGAAAAAATTATAGAGATACAAGGAGGTGGAGAGAAAACAGATGGTAATCGGAAGAAGTGATAAAGAAGAGTTGACAAAGATAAAGTCTATCTGCATGTGTATGTCGTGTGTGTGTGTGTCTTACATTCAGAGTCTCAGTTTGAGGCCTGAACACATTCACACCTACATAGAACTTGTATCATTCAGATGACGTTACCTCTCTCTGATACGCTGCCAGCCTTCCTTATGGCTTACTTCCCTTTCCACCCCTCCTGCCCCGCTGGACACATGCACCATATAATCATAACTACACTGTTTTCCTCATGTACCAAAGTCAACCACATACATGGAGAGCAGGAAAAACAGATTGTGGATCACTTTTGTTTTTGTTCTTCTTTGCTTTTCTTATCCTATTATTGGAGACTGGCGTTGTAATTTAAACCAGTCGTTTTTGCAAGTTTGTAACCAACAAAAGCATGCAACCTGCCACATAGCACGCAAAATTCTTTTAGAAAAGATGAGATAAGAATATCTCTTACGTGTATGCAGCGATAAATGGTAAAGCTGACCAACATTTACTGATATTTCTGTTGCTTCCTTTCAAGCACAAATTACTTCCGGTATTTGAATCCTGTTCTTTATCATACCTGAGCTATCAAAGATCAGTTTGCATGATCTAACTTTGCACATGGCTAGAAAACATCTTTGCTCTGTCTGAGGTGAGGGATGGCATTTAATAAGGGTGTTGATCAGACCTCTGAAACAACATCAAAAAAGCAAAAAAATCTTTTCTTTTTTTTAATGACATTATCACTACCTTATTCTCATCCTCTCTAACTGTAGCTGGTCTGCAGTTTTGTGGAGTATTTAAGGAGCACTTTTGCAACACTAGTGATCCATCCAGTATTGAATGCTATGCATATGTTTATTTTGTGTCATTTATTTAATGATTCATGCAAAATTCTTGGAAACTGCTTCAAGACAAAGTCAAAATGCTGCAATTAGAGATGTCTGAGAGAGAAAGAAAGAGAGTAAAATTTAAGACCTTCAAGCTCTTTGACTGTTACGGGTGGACCCAGATATCATGGTATGATGGAATGTGTTACTCCCTTCCAGGTGTGTATGTGGGTGTGTTTGTGCATGTGTGTGGGAGAGAGAGAGGGGTACACAGGTCAGATGAAGGAGGTACCTGCTGATCACAAGTACTGGGAGAGAAAGAGAAAGAGAGAGGGGGGAGTACTGGGAGTGCANTGAGTTTGCTAGCTAAGCTCTCAAAAGTTGGACTTTTTCCTCACCTGTGCAGGCAGGTCAGCATGGCAACATAGCCCAGTTTGCCTTTTAATGGTCAAAGAGACCATGTTTTATGCAGAATCCAGCAATGCTTGGTGTATGCTGAACTAACTGACAGTGGAAGGATGGGTACATGAGAGACACAAAGTTAAAAGCAGACTAATATTTGGCTTACAATGATGACAAATTAAGAAAATCACCTCAGACTCAGGGAGAAGCTGAATCATATAAAAGCTAAAAGAAAGGCAGAAAAAGGAAGCGAGAAAGAGGAAGAAAGAAAAGAGAGTTCAACTGATGATGCTCTCTTTCCCAAAACAGCAAGGTCGAGGTTTAGTGTGTTGATTCTCCTGTTTTAGCTGATACACAACATATCAAACTGATTTCCTTCTCATTCCCCCACCTCTCTCTCTCTCTCTCTCTCTGCCACCCATCTGGATTTTGTAATACATGACAGCTGAAGCAGGGTTTCCAAATTTAATTTGAGGTGTGATAAAACAGCACATATCTATAAATTGCATGCAGAAAGAGATCCTGCCTCATCTTAACTTCTTTCTTCTGTCAAACACGTGGAGCATATCAAAAAATACAATATATCCAGGCTGTCTGCACAAAGGGTTGATCCTCAAATAAACCTAAAAGGAGAGCGCTGCCAAGGTAATGACACAAATATAAATAATAATCTATCAAGAATGAAAAGAGATCAATTTATAGTGTTAGACTGTACAGTATGTAAAAGTTTTAATCAGTTAAACTGCCTTTGATGTAAAAATAGACGAATGGGAAGCCACAACAAATACAGTTGCTCTTAAATGTGCTAAAGTACACTCATTTACACACACAGGCACCTAGACACACACACAGACACTCACACATGCATACACAGCTCATGAGCTCTGTGGCTGTTAGTGCTATTTCTCAGTTGTAAGGAGTGTTATCTACACACACACACACACATACACACACACACGCACGCACGCACGCACGCACACACACACACACACACACACACACNTACACACACACACGCACGCACGCACGCACGCACACACACACACACACACACACACACACAGAGAAAGAGACAGGTCTCCAAAGAAGTTGTGTTCCCTGTTTACTGTTGAAACTAACGGTTCCTGACAGCTACACGGGATTTGACCATCATTTATTGCTGATTGCTAATATTAGGAAAATGAATGGTTTCTGGATGGAAGGGCTCCTAATGCCAAAACCACTCTAGATGGCGCTGTTTCTGATGCGCAATTCCTAGTACATCAAAAGTAAATTCCTATTAAGTCAGTTTCTTTAGAATTTGAGTGAGCGGCTTCTGATCGGTGGATCCATGTTGGCTCAGACTTTGATTCTTCCTTGTTGATCCTTGTATCATGTGAGCAGAACCATAAAAAAGCTCTTAGTTTTTCAAAAAATAAGGGTTTGGTGAGCTCAAAGCTAAAACCGAAGCTAGTTCGCTGGTGATGTTGATTCTATGCAGAGTAGAATTTCGCTTTTGGCAAAACTTGAAAGGAGTTGACATGATACCTTCCAGATTAAGACACATTTTACACAATGTATGCACTAAACTGTCATCCAGAACTGACACTTTAACTGGCAAAGTATTGTGCCACCTCCTCTCACATTTTTTGTCTGAATTGCTTTGAAACGCTGATTCTGTGCGAACATTACCAGCAAGCTACAGTAGCTTTAACATTATCCCTGATCTCACTGTGTGCACGATACAGGATCGAGTAGAACCATTCACAAAAGACATTTACTTGATGGGAACTTATTGGGACTCTAGAGCCTCTCTGGGTTTGCAAGGCTCCTGCAATTCCAAATACCCAAAAGCAAAACCCCTGTGGTACATTAATTGTGCAATGGCATTACACAAATTTCCAAAATATTTTCTCCAGTGTGATGCGTCAGGAATGTGCAGTAAAAAGTGGCTCCATCTGAAACATCAGATGAGCAGTAATTGAATAAACATGTGAACTGTGTGAGAGAAACTCAATCAAGGGATTTCCCATCAAATCTGAAATCAAGCACAAAGCAAGAATGGGAGAAATCTGTGACACTGGTAATTGTGGTAATAAATGAGGAGACTCTGCACAAGCTTCGCCTCATTCTTTTCCCTGTTCTGTCTCTTCTCTGTCCTCCTCGACCCCGCCATGTCTCGTCTTCTCATGCCGAAGACTGTCTCCAACCCCATCAGTTCCCCANCGACCCCGCCATGTCTCGTCTTCTCATGCCGAAGACTGTCTCCAACCCCATCAGTTCCCCACCTCTGTCATCCTCCTCTCCTTTTCTTTCTCCTCTGTCCCTCCCTCCCACTGCTTCTGACGCCTGAGCTGAGCCCCTTGAAGAGTCCTGGTAATAAACTGTGGTGCCTGGGCTCCTTGTTGCTGTCTCCTTCTCCCCGCCCGTCATCCCCAAGCGCAGATACATCTGCCATTAAAAAAGGCCCAACCCCTCCACTTTGTACAGTACAAGCGGGCTGGTCTTTCTCTTTCCAACATTTTCTCCCTATTCTCTCTCCCTCTTTCTGCTTCCCTCTCTTTTTTGCTGTTGGAGTCCTTTGTGTACAGTGTGCTCGGCTCACTGTGGCAGCACTGTGCCAGAAAAACCCACACGGACACACACAAACGCACACGCACGCACACACATACAGAGTCACAGACACNCAGAAAAACCCACACGGACACACACAAACGCACACGCACGCACACACATACAGAGTCACAGACACACAGCTGGGCCCCAGCTGCACACAAAGACTGGGGTTTGGAAATCAATGAAGGAGAAAGAAGAAAAGGGGAAAAGAGTTTAAATAAATTGGCACTTGAAAAAAGAAGAAAAAAGGGAGTGAGGGAAGGAGAGAGAGAGAGNGAGAGAGAGAGAGAGAGAGAGAGAGAGAGAGAGAGAGAGAGAGAGAGCTGGGCTTAAAAAGGCGAATCAGCTCAACAACGTAGAACAAGGTTTTTTGTGGTAAAGCGAAAGGCCACCGGACTAAATATGTTTGTAAGAGTGCTTATGAAATGTAATCCTGCATCTGATACCAGAGGTTTGAATGAGCCTGATCCGTTGCACGGGTGTTATTCTGGCAAACATGTCTGCTTACTTTGAGATCAGGGAAAGCCTGTGCATAACACAGCCAACATTCTGATAACTGACACGAATTAGTGCAAATACATCCAACACAAAATGGTGTAGCATCAGCAGATAACAGAGGCCATTAACATAGAGACTGCAAGTTAAAGGACCATACCAGTGATCGTGCATGTTTGAGCCGAATATTTTCATGCATGTAATGTTACTGACAATCATGTCCAAAGCATACTACTGGAATGGTGAATTAAAAAACAAACAAAAAAAAAAAAAAAAAAAAACAGACCTTTGACAGAGCAGCACTCATGACTAAAAGGGACTTGNCAAGATGTATATTCAGGGTTTTTTTTTTTTTAAGTTTCGTAATTTTAGCATTTAAGCGTAATAAAAAGCATAGAGTGAATGTATATCTCCATCAGGGGAATGTATGTCTCCACCAAAAGAAGACCTGCGTTTATCGAAAAATTTAAATGACCTTGACTTCATAAGGCTGCGTAGTTATTAGAAGGTGAAACATTAATTTTTAAGGTGGGTGTATCACTTGAATATTTGATTTTGAAAGATTAAAAGATTTTGCAAAATATCAGGAAAGCTGAAATACAGTTTTATCCTTTGGGAAATGGTTGTCATTAATGTAACTTGAATGAAAATTAAATGTATTAGGCTCCAACATGCATGATCGCTGGTATGGTCCTTTAAAGAGTTTCACTTAGACTTTCTTCCAAATCTTTACTGACTTTCCTCACTATCTCTGCAAAAGTCACTTCTTTGCGATGGTTCATAATGGCAATCTAATCTTGTTTGTTGACAAAAAGGAGAGACTGTCTAAATTCTTCATCAAGTTATCCAATAATGTTAGAGATTATTGGCTCATGTAATAATACTTTTGCTAATTATAAACAACAATGAAGAATTTAATTATTCCCACTGTCAACAGGGAGAGAGATATTATACTATCAAGTCTCCCTGTGGTATAATAAATCATGGCTTTGTTTATGAATTGGGGAGGATGATAAAATGTTGTAGCATTGGCTATCAGTGCTCCGCTAATTAATTCACACTCTTTGAAATTCACATCACTCCCTCGCAGCCAGCACACACAAGCTGTCATTCCCAAGTGGCTGTGTTTCGTTTTTCTGTCCCAGGACTGTTAGCAGGGCTGCTTTCAATCTGCCAGGAATGAATTTCCTCACGTTGCTTGATATTGGTGGACATTGACAGTTTTATTGGGAGAGACAGAGACATAATCAATAGGCGCCTTGGAGAAAGAAGAAAAGTCAGTCTATGTTTTTTCTCTTTCTTCTGGTTTGGAAAGGATCCTGTAATCGCTGTCTTATGAGTTGGTTCTGCCAAATTCATTTGGTTTTATCAAGGACCTTTAACTCCCTACTCGCACAGCCGCCTGCAACCCAGCACATTCCAAGTTCTACACACAGCTCCCATACACATGCATGTGTGCACTGACATACACAACTCACACATTTTAGGTGCACCGGAGCATGTCTGACCTACACATTCTATGCACACATACAGAAATAATAATGGCATCAATGCAGGCCAACATGCAAATTCACAATCAGTTAATTATGCAAAGGGAAAGAAATATGAAGAGTAAGGGCAGCCTGAATGTCTAAATAATAAAATGTAGAATATGTTAAAGATAACATCCTTTGATCGCATTCAGTAGGATCGCAAGGATAAGGTCAACTTGACCAGCAGACAGCTTTGATCCAGTGCTCAGCGTCCATGTATGATTGCTGTCCTAATTCTATATATTCACTCTTGAGATGCTATTCTATTCTTCAGATCATAACTTAAAAGAAAATTGATCCAAAATAAAAACTGATCTGTGAGGTCCCAGCAGGAATTAAAGAAGCTGGACTCTTTACTGGCAGCCTGATAAGTGATGCCCCTCCTCAGTAAGTGTGCCTTTTTCTGATAGCTTTCACAGTTGTGTGATGTTGCTGGGTGATTTGTGAAGCAGAAGGTACTAGGTGACAGTTTGCATGTGTGTGTGTGTGTGTGTGTGTGTGTGTGTGTGTGTGTGTATGTGTGTGTGTGTGTGTGTGTGTATGCGTGCACACACAAGTACCCATTAGCGCTAAGCAGCCAGAGGGGATCTCACCCTGGTGTCAGTCTGCTGAGCTTCACACCTCTCTGAATCAAAATGAGGAAACTCTTTCAGCAAACTAATAAACTGTACAAGTAAACACACTCCTTACAGCAAACTGGTGTGTGACAGTTACATGTCAGATTAGAGTCAAACAAGCATGCTGCATGGTTTGAGTTGGCTTTCATCGACCAGTAGAGAGTAAAGCCAACTGTGTGTGTGTGTGTGTGTGTATGTGTGTGTGTGTGTGAGTGTTCTTGTCCTATCTTTTTGAGAACAATATATCCTTGCAGAGGCAGCACAAGGAAAAGCTTTCAAAAGTTGCCAGCCCTCCTCAATTAATTTAAATTCAATTCTGGTTTATTTCAGAGTCATGTTAAGAGCCAGGTTTTCCGTTTTGGTTATGGTTTATTTAGGATTATAATCAGTATTAGTCAGAAGAACAATAAGGTTTTATTGGTTTTGTGGTGTGTATTTATAAATAGGTTTAAAATTTGGTTACTTTAAGGGGTTTGCATGCTATTTTTAAGATAAATTAAAGATTTAATATGAGGGTTAATTTTAGGGTTTGGGGTTAGTGAGGTAAGCTTTGATTCTACACTAAATTCAGTTCTCAGAAGAATAGAACAAATGTTTGTGTGTGTGTGTGTGTGTGTGTATGTGTGTGTGTGTCATGTTTGTCATGCACAGATGTGTATACATACACCTCATGTTTGGCTCTGCTGTCTTATATACTTCATCTGAAATAAAACACTACTTGGTAAATGCAAAATAAGTAACAGCATCAACATTCTGTCTGTGTCAAGTTCCTGTCTGTGCCGTTATAGGAAATATATTCACACTAAATAACTAACACCATCTTCCATATCTGAAAGATCAAACTGGAGCTTCCCATTTATTCTTGATACAGTAATTCCCAGCCAAAGATTCATAATGTGCATTTAAGACAAGTGTTGTGAAATAAATTGCATGCATGTAAATGCAATGGTTTCATAAAGTTTTGTATTGAAAGCAAATCTAAATAACTTCAATGATTTCTGCCCTATTTTAAATACACTAGTTACCTAGGTATAATTGTAAACATTTGACAAAGCCTACCTGCATACTTAATAAATAAATGGTAATCTGATTAAGAGATGTAAAACTTTAAAAAAAAAAAAAAAAAAGAGGCATACATTTTGTGAAACCTGTTAAAAAATTCAATGCAGTTATCATTCATCTTTTGCTGAATTTTCTGGATTTTCAACCTTTTACCACTTTTTCATTTTGCATGTCTTCTGCAGCAGTCCGCCTAATATTATGATGTATTATTATGGGCCTACAGTACAAAAAGCTGACGTAAAACACCCAATCGAGGCACACAGATGATACAAGAGATAAGGGAACAAGGTCCTGGACAGCTGGATCAATCTCAGAGCAGGTTAAACTTTCAACACGAACAAAAAGTATCCTGCTTAGAGAAAGACGCAGGGAAATACTGTATTTCAGAGCGTTTCAGATTCGAAGAATAACCATTCTGTGACCATTTGACAATGATCTCGTAGTAACAATAAACTTCAGCACAAAGGTTTTGAGAGTGTTTATTCTATACTTTTGATTTTTTTTTTTTTTTTAAAGGATTATTCAGGGTTGCGTGTTGCCTAAATATTCAAAATGAGAGTGAATGTAATGGTCATCAAATCTCAAAGCAGTTACAGGTTTGGGCTTCACTTGCGGATTGCCGCACACCTTTGATTGCAGATCTTAGCTCAGGTCTGACTGCAGGTAAAATAATCCCAGTGGCTGCAACCTGACGAAAGTTGACTGCGCATCCCTGCAATTTATGCTGCAAGGCAACCGCATCGCCTTTAAACGCAGAGACGCATCTGAACTATGAATGGAATCAAAATGCCGAATAGTAACTTACCACACAGTGTCTGCATTTAGCAACGGAATACTTTTTTAAAGTTGTCCTGAGGTTTTCGAAACATTACGCATAAAGATGGTCGCTCCATCAATCTGATCGCATTATTCGCAAACTCATTAAAACTTTCCAGCCCCGCGCAGTGTGTTTTACCTCGGTTCCTCCTGGGGTTGGCTTGTTTCCTTCGTTTGCCCCGGCTTTCTTCTGTCATCATCGCGCTTTGTTTCGTTTGGAAAAGTTGTCCAGAGAGCGCAGAGAGTGTGTGTTTGTCCTGAGTCCCCGCCTGAGAATGAATGGTGTGAAACATCGCCTTCGGTCACAGCGGGAGACTCAGACTTTGATGGGACTCCAGGCAGAGGCGACGAGCCGTGAGGAGGAGTGATGTCAGCAGCAGAGGATGGCCCGAGGTCAGCTCAAACTACACCTCACTCACTTGTACACACACACACACACACACACACCTCAGATTAGCCCCTTTTGGAATTCTCTCTTCAATAGAAAGTCCACTTAAAACGATTGTCTCCATATTCTCGATTTCTCCGTTACTTCAGCTTTGCCGCAGTTTATCAATTTAAGGTGGCAGATCAGAGGTGAGCACGTGACTGTGGTGATCGCTTATCGGTTTAAAATGAGATTTAGAGGTAATAATAAGAAAACTGGGAGGTTATTGATTTGTAACACACACACGTGATGGCATTTAAAGCTTTCCCCATATGTTTTTCTATTATTTGATTATTTGTGATGCTGTAATTGATTAAACTAAATGAGCCTATTAACTCTGATTCGTGTGTATCTGCATCTCATCTGTCACCCATTCTGCAGTGCATTCTCAGCAAGTTTTACGTGTGTGTGTGTGACAATATACACGAATGTGTGCTCACCAAACTTAAAAATCCCTGTGATGAGGCGCAAAGTGGGCCGTTGGATTCCTTTGGATCAGTCTGTTGCATGTGTTATACTAATTTCAGGTTAACCTGGTTTTATGACTGTCGACTGTTATGCACGTCGCACCTGCGCTTAAGTACCCCGGAGTGGACCCCGTCCTGCGCGCCATTCACCCCCTGGATGACTGTAGGAAGTGGTGCATTGATGGTCCTTTGTGCTGCAACCTGGACGGTAATCTGTTTTGCAACTGAAAAAAACATCCGAAATAAAACTCTAACACAGCGTTGAGGACCCCCACCTTGGCTTTCAGGAGCCCCCCCCACCTCTAGGTAACTGTGTGAGATAAGAAATAGACGGGTAGATTTTCACAGCGTATAATGTGTAATGTGTCTGTGTGGAGTCAACAAAGTGGGATCTGACACAGTGAAACGGATTAGAAAAGGATTTAGTGAAGTAAAAGACAGCTTACTTATACAAAATGTTTAGAGCGAAGAGGATTCAGTTGAATACGTTAACTCTCATAATAAATTTACTGATCATGCAAAATTCTATAACAGAGGTAAAAACTCCTATTACTGCAGGATTAAGCTACTGTATATTGTTGCATATTAGGAAAAAACATACACAAAGAACGATAATATGACTACATATTCACTATTGTTAGAGCTGTCCTTGTAAAGAATATAATAATAATAATAAAAAATATTAAATAAAGTCACCATACTGTTAAGAAATGTAGATGCCTCTGCAATAAGCCTTTATATTGCAAATATCGTTGCAAATTTTTTAAATTAGATTTTAAACTCATTTCTAGGCTTCTTGACAATAGAATTCTGTTAATATCCATTTAATACATCAACTTGCATATTTTTTTCTGCAAGCTAAGCAATTATTAAAAGTCCAAATGCTTCCATTTGTCACCTTTTCAAATTTGCATGATCAGATTTAAGCATTATTTTCTACATTCTGTCATGGTGATGAAGTGCAAAAAAACCAAAAAAAAACCCTTCTTCCCCTTAGCCATCATATGACTGCTGCAGATTTGTCTGTGGAAGAGAAAGCATCCTGAAGGTGGGGAGGGAGAGGAGGGTGGAAGAAAGAGAGGGACAGAAGGGTCATCACATGTCTTTGTGATGGGATGGATAGAGAGAGGGAGGAGAAGAACAGGAGGTGGAAAAGGAGGGGGCAATAAACTTTGCTACAGATGAGGGTCACAGAGGTGCAGAGGTGCTGCAGAGGTCCTGGGAGATGTTTCTTCAGTTATTTCATATACATTCACTCATTATTTTAGCCAACTCATTACTTCTTACTTTCATACAGAAAACAAATAGAATCATTTTTCAGATGTAGATGATATTTTACAAATTTTTGAATTTTCTCTCTGAGGGCTGACAGACAAATTGTACATTCATTGATAATATTTCCTAAAATGTAAAACAACCAAAGAGAATTACTTTTAAATTTTAACTGAATAAAAAGTGCCGCATATTCCTTAACTTATACCCTCCTTATTTTTAATTCCATCAGTCTAATGAAAAATAAAGAAAACATTCACACCCTACATGACCCCTTTAACTCTGACACCTTTACATATTCATTTGATTGGATAGGTGCATATTTGCAGATTTTATTACTAATGGACTATCAACATTCTTTTCAGCACATTCAGGACATGTTTGTACATAAATTTTTTTTTAACCTAAGAAATCTTTTTGTTTTGTGAAATAAACTGAAGACACGACAATGCAGCGATGTCTCAAGCAGCTGGAGTCTCCTTCTATTTTGCTAAAAGTGATACAACTTCTTCTTACACGCACAAGGAGGAGCATGGAGGAAGCAGTCCCACTGGGATTTTGTCCCTGTCTGTGGTCTATGGGTTCAAAGCTTCTGGCATGGGGAGGAGAGCCCTTAAACAGCATATTAAGCAGGAGTTAATTATATGCCAACCTATGTGACAAAGGGAAAGAAAAGCCTCCCTCTGAATGGCAGGACAAAAAAAGAGAAAAGTCATTATGCTGCCCACTTTTTTGCATTTGAAAAACTCAATTCTTATTTTGGCAATTCCATTTATACCTCTACAGAAAAGTGCAGAACATGTTGTGGAGCATGAGAGCTTATGCTGTGTTTGCATCAGTGTTCTCTTAATTTTTACATTTTATAGATTCTCACACAAACAGGAATACACACGTGCACACACCACATACATACATGCATGTGTCTGTGTACAACATTTTAAACTCACCAGCATATCAGCTTTTCTGTAATCTATGAAAAAGAGTATGGTCCTTCTGAATTATTATAATAATAAAAATATCACTAAAGTCCTAAGCCAACAGATGATTTAAACTTTAAGTTCGTCTCCTATATGTCATTTTTGAAAAAAAAAAAAAAAAAAAAAAGATCAACATTTAATGGTCACTCCTGAAATGTGCCTTTATCATCAAGTTAAATAAGGATTTAGGATTCACTTTTGAATGGCTGCATATGTTGTGTTCAGACAAAAATCTAAGACATAGCACAATGTTATGAGAACATTAATGACGTAAGACAAAATATGTTAAGAAGTGAACTAACCTTAAACTCAATAGGACACAATGAAGATGAAGCTTGTGGCTTTAAACAA
Source organism: Lucifuga dentata (assembly GCA_014773175.1). Taxonomy (NCBI): domain Eukaryota; kingdom Metazoa; phylum Chordata; class Actinopteri; order Ophidiiformes; family Bythitidae; genus Lucifuga; species Lucifuga dentata. The sequence goes on from VXCM01000706.1 coordinate 539,798, forward strand.
AGACCATAGAAATGCCAAATGTTTTAGATTACAAAAATTACTTTAACAAACATAATTTAGTGATTAAATGAGTCATTTTAAGGAGAAAAAAGCAACTTTAAACCAATTTCCTGTACAAGGCTTGGTTTCCTAAAAACATAAACATATTAAACAAAAAAACATATACATATAACCAACTAAAACATATTAATACTCTATTTGTTGTCTTTCAAACAGAGATAATGAGACACTAGATTTGTTGTAGCATTTATCATTATAATATGATTACCATTTTCATTATTTTCATTATTAATTTACCTTACAACCCATTTTTCCCACCTTTTTTGTGCACCTTTTTGCAGTTTGAATACAGCTGCAAATGAGTGAACACAGCTTTTGATCATAACATTTTGATGGATAACTCACTGTATTATACTTTCTCAACATCTAACAATACATATACAGTAGCTCTCAGGTTAGCTGTGCCTCAAATGAACATTTTTCCAAATGTCAGGAGCTTCACTTAATCATACATTATATTGACTCTGATGAGGTCACACCAGTCTGTTTGCTATTAAAAGCTGTAAATTATCAGTGTCTGTTCTCTGTGAAGTTTGTGGTCTTTGATCTGAGAACCACTGAATTCAGCTGCACGTTGAAGGAAGATGTGCAGGAAACCCTTTTCCCCTTAGAGCTGCATTTAATATTTTCTTCACCAACAATAGAGACCCTCCCCCCTCCCATGCACACTGTAACTGACCCTATTTTGGAAATTTGCTATTGTTTCAAATCGCAAATCTGGATAAGCCAGATCACAAACCAGCAGTGCCTCAGGAGAACTTTACCCTGGAGCGAATGAGTCAACTTCAGCATCAGTGCCAGGCTGTAGTGGCTGTCTGTCTCCACTGTGCCATGCCACAACACCACAATGCCAATATAGTTTGAGCACACTGGGGCCCCAGGAGCAGCAAGAGCCAAAACTGTTTAAAAAAAAAAAAAAAAAANTAAAAAAAAAAAAAAAAAAGGTAATTACCGTGAAAAAAATATCACATCAACAACTTACATAAGCTGACAGGGACATCCAGCATTGTGTTTTAAGTGACAGACATAGCGTCATAATTATTAGTTTCCTTTTTAGTCCTTTGGAATAAGTATAGTTTTGGATATTAATCTTAATCTTTACTCTATTTTCCTTCTCACTCTCCATTGTCTCATGTCCTAGAAAGCACAGATGCCATGTTAGTACAAACTTAGCACTTTTTTTCTTTCAGTGTTTAGCATTCCATGTTGCCAGTCCCCACTGACCACACAGAGACCATCCAAGCACTGATGTCACCAAAAGCGTCCACAGTTACACTCATCCACTTTTATAGCAACCCACTGAGGCTCCTAATTGGCTGCCGTGACAGGCAGGCCCCAGTCATACTCACAGAAAGGGTTTAATTAATCTGTAGGAAAGGGATACATAGAAAGTAATTAGGAATGCAGAGTGAATGACCTCTGTTTGGCTGATTGGTTTGAGTGGTTTCACTAATTATGGGGTTAAGTGTGCAGAAACACAATGATAGAGTTCATTCATCTAGTTGCTCTGTTTACACTTTAACAGAGAGTGATAATCTATGTAGATTGTGCACCATGCAAGTTATAGAACCATACTGGTGATTTTGCATGTTGGAGCCTATTAAATAGACCCACAAACACCTTATGTTACCATCAATGATTTCCAAAACATAAGACCGTATTTGTTTTTGTGTTACTTTGCTTTGTGTTACTAATCTTTCAAAATCAAAGATTCAGGTGATACGGCCTCATTAAAATTTCATGTTTTGCCTCCTAGCACTTTCGCACGATTGTAGAAGGCATGGTTGTTTTTAATTTCTTGGTAAAAGCAGTCTTCTCCTGGGACTATATTTCCTGGTGGAGAAATACATTTTCTTCTGTGTAGCTCTGTGTTGGATTGGTTAAATTAAGTAATTTTGACAAAAAAATAAATAGAATAAAAATAAAATAAAAATAAAATTAAATTAAAATAAAATAAAATAAAATAATAATAATAATAATAATAATAATAATAATAATAATAATAACGCTGTGATGGATTACCTATCTCAAGCACATTTCAAGTCTCTACAAGTTGATTTTTATAGCATACTGGAATGAATTGAAACCAATGGCAGTCTGGAAGGTAGGAAAAACAATTCAAAAAATGTACCACTCCAGTAACATATTTAGGGAAATGGTTGACAGTAATGTAGTGTGTATGTGGGTTGTATTTATTGGGCTCAAACATGCAAAACTACTAGTATGGTCCTTTAAGTTGAGGGCCTTCCTGTTTAGTGAATGATAAATACACCTCTGTACTTGTTCTCAGGCTGTACTGCCCTCTGTTGGGGGGAACATATCATTGCATTAATCCAGCTCACAAAACAAATGTCCCTCATTTAACTGCAGAGCGTTCAAGTCCTCCATCCCAACACAGTAATGTCACCACATAATAAAAACCTAACAAACCCACTGAAATGTCAGATGGGATCAAGTGCATGTCTGCTATTTGAGCAGAATTAAGGCTTGTGACTGTTTGTAATAAAACAGAAAACCACATCACTCTGAGAGAAAGGAAATGCAAATAAAAGTTTTACAAACATTTTTCTATTTATCCCAAACTGAACATTTTTATTCATAACCTGGTATAATATAGCACATTTGTATAAAAATGTAGAAAATTGTACACAAAATATAACACTTGGCTTTTGTCTATTATAGTTAATGCTACTATTATAGCTTTCTGTTGCTAAAGGTGATATTCTTTTGCCAGCAAAAAGTCAGAATGAAGGATGACAGTTATAAAAATAACACACAAAGAAGGCAACATCCATAAAGTTCATTAATATAAAAGATAATTTTATACAAAACATCTTATACATTCTAAAGAACAGCACTATCAGTCAATGTTCATGCTGTTATTACTAGTGTTAGTGTTGTGTTAACAAAGACTATTTGTGCATCGTTTTCTCAGTCATGTTAAGCTGTCTTTGGCAGGTTGTACACTTATTTCCAAAATCAAAATGCAGAAATGTTAATTCCTGCAAATGCTTTGTAACATTCTACTAGATTATTTCAGAATGCCATACAAACATAACTTCAGCACTACTTTAATGTGGCCACAAGGTGTAAGCTGAGCTCAAATGTGTTCCTGAATGACTACTGAAAAATACTGTGGTAATATTTTGACATAATCAAAATGAGGTACATATCAATATAGTCATAAGAGACAGAGACCTTCCCACACGCAGTGCTGTCGTCAGTGCAAAGCCACAATGTAAAATTAGCTCAACTGCCAAGAGCTGCAGCCTACTTCAAGGTGATACAGCTCAATAGTCGCACAAAAGTACCTCAGCGTACCTGTTAAATAATGTACTTTACTACAGTTGTAGCAATAGCGATAACATTCCCCCTACTAGATCTCCTATCTTGAAAAAGTAATGCAGATTTTCTCCAAATTATTCCTCTTTGGGATAAGAGCGAAAGTGCAGCAGCACTGTACTATGTATGTACCCCAGTTTGTCCAATATTAGAAAAGATGACTGGTCTGTTACAGGTAAATACAAGCTGAGTCAGGTCTTCCTCAAAATGGCCATCCTCAGCTGAGTAGTATATGAGTTGTATGTCTGTTAAAAGTTAAATGAAGGCATTAAAATTTTTAAATCATTAGACATATACTGAGGGAAGTGTTGCACACATACTGTAATAAGCTTGAGCTTTAACCCTTATGCATATCATTTAGAAAGAGTGAGGCACTTTCTACATTTGTAATCATAAATCACGCTGTTGAAAAAACATACATGGCTGGTTTAGGAACGCTTGCAGTAACGTGTGCAAACTCTCTGTCTGGAAAGCATTTACCCCAATGAACACTAATAATTTAGAATCCCGAGTGTCTGTGTGTAGACTGTGTTTGTACGTGTCTATATTTGTGCAGGATTTGCCACTAATACAAAATGCTTTGTTCAATGACAAAGAAGAAACTCCTAGAAATACAGGTTAATATTAAGTAGCACCGAGAAATTGTCAGTCACTAAAAACACTCTTTAGTCTGTATTCAGCTCTTAAAACATCAGTCTTATTAACTCACATCTGAACATTGGCCTTCAGCATCCAAGCAGTCTATCACGAGACGGTGGAGGATTTTCCCATTGTCCCATTGTCATATACAGAGCATATATAAATGTATATAAAATTTATTTACATGCATCCTTCTCTGCTCCACTGTTGCCACAGCCTTGTGTGACTGGAATGCCTATTTGTAAAAATAGTCCATTGTCAGCTTTTAATGTCAGGCATACAGATCTGTCTCTTACAGTAAAGCACAGAAAAAAGTACCAAGGCAACAAAGAAACACCACAGCAAGACAGACTGATCAGGCACCTTTGGTTTTAAGGTTTGAGGCAGAGATTCTTTTTCAATCTTGGATCACATGAGTAACTTAGTCTGACTAACTTAGTCTAACTTAGTCTGAACCTGCAACCCCAAATTATTACAACATAACAGACTCATGACTTCTGTAGCAAAAGACCCCATTGCCAGTTTTGGACTCTGGTTGTCACACTTTGAAACATAAGGGTTAGGGTTCTTTTACAAATGAAGGCTTATGGATTCAACCCAGACTAATGATGCATACACACTTCTGTTCAAATGTCCATCCAAACTCCAATATAACCTGAACTTGCTTGTAATGAACAACAACAGTAAAAGATTTTAAGTCCCAGGCTGTTTACTTCCAGCAGATTAGCTACTTATATTTCTCTGATTACAATTAAAAATTAAAAACTGGCCAAGGAGACTGCATGATTGTTTGTCTTGAAAAACTGTCCCAGAGGCTTCTTTTAAGAAAGTGTGTTTAGGTATTTATTCTCTCCAGCCAGTGAGGTTAGCATGGACGTCATGTCACCCACAGCCATGTTGGAAAGGCCAGAGCCTGCAGCTAGGCTCACAGAAGTCTGAGGGGTGGTGAGGCGGGACGAGGCCTGGGAGGAAGACCCTGGCTGTCCCTGGAGGGGATTGTTAACTGGGCTGAAAGAGGAAGACTCAGCATCATCGATGATGGAGGTGAAGTCTATGCGAGCATTGTCCAGGTCTAGGTTTTCTAGGGTGTTGGAGACGGGGCCAGACTCTGCGTAGGGAGTCAGGGGGGCAGATTTACTGCCACTTGGGTTCAGGTTGGACCCCATACTATGCTGCTCCATATTCATGTTGATCTGACTGGAGTAGTACATGTTGTTGTTATTGGAGGGAGCGAACATTTCGTTTTGTGGGTGCTGTGGATGTTGGACTGGAGGCAGTCTAACTGCTCGTCTTGGGCTAGAAGTGGAGTGGACAGGGCTGAGGTGGGGTGGGCTGCCCAAGTAGCCCCCTCCGACCTGCTGTGATATGCTGTTCTGACGGCTGAGAATTTTCCGTCCCTGAGGGGGTCTGGGGACCACCATCTCCTGGCCATAGCATGAGCCTTGGAGACCTGTCAACTGTTGGTCTTTGGGTGGTACAGAGGTGGGCCCTTGGCTATGGGCCTGGGGGCTCATGACCAAGTTTTGATTGGGGTAGGATGGATAGGGCTGGTTGGAGTAAAGGTTCTGGTTTGGGTGTTGTGGACTGTGCTGCATCAGTGCTGTTTGACCACTCATGTCCATATTATCGGAAAGAGGAGGAGGTTTTATTCCACTCTGCTGCTGCTGCTCTTGTTGCTGCTCCCACATCAGCGCTTGCTGAGACTGCACATAGTTCCTCACCATCATCTCCTTCACTTGCATCATAGGTGTCTCGGACCTCTGCCCATCAGAAAGTGCGGCGCCAGCGCAGCCCAAGCTCAAGCCCGTTCCACTGGGGAAGGCATTCTGGTTCTGCCCTTGAAAGTCACAGCTGGCATTGTTAGAGTTCCTCATTATAACCTGGCCTGTATGTTGTGGAAAACTCTGAGTCTGCTGGAGGAGCAGCTGCTGCTGTTGATGCTGGAGCTTTGCACTTTGACAGGCATCTCCACCTCCCATCCCAGGATGGAACTGTTGCTCAGGTTTGATGATGAGTTTGCGGGTTCCATCTGGACTGTTATAGACAGTTTGACTGTTGAAGTGGGCCTGTGTCTGTTGAGGCTGTATGCTTGGGTCTGAATATTGCATCCCTTGCTGGTTTTGGACACCATGACTGGAAGTTTGAACCTGGTTGTGGTTTTCGCTCCACGGGCCTGTCCCAGGCCCAGCCTCACCACCCTGCCCAATGCTGGGATAATGAGAACCTGATGGACTCAGCTGACAGATGCTCATGCTGTATTCAGCTTGTTGGAGAAGCGTATTGGACATGCCCTCTGGGTGAACAGGCCTTGCTTGTCCTATCTGACTTCCACCACCCCTCGAACTGACTTCCCCTCCCTGGTTTTGGTACTGCCCCTGCATGTATCTTTGTTCTGGGCCACCCAGAGAATCATGTCTAGGGGATAGCTGGTTTGGCAGAGGCCCTCGCCCTCCTCCACCTCCCAGGGTGTGGTGATGTTGTTGGTATCCCATGTAGCCTCTCTCTCCAGGTGGCATCATCATGGAATGGTCCCTGGTATCCACAGAGGAGTGGTGTGGCTCCATTGCCATCGCCTCCATCATTACATTCTCAGTAATGCTAGGTGGCCGAGGGGAGTACATATGACGGGCAATGTTGGCATCAGAGCCGCAGTGCTGCAGCGCATTTCTTCTCCCCATCATGGCTACATTATTAAGACTATTGAAGCGTTGGACCTTGGGGAGAGCTTGCGGATCTCCTACTGTTCGAACTGGGTCACTGGCTCGCCTGCTGGTGTTACCTGGAGCCTGGTGAGGGTAGATAATGCCAGTGCCATAGTCTGTGTTAGCACTGTGCCTCCGTGGGCCACTTTGCTGAAGGAAAGGAGGCAGAGGTTGCCCCTGGTACTCACTCAAACAACCCCCTCTTCTGCCTGGAGGAACTGGTTGCTCCATATTGGGTAAAGGAGTAGGTGGTGGGCCACCAGTAGCTGCAGCATATTTGGCCTTTAGGCTGTATTGTTGAGCAGGGGTTAAACTAGGAAGACCTGGCAACCCTCCTCCTCCAGGACAGGGAGCTCCTCTGCGATTCGTCTCAGGAGAGAGGGGGTCTCCCCCACCCTGCTCTGGGCCTAGGAGGTGGCCTCCTCCTCCTCCCGTTCCTCCTATTTGGGAGACCTCACTAGAGCGTCGGCTGGACAGGTAAGGAGACACCATGGAGGAGCGACGGCTCACGGTGTAGGCGGAGCTTAGGCTGCTCGTACCGCTTCCTCTTCTGTCATTAGCGGAGCAGCCCATAGATGTGCCACCTCCTATGTCATGATTGGACAGCTCCATAACACGTCGATTAGAAAGGATTGTAGAAGGAGCACATATTCCTATATTCTCCCCCGCACCTGGAAAGAAATAAGATGAACATCAGGGAGGAAGCAGCTTAGAAACTACATACTGTAAATAAAAGCATTTCATTCTGGACTTGAAACACAACCTCTACATCAGCGAGTATAAGCTAAGAAATGTCCATAGTTGTACCTATTACTTTATTTCATCCCAAACATACCAGGTAGTGCAGGTAGCTTATTACTGGCACAGCGGTTAGGAGGGGCGGGCCTGCGGATTTGTTTCAGCTTGTCAATCTTCAGGTTCTCCAGCCTCTTCAGAGCCTGAGCTGACATGCCCATTGTTGCTGCTATGCTTCCTGCCTCCCCCCCCCTCCTCCTCCTCCTCCTCNTTCTCTCCTCTTTTTCCACCTCTTTCTTCTTCCTCTCATTGTTCTTGTTCATCTCATTCTTCTTATTACTCTTCTTCTTCTTCTTCATATTATTATTATTATTATCTGAGTACATTTATTAGCATCTGCAGTTCAAGTACAGCAAAGCTTTTCTCTCCTCAAGGTTCTACATTCTCCGTTTGATGACATTGAACCTCGTGAGCTTAAGAAAGCCAAAAAGGAGAAAGATAAAGAGGAGGGAAAGAAATCTCAGTCAAAAGCCACCAAGTGAGTAATCACATTTCATCTCTTTCCTCCTCCTCCTCCTCCTCCTCCTGCTACTCCATCCTCCAGTGCTGTGAGATCCTCCAGACTGCCTGCTGCATTTAGGTTCATCTCCACCCCGCTGTCATTGTTGTTGGCGCTCCCCAATGGAGAACGTTCACTACTGCAAGAGGACTGACCACCAGGGCTTGGCTGGGATTTCTAAAAGGAGGGCGTCAGAGACACTTTTAGTTCATGTACTAAAAATCATGTAAACTTGAATTATTGCCAGACATCTTCCAAAACATACTAAGGTGTTTTATAAATTTGAATGTGTTTTTCCTGCTTTCCATACAGCTTTGGGTTTCCATTCAGTCAGAACAATTGAAAAACAAGTTGATGACACATGATGTGTCTGGTTTTATTTTTGCTGGCTAACATTTTGCATGGCAATGCAGTTGAAAAGAGTGATTTGAAACAAGAAACTGTCAAATTTACTTGTGCCACTTTACTGATTATTTAATTTTCTAGAAAAAAATGGAAATGGTTGGAATACTGACAACCTCTGTTTTCATTACAAAATCACATTATAACTTTAATTTAAAAAAACTGATTCATTGTTCAGTGTGACTGATCATCACACTCAAATTTGATTAAAGTCATTTTCATAGCCAATTGATATGAACTAACACTATTGGCTGACTGGAAAATAAAAAAAACAATGTAAAAACGTATGTAAAAAAAAAAAAAGTATGTGTTATAAAATGCTCAGCAGTAATTTGAGGTCTCAATATTTGCTACAGAGTTAATTGGCCAAAACATACAAAAACTCCAAGAATGGTTGTTTAAATCAAGGTGAATCACATTCATGTATTATTAGTTCATGTTCAGTTGCTCTCATTCTGACAAGAATTAAACATTTTGCAGGAATTTTTTAACAATTTTCAATAAAATTCATCATTCACCAGAGCAGTCTCAGGAGCCAACAGTTTGCAGTCCTCCCTGCATGTCTCCTCTTTTTCCAACAGTAGTTCACAGTTTTGGCCTCCAGGGGTCATAGCTGAGCCAGGGGGTCGAGGGCCTGTGTCTCCACGATGCTTCTTAGTGATGTGGGCTTCAGGGCCATGCACAGTCTTCACATGTTTACGCAGTGAGCTTGGGTCTGTGTACCGCTTTGTACAGCCAGGGATCTTGCATACGTAAGGTTTCTGAAAAAGAACAGCATGTCATGATACAGAATCTGATGAAGTGTAGACAGTCATTCACTACAAAATTTACATTTTATTTGACAAAGTTTCCAATGTTTAAGTAAATAAGTAGTTTATCATTTTTGGCCCAACAGAAATTATTTCCACATTTACTAAAACTTGACATTATGGAATCTAAAATCTTTGCAGAAATGGGTTTCTACTGAAAGACTCTTGTATATACTGTATATAACAGAATAAATGCAGTTTGCCACAAAATAATTTTTGATAATCAATAAAACAAAGACAAAAACCTAATTCTGTCATCACACTATTGTGCAGATATTGACTAGTCTGCTGTATGACTGTCAACTCTTGTGCAGTACCTCATTAGAGTGTGTCCGGTTCTGATGTTTGGCCCGGTCTGAGGCGTTGGAGAATGCCTTGTTGCAGCCTTCATGTTCACACACATATGGTTTCTCTCCAGTGTGAGAGCGCAGGTGAGTCTTTAGATTCTCCAAGCGAGAATAGGCCTTATTACAGCCCTCAAACTAAAACAGAAATATTGATTTTACAATAATAGCCAAGTTGTAATAACTTGTAATAACATAAATTCCAAAATTAAAAAAAAAAAAAATTCTGAAGAACTTAATTTGTAAAAACTAACCTACAGCAGATTCAGTGGCTCGTGGCCCCTGAAATCCTTTACAATCAATATTTCAGTAGTTTCATATTGCAATTGAAATTGAGGCAATATTATGTTATGCATGGAAAAAAAGGAAAAACAAAAGGGTTGTTCAGGGAAATAAATTACAGATCAACACAATGTGTCACCTGGTTGTAAATTTGTTTTTAAGTGTATATACCTGGATGAATGAGAGACAGAGAAACAGAAAGAGAGATAAAGAAACCCAGACAGGTGAAACAGAGATTAAAATACACTTACAGTGCACTTGTGTGGCTTCTCTCCTGTGTGTCTACGCATATGAACCACCAGCATGTACTGCGCTTTGAAAGGCCTTTGCTCTCGAGAGCATTCCTGCCAGTGACACACAAACTCCTTCTTTTCCCCGTGGATGTGCTCATTGTTAATGTGCTGAGGAGCAAACACAGGGAGAACAATCCATCAAGAAGGATAACATATAACGTAGAACATACCAAAAAACACAACATGCCTGAAGAAATGCACCAAGAGGAGGAGGCTGAGACCTTTGCCTTCCAGGCAGAGATTGCTCAGCTCATGTCCCTCATCATCAACAGCTTCTATTCCAACAAAGAGACCTTCCTCAGGGAGTTGATCTCCAATGCTCTGATGCTTTGGACAAAATCCACTACGAAACAATCTTTCAGTCTAAACAATCTTTCAAAATCTGCATTAAAATGTTGTTCATGTTATGTATGGCTATTAGTGACTGACAAGCCAGACGGGGAAACATTAAGTGCTTAATAGTCATTAATGCACACAGCTACATGCTAAACATAGATTTAAATTGCTGTAATCATATTCCAAATCCCACCCATAAAAGCAGTGGAAATGGGATTTTGGGCTTCGATTTAACAAAGTGCACTGCTGAAACAATTGTCTGTGTGCAATTCGAAATTTAGCAATTTATAGGCAAATGCAGATGAAAAGGAAAAATTTTTGTTGTATGTTATCAAGGTCTGTTTTTTTTCTTTCTTCTCTCCAGTCTATCTATCGATTTATCTGTTGATCTATCTCTTACATGAACTAGCTGATCCTGTGTGTCAAACTCTTTATTGCAGCTCTCCCAGTGACAGTTAGTTTCGTAGACAGCTTCTGGTTCAGGCTTCCCGTCTTCCTTGTCCAAGTCATCTCTGCCATCCAAAAGACCCAGGAGAGGGTCCTGGTGAGACATATGTGTTCAGATGAAAACGTTAAGTGAATTTCGGTTGAGTTTAAGAGAGTAGCATACAAATAAATGGGAAATGTTAGTCTGTATTGGTATCTTAAAGTCTTGAAAACATTTCATCACTCATGCGAGTAGCTTCTTCAGATCTGAAACGTCCTTAAGACTAAACAGTAAATCCAGCTGCTTTGAACTATTACTGCTAGATATCAGTGACCTGGATAACTGATAACCTTCGTGGATGAACAAACAGCCATGATGAAGACTTAGATGATGGTTCAGTTCAGACACTAAACACCTTCAGTATAGGTCTCGTCCATGGCCGAGACAGTGACATTTAATAGTGGCTTCTGGATTTTCCATAATGCTTTTACACTCCTTATAATTTCCATGTAAAAATTTTACAAAACTAATCTTAAATATGTCAAATTAGACTGAAGTGACTGTACTGGTGTTGTACCTGGGTGCCAGTGGAAGAAGGGCTGGCCACGTCTCCCTCTGACCTCTCCTCCAGGCTCTTCACATTGATGCCATCCATCAGCCCTCCAAGCCCTGGCTCCGTCTTCAGCTGTAACAACAACAGCAACACTTTACAGGTCTCATCAAAAAATTATCACTACACTCAACCGATCAGCGATAAGATTCATTTCGCTCCTTCTCACTCATCAGTGTCTCAACATTATACAATTAACACAGGCTTTAATTCTCTCTATCTTTTTCCATCTTCCAATTCCCACCTCCCATTCATCCTCTGCCAGCTGTCAGCTGTCAGCAGCAGAAGGCGCACTGACAGCTGCAATGTTTCGTCTGTATTGTGGAGTGGGTGAGGGAGCAGTCTTACGTGTCCATGCTTGGGCGGAGCATGGAGCCGAGGATTGTGGGGAGGTAAGCGGGAAGCTTGGCAGGGGCCTGGTGTGTGTCCACCCAGAGGTGTNCGAGGATTGTGGGGAGGTAAGCGGGAAGCTTGGCAGGGGCCTGGTGTGTGTCCACCCAGAGGTGTCCCTCCGCCTCCTCCATACATGGATCCCTGTGGTCTGGACTGACAGTTCATAGAGCTGGTATAGCCCATGGATGGACTGTGGAGTAACAGAAAAAACAACAATGTGACAACACAAAACCACCACTAGATTACAAACCACATTTGTTCAGCATGAAAAAGTTGAAATATCTTACCTCATAGCTCCCACAGAGAGATGACCATATGAGCTGACCCCATTGTTGGGGTTGCAGCGAGAGTTGACAAAGGCCACCAGAGAGTTGGGTGAAGTTCGGATGACAGTCTGCAGGTCTACACTGGCATCAGACAAGGGAGAGATGGACAGGGCTCTCTTTTTACTCAGCTTTAGCATGGAACGAGGTGTAGAGAACCTAGAGCCTAAAGGGAACAGAAAAAAATCCCAAAAGATTTCAGTAATGAGATTTAGATTTAAAGAAAACACACTATCTGCCTGTCTGTCTTTTCTTACCCTCGCCTGAGCCAGTCTGATCGCAGCCAGGCTGGCCCTGGCAGAAGCTGTGATGAGAAGACATCATGTTGTTCTGGTTACAGTAGGGGGCGCCATTGCCACCTGTCAGACACCAAAGGCAGACAGAAAGATGAAAATTTGCATTTGCAAAAGTAAACATTTAAAAGGCTCATACAAGAGTGAATATGCATGTCCAAAATCTTAATTACATGTGTGTCTGCAGTCCAGTAAATCAAACTACTGAAAGAAACAGCAGAAGTTCACACAAACACACAATTTTATTTATTTTCCATTTATATATTATATTTTCTCTTGTTGAAAAGCAGTGTTTATTTTCATATACACTGTGTTTACAATCTAATATATTTTATGAATATAGGCCTATTTATCTTTTTAATTACCTTAGTTTAAAAGAGTAATTTTGCTGTAGTCTATGTTCCTTATTGTTGATGTCATAATGAAAAACATTTTTATATCAAAACTCCCTGTGCAATCACTGCTGGCTACTGATCATTCCTGAAGGGGAAAACTGCTGAGTTTCTGTGTCTTTCTCAAACACTCATTTCTCAGATACCTTTCAAATCCAAATCAATAGCAGCTGTAAGATTAGGGAGACTGTCATGTAATGTAATCCTCTGACTCACACTCTGTGGGCGGCATTCCTCTGTGGCCCATCATGCTGTGTGGCGGGGCCTGAGGGGGCCTCATGTATTGATCCAAACAGTGGCTGATCCCCTGTCCTGGTCCTGACCCATGAGTCATATTGGAGGTCATTTGATTATACATAGCTCTGCAGTCCTGGGGAGGGCCGTTGAGGAGTGGAGCACGCAGCGAGGACACATCACTGTAGTGAGACTGTCCTGATGGGACTAGGCTGGAAATATCAAAGGAGGCACTTGTAAATTTGCTAATTAGTGAGTAAAATGGCCATTACCAAAACAATCAACAGGTCAGAGGTGTAAAAATGACAGAATGTGGTGCAATTTCATGCTTTTGGTGGTTTTTAAAAGTCATCAGCATCAGAGAGGCCAAAATTCCCACAGTTCTTATCCACTCTAATGTCTTGTGATGTCTACTACTAACCACTAGATGGCATATAGCACTAATTTTGGGGTACATAGGGGAAATTTATTCCTCTGGGGTTTCCCCCTTCACTGGAACTTTCCAGTTTTCTCATGAATGTCAGTGTGTTCTCTGAACTTTGCCTGTCTCACTGATGGTTCAAAACATCTCTCTTTGTTATCTCTCTCTCTCTCTCTCTCTCTCTCTCTTCTCCTTTNCTGATGGTTCAAAACATCTCTCTTTGTTATCTCTCTCTCTCTCTCTCTCTCTCTCTCTTCTCCTTTCCTGTGGGATACACTTCATCTCTCCATGTTCTAAGTCTTCCTTTCAGTTCTCTAATTCTTTCTCCACAACGTGTATTCCACACAGGAGCTTAATCTGTCCACTCTAATCCACTGTGCTGGTTCCCCCTCCCATTCTCTCTCTCTCTCTCTCTCTCTCTCTCTCTCTCTCTCTCTCTCTTCCTATTCATCCTTTCTGTTCTACTTCTCTTTCTCTCTCTCTCTACCCCTGTTCTTTCTGTCACTTACCTCTTCTTTTCTCCCTCTTCCTCTCACTTTCTCTCTCCTGCCCACCTACTCTCCAACTCTCTCTCTCTCTCTCTCTCTCTCTCTCTCTCTCTCTGTGTCTGTCTCTCTCTCTCTCTCTTTCTCTCTTGGTAACCTGAGCGGGGTGTGAGGCAGTCATGCAGAGCGCAGCAGGGCCTGGTCAGCCTGTAATTAGCAGCTGTCAGTGAGAGGGAGAGAGGCCGAGTCCACCCGCAACCTGGGTGGCATTNGGATTGAGGGGCTGAGCGAGCGCTATGTCCTCAACAATTGCAGCAGGACCTGAGATCTTGCACCCTCAAAATTTGTGTGGGATTAAAAAAAAAGTAACAAACTGAACATTTGTGATTTCTCATTGTGTTTTAATTAAGAAACTAACCTGCTGGCAAAAAAAAAAGAGTGAGTCGGGAAGCTTAGGTTGCAATGTAAAATTAGAGAGAAAAGCACCCAAGATTTAGGTTTATCTTATGTAAAGTTGCTGTGGAACTTACCAAGATGAAAGAGGTTAAAAGCAGCCACAGAGTAATGAGTGAGTGTGTATGTCTTACCCTCTGGAGGGCTGGCTGGGTGAGGTCTCATAGTGATACAGCCCCTGGTGTGGCTGCATGTCCACTGGCATTGGAGCTCCTGGACCTACTGCTCCCTTACACACTAGACCTAAACCCAGAGACAAGAACAAGGTTCAGCTGAGGAGAGGAAATCCAAATAAACCCAACCAAATCTAACCTAAAAAAATCAACACTGAACTACACCAAAGAGAAAAGCCAAATACAAAAAACAATTGTGGCTGGGAAAAAGAATGGGTGGGATCACAATAACAGACCAGACCAAACTAAGCAAAACAGTTCAAGGGCCAAATAAGCTCTTTCTAAAAGGCTTGACTTGTGTATTTTTAACAGTGTTTGACAAAGTATCAAATCCTTACTTTAAAAAACACAATACCACAATGTAAAGTTGTTATATTAAAAGCAAAAGTTCTGTCTTCAAAGTAGTAGTTCAGTAAAAGTAAAGACGGTTAGCAGTGAAATGTAGCGTCCTTTCAGCTCTGGAGTTTGGATTGCATCAACATGTTATTATTTTGTATAAATTATTTCCATACAAGCCAGGATATTGTTATTTTAATTACTGATATGTACAGGATGTGTTTGCTTAATTTTTGCATAAAAATGTTTATTATGTATCCTGCAGAAAATCTTTCCAAACAAGTTCAGGCATGCACAGGTGCTTTGCAGATAGCATAATCACAGAAATAAATACATCCACACACTGCAACGATTTGTGGTGATTTTTATAGAAAAAAAAAAAAAAAANAAAAAAAAAAAAAAAAACTACAAATTTTGTCTGTGAATGAATGTTGCCGTCTTTCTGAGTCAGCAAAGAGTGTCTGTGTAAGGTAATTCTAGCTGAGTGATCTTGGGAAGGAGCCAACCACATCAGTGCAGGTACTAATAGTCACAAAGGTTGGCTCTTACATAGTTAGAGAGGTAATTAGGACAAATAGTTACCGCACACATCCATGTCACAAGCCCCTTTTCCACCATAAAAACTACTTCT
Source organism: Lucifuga dentata (assembly GCA_014773175.1). Classification (NCBI taxonomy): domain Eukaryota; kingdom Metazoa; phylum Chordata; class Actinopteri; order Ophidiiformes; family Bythitidae; genus Lucifuga; species Lucifuga dentata. The sequence continues at coordinate 555,472 of VXCM01000706.1, forward strand.
GGAGTTGAGAACAAAACCATACCATTACCATTTTTTTTTTTTTTTCAGCACAGGAACCAAAGCTGATACCCCCTGGGTCAGGAACTACACTCTAGTTCCTGACCCAGGGGATAGTACGTTATGGTGGCCCAGGAACAACCTGGGGTGGAGCTTGAAGCACTAAATGCACTGATTGGTCAAGCGCTAACATCACAGAGCTATTTTAGACACTATGCAAATCCCAACTACCATATTTTCTATAGAAAACGCAAAGTTGTAGTTGTTGCTGTAAAAGCAAAGATGAATAACAAAAATTCAAACATGTTGGAGAAGGCGATTTGGAGCAACAATGAGTTCTAGAACTGTGGTGAAAATGTAGCTATAGATGTTACAATGCGGAGAAAAGCCAAAAAAAAAAAAAANCAAAAAAAAAAAAAAGTAAATTAAAAAAAATGTGTTCATGTGAATATTTATCTTTTTGTCAAACCAGCTAAATTAACTATATATTAAATATTTTGATTTTCAAGTTAACTGAAATGTGACTAACATCAAAAACTGACAGAATCACTTGTCTTTTGAGGACATTTGTTACTGTCACCCTAACTACCTGTTATCACTGAAAAAATAAAATATAATTTATATTTTTAAAAAATGAGGCTTACAACTCTTTCATCCATTTCTACTCTGTAGTAAAGCCGTCATGCATGTGGAGTTAAAATACCACATTGCTACTGTTCATGTGACAAGTGTTCAAACCCAAACTAGGAAAACTCATGTCTGCTGCAGATGAAAGCCTTGTGCTTTCATGTTCGGCCGTAACAGGTTGCCATGACTGTTATGCAGTAGCACAAATGCTAAAAGGGCAATAGGGACCTATTTAAGCCCACCAGCCACCAGAGGGATTTAGTACACAAAGATAGCAGGGCTGCTAAATGATGTGGGCAGTCTGGAGTAACTATACATCTTCAGCGTTGGGTTCAGATGTGAGGATGATAATTAGCTGGAAGTGCTAAATAGAGATCTTGCCGAGTACCTCAGCTGTCCAGAACTAATAAATACCAGGACGGGGTCCCCAGACAGCCTGACATACAACACACACACACACACACACACACACACACACACACACACACACACCTGTCTGTCTCACCAGGGGGTAGCATGAGAATCCAGTGGCCACCAAGACTACAGAGAATGTGTGTGTGTGTGTGTGTGTGTGTGTGTATTTGTGAAAGTGTGAGTATGAATGTGAACATAGAAGTAGTCTGTACTGTCCAGTGACAGGTGTGTATGAGCGAGTATATAAGAGAGAGTTTGGAAGACAAGTGTATTTGCATATGTGTGTGCATATGTGGGTGTGTTTGACATGATAAATGTAGTGGATCTCAGAGTGAATAATGGATGAGACACCTGCATATAAGTAGGTTGGAATTTAAAAAAAAATGCTTGCTGAGTTTGTCCACGGAGCAAGACAGCAAAAGTGAATGAGTGTGTCTGTACTACGGGTATCCACTTGTACTGTGCAATTCATTTGTGTAGCACATAGTTTTTGCACTCATCCAGTGCAGTAAGTGCACACATTAATACATACCACATTCATTTATCCATCCAAACATAGAATGAGTCAACATTAATGTTTACTAACTCTGAGTATACCTGCACAGCACAATATATACAACTATCAAATGAATGGTTGCATGAAAGTGCATTGCGGTTTACAATTGGAATTGGAGTCATCTCAAGACATTTTTGAGGACAGAATCATTTATATTTTTATATATCACAATGAATTTCATGAAGCAAAAACATTCAAAGGATATGAAGTGGAATGAAAACAATCAGCATTTATGTACACTAGCTTGCAAAAGTTTGGAGTCACCCAGAAATGTTCATGTTTTTGGCTAGAAAGTGACACTTTTATTCACCAAGGTGGCATTAAATTGATTCAAATATACTGTATAGCCAAGACATCAATAATGTTGCACATAGCATCACTGGTTTCTAATGAATTATTCACATACAACTGCCAATTTCAATCAATTAATTAATTATTCATGTAAAACTCCAAAGCCCCAGTTTCAGTGGTCATTACTGTAGTGTCCAAATGATGAACTCTTTTAGCTCATCCTTAATTAATCAAGTTTAAGTGCTAATTGGCTATTTGTGACACCTTTGTAATTTTGTTAGTACACCTCAAACCCATTATTCTGTTAAAGAAACAGAATCTGTTAAAGAAAAAGCAGGCAAGTTGTGTTTCTGGGTTCAAAATGGGTCAAAACAAAAGAGCCGTCTGAAGAAATGCGTCAATCTATTGTTTTGCAAAATGAAGGTTATTCCATGTATCAGACTGCCAAGAAACTGAAGATTTTTTACAAAAGTTTCCATCATTGTCGAGAGAAAAGGGCAAACTGGATCTAACCAGGACAGGAAAATGAGCAGAAGGCCCAGATGCACAGCAGCACAGAGAATAAGTACATCAGAGTCTGTAATTTGAGAAACAGATGCTTTACAGGTCCTAAGTTGGCCGCTTCGCAAATAGTACACGCCAAATACCAGTGTCATCTGCAACAGTGAAAAGACAATTCAGGGATTCTATCAAAAACATAAAACAATGAATGGATATATGAATGGATGGATAAATTAATGTGTATGTATTATTGTTTGCATGTATGTATATGGCTTTGTTTATGTACATGTGTATGTACTGTAAGTATGTATGTGCTGTATCTACTGTGAGTGTGTATGTGTATAGATGAATGGACGGATGATTCCATATGTGCAGGATGCTGACACAGGTGTCGTGGCATTGTGCTATTTTAGGTCAATATTTTGTGAGAAATGCTGAAGTTAGTCATTTTGTGGTGCTGGCGTTGAGAGGGATGGGGCAGCAGCATATTAAAGACCTCAAGGCCATAAATCAAACAGCTAACTAAACAAACCTGCTGTACTGCGCCACAGTGAGCTGGGCAGAAACCAAGCCGAGGAGCTGAAGTTGAGAACGGGATGTCCAGTCTTGTTCTAGACCCAAATCCTCACTAATCAAACACTTCAGGTTCACTCTGCCTAAAAATACTCCCCTCCACCCCCCCAAAGAAAAGCCCTACATCATTGCCATCACACAGTTATCCTTGACACCAACCCATCACATGACTTCAGTGCAAAAAAGCAGGAAATAATGGAAAAAGCACACAGCAAATAAAAGAGCTCTGTCCAAAGTACCTAGTAATTATTTACATCATCAATTAATATAATGACTTTTTTCAGTTTAGCAATTACTCACTTACTTATTCTTTAAAATGTCCAAAATATTTAAAAATAGTCATCAAAGATTCCTAAAACTACTTTGTCTGACCAAAGTTCAAAAAAGGTATTCAGATGAAACTGATAAATGATTAGTTAATTATCAATTATTTAATTGATATGTCAATTGATTTACCATTTCAGTTGTAATGTAATAAAAATAAGGAGTCGTATTTTTGGTGTATAAACATCTAAAGTCCCCAACCAAAGCATACAGGAGGATATAACCGTTTTTATGAAGGTACAACAGCTAATAGGCTGTTTTGTTGCTATTTGATCTCCAAACTTGCCATTTTTATTAGACTCAGTCGACTGAGGACATTTTTGAACAAGCCTGGGCTGAGGAATACTGAGTGTGGTCTAAGCTTATAAATTTCCATTCCTACATACCTTCTCTCCAAAATATGGTTCTGCGTGGGTGTTTTTTTTTTTTTTTTTTTNTTTTTTTTTTTTTTTTTTCTTCCCCGTAATGGGGTATTTCTTCTTCATTGACTGTCAGAAACCCAACTACAGCAAAGACCTGCATTAAGCAAAATGATAACTCCAGCAGGTGTGACCCCAGGTCTTCTGTGAAGCTCACACGTTTAAAAGTGCCAGCCAGCTATAAGCAGCCTTAAGGAGCCTCACTCCTTCATTTCACTTCAAAGTGACGCTGGGAACAGAGAGCATGGTCATTTCTTTTTACTCCATTCTGAACAGGTGGACATTATAGTGTCTGATTATTGCATTCATTCATTATCAACAAAGAGTGTGTTATTTTCAATAACATTCATAATACGATTCATATCGGGGCGAAAGTTTCAGTCAACATACAGGAAAGCTGTACAGTACATTTTCGTTGAGTTCATTTGGTGTTATTTGTATGCTTTTCTTTCCATAATATAGGCAATAATACATAAAGCATATTTGGTATTTCATACACTGAATGTAATAGTGATAATTATTACTGTGCTTTAATATAAAACAACAGAGGAGAAAAAAGCAAAGCAGCACAAAGAAACAACCCATTTGACAGCATAACGATATGAAGTAATAAAAACCATAAAACAGATAAATAGCAGAATGCACATTAAAAGACAAAGCACCTTATTACAGAGAGCACTAAATACTATGGATAAGTAGCATTATAATTTTCAGTATATATCAGTTTTATTAGAGGCCTGACAATCATTATTTTAAATTTTTTAAGTTACAATGAAGCCAAACATTTGCTGCCAGAATTGTTGGTGCATCTGTTGCAAATATTTCAAAATTATGCAATATGGCAAAGGGACAAGTCTTACAAATTATGGCATTATATCGTGAACATGGGAAGCATGGTGACAAAACCTGGTTTGGCTATTTGTGATATTCTCATTTAGCATTGGTCCTCCTCCCTCTGAGGCAAATCTCTAGGGAGGACAACCATTTCTACAGGTCACTGGTCCTGTCAGACAAAAGGCCTGATCCATCTCCTCCTCCGCTCTCCCTGCACTCTGAGTCTGCACGGTTCTCCTCGGGTGTAACACTAAACTGACCCACCCCAATCACGTATAAAGGGGCATTTCATGACAGCCCCTACCCTCTTAAGCCTTGCTTATTTCTCTCCAAGTGAGATCTAGCTGAATCATGCAGTATAAATGCCCATCTGAAAGTATATTCCCTATCTCTCTCTCTCTCTCTCTCCCTCTCTCTCTCTCCCCCTCCCACCCTCTCCCTTTCCTGCTTTCTCCTCTTGCTCTGTCATTTCTCTCCCTTTCACTCTTCCATCCTCTCCCTCAGTCCCGCTCTCCGTACTTTCCTTCCTTCACTCTTGCTTTTCCATTTCTCTGTCTATCTCTGATGACTATCTGTTGCTCTCCCTCCTCTCCTCAAGCTGTCTCCACCCTCTCCCTCTCTCTCTCTCCCTCTCTCTCTGCTCATTCCTGCTCTTGCGACCTCTCTCGCTTACCCCTCCCCCTCCTGACAGACTTGCAGTCGAGGTGGGTGTTCTCTGGCTGTTATGACTTGAGAGATGATAATGGCAGCTATAATGTAGCCAGCCGTTCCTGATGTGGCTGGGCTTGTGGGGGATTCTGTTGTGTTTGGGCCGGAGACAAGCAAGGGAGGGAGGGAGAAGAAAGAAGGCGGGGCTTGGGCCCTAAGCCAACCACAGCCCAGATTCTACCTCATTTTCTTTTTCATTTGTGTTTTTCTTTCTCTCTCTCGTCACCCACCAACTCCTTCTAGCCTTGTTGTTTTCCTTCAGTGGTAAACTTTGTTTTTAGNCCCCCCACCTCACACACACGCACGCAAACACATGACGCAGACACTCCTCTTCTGCTTTCCCCCACCCTCCCCTGTGTTTTCTACCCCTTTACCCATAATCTGTGAATTCCTCACAGCTGCTGTAATGAGATGGGGACCAATGTGACCAAAGAAAGGCCACAGCAATGGAGGCATCACTGTAATGTACAATAAGCCCGACTCACTGCCCTGCTGCAGGTATGATTAATGTCACATTTTGAACAATGTAAAGGAGTGCTGCATATACAGAAATGAAAAGAGAGAATTTTGAGTGTGAATATTTTTTTGGTAATTACATTTGAAAAAGTGGGGTTGTATTATATTTGAGGACTAGACATTTACAGCATTAGACGTTCTGGTTACACAGCAAGCCTCTTATTTTAAAGAGAACATGTACATATTTCTCTGTTCTTATTTTAATTTGGGGATCTATTTTAAAACCTCTGCAATGCTTTAATTTGCAAACCCCACATTAATTCAATTCTACTCTCCCCTGCTGAAGCACTGCTACGCACACTGAGTGAAAACAGGCAGTTTAAGGGACTGTTTCTTCAAAGTCTCCCATCACGGAAACCTTGCTGTGTTCTAACTGGCCAGCTGCGTCAAGAGCTGGCAACACCAATGTGCAATAAAAGTAATACGCTGATGAAACGCCACTTGCTTGCTAGCTTCCTACTTTGTGGCCAGGTTTAACAAGCTAATACAGGCAGTAATGTATTAGTACTAGTACAGGCAGGTAAATTGAAAGATGTTAAATGTTGATGTCGTCTTTACACTTAAATAAAGAACTAAGATAAAGTGAAGCTTTTAGGCCATTTTTTTAGGCATCAATCTTCAACACATACACTACTTCCAACTATATTACACTGTAAAAATGAGCCTCCTTTGTGTCTAACCCTGCTCCTGATTCACCTACTTTACTGTAGAAATAGACCCAACAGAGCATACTTTATATTTGACTGAGTCAAATCTGTCTATCAAATCTGTCAATCTGCCAAAGATATATACTTTCACAGAATGTCCTGTTGGGTGACGTCAAGTCCTAAAAGAAGGTCTTAAAAATGTCAGGGAAAATTATTCTGTGGCCCTGCTGGTTTTAAATCTTCAAGATAGTATTTTTCCTTAAACAAGTTTTGCAAATTGGGAGATCTTATAATTAGGTCCCCGTATGGTTGGGGTACTTTTTGTTTTGAGACCTGTGGAGGCAGTTTTGTGACAATTTGTCTAAATGAGAAGAAATGAAGATAATAAGTTAGTAAGTACAGACTAGACTACAATAGAACTTTTTTTTGGTATGTGAAAGTTTGAGGAAGAGGCACTTAAATTGGTAAAAAAAAACAAAACAAAAAAAAAAAACTGACACCCAAATTGTGCTTCGTAAATGAAGCCTAAAATGTGTGATTGTCCAATGGCTGCACATGGCAAATACACAACAAATAAGCTTTTGGTTGAAGGTGTGAGACACCAAACTTGTAATTTGGCAGGTGAGGTGAACAGATAAAGAAACTAATGTTTACCAAACTAGCACTGTGGTTTACTACAGTCAACACCATAACCCACGTTTCAACCCCACTGATTCACACCTCACACATATCCATGTACTGTAAAGTGTGGGCTGAGGAAACAGTGCTGCTGGGGTTCTCACCTTGTCGAAATGGCAGAATGAAATGTTGATCCCTTGTTGCTACATAACTGGAGTGACTGATGACAGACATTGGGGCACTAGAGGACATGAGTGCTACTCAGCATCACTATACATCGTAGAAAGGGAGCTGAGGTGAACCAACCGCAGTACAGGAGAAAACAGAAATCACACAGATGAGTCTGTGCTGTATTTTTTTTTTTTTTTTAAGTTCAGGAAGTTGTCAGTCATATTTTCATTCACTGCAATGAGATTTTATGCTGAGAGAAGAGGAGTTTTAAACACATACAGTATGTCTGGAAGCTTGGAAACAAGCAAAATAAAATCAATGGCAACCACTTTTCATTCAAAAATATATTAATTTACTCAAGCTATGCTATGATTACTTTTTATAACTGTTGGCTTGATTAGTTAGTGACTTCAGTGTTGTTTTAGGATTAGGACTGGCTCACCTCTCCTTGCTTTCATTTGCCTGTACAAGCAGAGTTTTGTCCTGCTGGCCATGAGCAGCTTCACTTTCTCAGAGGCAACCAGATGTTTAACACGTGCTGTCATCTGCCAGAACAGAGAATTTAACTGACAATTCTCAGGTCTACCAAGAGGAGAGACATGGTGCCTGCAACACGAGTGTTTCTTTCCTCATAACTCGCCATCGTTCGCTGTTCCTTCACTCCAGCTTTCTCCTTTTCCATTTTTTCTCTCCTCCTCTAGGCCACCCACCCACCATTCTGCACATACCTGTGGTTTCCTGTACCCCCTCCTCTTCTCCTCCCTCCTCTCTTTACCTCCAGCCTCTTTTACTCTACACAACTCCCACTACACACCTTCCTCTCCTCCATGTCTACCATATTACATCAAACCAAACTTTTGTCTCGCCTTCTCTTCTTCTTATTTCAGTGTGTCTGTATCAGCAGCACGGTGTATCAGGTAGGCAAAACCCTAAACCACAAAATATTTCTTTGAACTCCTTTTAAGGAGAAGAAAAGCAGGAAATAGGGGGAGGAAAGCAGAAGGAGAGAAGGATGGATGGATAAAGCAGATGAGGAGAGGCTGATTCACACAGCTGGCTCCCAGCTGTAGACTGCAGCCAATGCTCCAACTATAAACAACTGGGAGCCCAACCCCCATTTTCCAAAAAAACAAGCACTTCGTCATAGTAAATCCAACAAATCCAACAAAGCATCCTTCTTCACCTTTACCAGCCCTCTTGAACTTTACCCAACTCCTTGCCGTTCTTTTACTCCCTTCCTTTCTCCAGTTTGGTCATGTCCTGAAGCCCCTCCCAAGTTTTTCTGTCTTTCTTTTTGTCCTATCGGTTCCTCTTTGTCACTGCTTACACTGCTGTCAATGTGGGATTTATGCTACAAATCAAGGCCTTGTATATATTCAACCCACACATGCAATCCTTTGTAAGTCAACATGTCCTGTGCAGAAACTGCTAACCACTGAAACAGGCACCCGCACCAGGGAACAAAAACCAGATAATAATCTGTTCGGTTTATAGAAAGACCACAGTGATTATAAGGAAAATAATAATCCTAACAGTCTTGGGTGGGCAGGAGATATTTATAGCTGGCCTGTTGCTACTTATATTCCATAGCAGTATAACACAGCTGGAAGTGAGGAAGAAGAAGAGAGAAGGTGGAACACTCATGAGGAAAAAAGGAACGAAAGACAGAGGGGCTCCTAGGGATGGGAGTGTGGGGGTGGATAGAGCTCGTGCATGTGTGGAGAGAGAGAGAGAAAAAGAGAGAGACAGTGAGAGAGAGAATGAAACAGGAGGACACAGAGGCAAAGATGTGTGCGTGTGCATGTGTGTTTGTTTTTGGTGTGTGGCAGAAAACCACAACGCAGCCCCTCCACATGACGATGGCATCTGAACAGGCCTGCAGGCCACCAGACACACACAGGGTGACCACAGCTCTCAGTGCCTCTCACAGAGGGGAAATAAGAAATATGAGACAAATTATGCGTGCATCAAATTGAACAGGTGGTAATAATCAAGAGAAACATTCTCTCATGAGAAATTTCTTGCTTTTAAGTTTTTAGTCTAAGTTTTTTTTAGGGTGTGAAAGGTCTTTGTTGTGCACACGATCACAGAGGACAACAGTATTCAGGGAGTATCTAGGTCTGCTTATATGATCAGCTCGTTTGTGTTGCACTGGTTGTTCTGTTCTATGGAGTTGAGTGGTGCTACCTGGAGTGATGAAGTTCAACCAAATTCAACTTTGGCCCGCCTGCTAGTGACTTTACAAACACACAAAGCCAAAACAAAAAGAGAATAGCTGTATATGATGTAAGTAGAAGTGACAAAACAATGGAAGAGAAGCTCGTAAGCAGCGTGGACAAATGTAACAATGTACCAAGATCTGGGCCAAAAGGCAATGAAAACCCAAGCAAAAAATGACTGATCACTTAATGTTGATAACTGCAGGCTTTTTTCCCCCCCCTTTGTGGTTATGAAGTGTTTTTTTAATCTCATAATTAATTAGCAGATCATTTTTGTCATAAGTACCTTATACAGAATGTGTAATTATGGAATTGTTTTCTGTTATGTGATATGAAAGTTGCATCAAAGCTAGGAAGCGTCTGACCTGCAGTCTCAGTTAGTAGCTGGTTTGTAAAGCCACTGACCATTAATCAACCACAGACTGAATCACAGGGAATTCTCCATTAAGAGAACACTGGAGTCATTAATGTTAAATGTCGTGTTTCACTAACACTTTGGGCAAATATGGCCAATGCAGATTTCATAAACTAAAGTCAATCTGTCACAATGTAGAGAAGTAGATGAAGTAATTCATAAGGTATGTATTTACATAGTATATACAGTATACAACATATACTACTGTATATGCTGTATATGTCAAATTTAGTATACATCACTCTATCAGGGTTCTGTATCAAAAACCCCTGAAAGAAGAACAGTCACCTCTCGAGTTCAAAACAGTCACAGTTTGCCTGGATGTCTCTCTCTCTCTCTCTCTCTCTCTCTCTCTCTCATGTAAATTCTACTCAAATTTGCTGCAGAAGCTTAACGTACATGTGAAGAGATTTGTCTTAGTCATGCCAGTTACATGAAGATGTGCATGCATCTGTGTGTGTTTTTATGTTTGCATGTGTGTGTGTGAGAAAGAGTGAGAGAATGAGATGGAGAGACAGAGGGTGAAAACGCTTGATAGAGGTCATTGTAGTATGTTTTTATATCACTTTAATGATGGTTGCCTTTTCCCTCAATCTTGGACCTCTCCAGCTTTTCCCCTTCTCTTTTCCTGTATCTTTCCACGTTCTCTCTCTCTCTCTCTCTCTCTCTCTCTTCTCTCTCTCTTCTCTCTCTCTCTCTTCCCTGAAGTATCAAATAAGCTCAAATAAATGTACAGAAATTGGAAATTCGAACTTTTCCCCTCGAATTTGTTTAGCACACAAACACGATCTCATTTCCATGTATACCATCAGAATTTGGAGTCTTCTGTGGTAAACGATAAATTGAAGTGATGACTTCTGCAGTCTGAGAACAAATCTGTTCATGCAACGTAGCAGAGATGCAAACAAAAGCTGTTCTTTTTTTTCATTCATTCAACTTTCCATTTACTGACACAAACCTCATCAACAAATTACAGAGCAACTATTTGGACCATTATGCTCACTTATAAGCCAAAATGTGCAGATCTCATGTGTGGTCCTCCTTGAAGCTGACTTCATATCTAATACAGTACAGGCCTGTAGTTTAATACCCAGATGTTGGTAGGGGCAAGGCATCCGGGCCTACATTAGCTTTTAATTGGCTGGGATCCCTCAGCTGATGTTTGGAGCTTAACATGTGACTCACAGGCAAAAGCGCCCACACACTCACTCACACACATACATACTAACACACACACTTGTACTGAACAAATGAAAGACTGGGCTGAGTTCTGACAGGGCAGCAGTCTCATATGCTGTCAGGAAGAGATGAGTCATGGCCGTCCAGAGGATTCTACAAACTAAACAAACACAGAAAAAGCAGAGTTACATCTTTGAGATCCCAGGACTGACTGACGCCACAATGCTGACGGTTTGCAGCAGGCTGCCATATCTGTCGAAGGGAATATTATAGCTTGCAGAGAGATGGAGAGAGAGAGAGAGAGAGAGAGAGAGAGAGAGAGAGAGTCATGTTCATACAGGCCTGTAATTAAGTGGCATCAACATAACCAAAAGGCAACAAATCAGCTAATCAAGTGGTTGTGAATGAGGGGTGAGTGTTTATGAGTGTGTGTGTGTGTGTGTGTGCGTGTGTGTGTGTGTGGGGGNGGTTAAAACACATACACACACTAACATATGACAGCTCAACAATTCAAATTTGTTGTGAAATCTCTCTTAACAAACCATGAGATTTTCCAATTTGGAATCATTGGCACCAGGCCTCATTTCCTTTAGTAGTTCAGGCTCAATATGTTACAAGTTCAGCAGAGACTAGTGCATGCTTTTATAACTAGCAGGCTTGACTGCTGCAATGCTCTCCTATCTGGTCTGCCCAAAAACACTACAAGTCACCTGCAATTAATTCAGAATTCTGCTGCAAGAGCCCTGATTAGGACCAGAAGGAGAGCACACATTACTCCTATTTTAACATCTTTACACTGGTTTCCTGTCAGTTTTCGTATTGATTTTATCATTCTTTTATTAGTTTTTAAGGCACTGCATGGTCTTGCATCAAGATATCTATCAGAAATGCTTTCAATTCATGAACCAGTAAGACCTCTCAGATCCTCTTTCACTTTATTTTTAACTGTCCCAAAGAGCAGAACTAAAACATTTGGTGATGCAGCTTTTAGTCGATTTGCTCCAAGTCGTTGGGACAGCCTTCCTGAGGATCTGAGAGGAGCTGAAAACATTGATATTTTTAATCACAGACTTAAAACCCATCTGTTCAGCCTGGATTTCATGTTGTACGTTATGTTTTTATGATTTAATTTGTTTGTTTGATCTGTTGCATTTACCTTGTATGAAAAGTGCTATATAAATAAAGTGACTGATTGATTGACTGATTGATTGACAAAGTATCAGCACCACACATTACACAATAATAAACTGTCTCTTAAGTTTGCCATCCTGTGAGAGTTTGACCAGTCACTTGTTTTGTGTTCATAAGCAAAACAAAAAAAGAAAAAGAGAAAAAACTTTTAGTGAAGTCAGAGCTGTGAAAATGGGCTGAAGTGTTATTTGTACATTTTGCATGGCTCAAAGCTGTATGTGATCAGTAAAATTTGATCACTATTGTGTTGCAATCAGTACCGCAATAAATCAACTGGAGCAGGTTTTTGGACATATGTAGTCGCAGTCACAGTTAGTTTGGCTGCAGAGGACGTCGGTGAGCCTCAGATGACACATGCCGATTATGTCAAACATGCTGATCCAAACGGCTGGGCCTCTGAGAAGCCCAATGGATCAGACATGCCAAGCCTGAGTTGTAAAAATGAATAAAATGAATCCTCCGCTGGAAACCATGGAACCAATGACTTTGGATGCAGAAGGAGAAACAGAGAAAACCAAAGATGTTCAGTGAAAAATGGAAGGAGACAGACAAAGTTGATGCTCCAGAACAAAGCAGAAGGTTAATAGTAGATACAGACTATGGGGATCATAGAAGCATGTGCCAGTAAATGCAAATGCAACATACAGAATGGAGTGATTTTTGATTTGTGTCAGACTGAATGCTCTTAAATAGATCATCTCAGCTAGTTTTACTTACTTTCACACTGTAAACAAAGCACAGGGTTTACTGTAGTTGTGCTATGATACTTTTTTGGTAAAGTATAATATCTGGTGATGTAATTGTGTGGTTTGTAGATTTGCTGGCTCGCAGCACGAGCAGCACCAGAACTGGCAGAAGTGGCACTATGCCTGTTCAAAAACCTATACCAATTATTTTGGTCATAGAACTCTTTTTGCAAAAAATGACCACTGGGCCAAACCACTAAATATTCAACTTGTCCTTTGGCATAATATCGTTGTCCCTATTAATGAAAGGGAGGCTACAGCTCTTGTGAAACATATTAATTTAAATGGCTGTAGAAGAGTAGAAAAATCATATGCAAACTACCCTGCATTCTGGTAATATCATGAGCAGATTTCTCATGTCTATCACTGTCAGTCCAAACAGACCAGCATTCAATTCTGACTAACACAATCAGTTTTAAAGGACCACGCCGGCCATTTTGCATGTTTGAGCATAATATATTCAATTTTCATACATGTAACGTTACTGACAACCATTTCCCAAAGCATANGAGCATAATATATTCAATTTTCATACATGTAACGTTACTGACAACCATTTCCCAAAGCATACTACTAGAACAGTGAATTAAATTTTTTTTTCCCTACCTTCCAGACCACCATTGGTTTCAGTTAATTCTGGTACGCTATTAAAGTCAACTTGTTGATACTTGAAATGTTCTTGAGATAGGTAATCTATCATTGCAAGCAAGACGTGTATTCATTTTTTTTTTTTTTAGAAGTTACATAATTTTAGTGTTTCAGCACAATAAAAAGTGCAGAGTGAAGGTATCTTTCCACCGGCGAATATAGTCCCAAAATAAAACCTGCATTTATTGAAAAATTTAAAGAACTGTGACTTCATAAGGCTGCGTAACTATTAGTAGGTGAAACATCAATTCTTAAGGTGAGTGTATTGCTTGAATATTTGATTTTGAAAGATTAAGAGATTTTACAAAATATCAGCAAAGCTGAAATACAATTTTATGCTTTGGGAAACAATTGTCAAAAATGTAACATGTATGAAAGTTGAATATATTAGGCTCAAACATGCAAAATGGACAGTATGGTCTTTTAACTCTACTAATGTTTGCCTCCATGTCCATTTGGTCAAACACTAGCTAGATGAAGATGTTTGACTGTCATACACTTTAGTTTATAACCAAAAAAAATAGAAGAGATGTTTGCAATAACTGGAGCTTTCTGTTATTTGTGCATCTAAACACTGATCCTATCTCATGCATGAGGAAGAGGCTCCTTTTTCACTGCGTCTCAGCTCTGAATTCCAGTTTGTATCTCCATGCAGTGCTCAGTGATGCGCAGAGAGGTCACACACACACAGACACACACACACACAGCCATACTGTGCACACAGTTCACAGCACGTTCACAGACAAGTGTGTGTGCACGTATGCATGCACACACACACACACACACACACACACACACACACACACACACACACACAAAGACACACACCAGGTTGAGGGTGGCTGATGGTGGGATGACCCAGGGAAGTGATGTAGTAAACAATAAGAAGTCCAGAGTTGACATGAGCAGCTAGTGAACGCCTCACAAAAGATGAACACCAAGACAACTGAATAACTAACAAAAGAAACTGCTTTTGAGATGTCCCCCATTAGAAAATTCTGACCACTACAATACTACAACATGTACAAATACTAAAAAGGAAATGATAGCAGAAAAATAAAACCAATAATGTACTTTTCCAGGTAGCTCCAAAGGGGCTCTATATGACGACGTGTCCCATTCCAGACTCCCAACAATAACAACATACATTCATATCAAGCCAATTTTTGATTTGCCTGCACATGCTTTCAGAGTAAAATCTGCACTGTAAGAAAACTTGATGTAAGTTTTGCACAAAACTATATACTTGACTGTCATCCAAACTCACTTCATAAAGAGCAAAGTATCGTACCTGCTTTTCTCACATTTTATTTAATTGCTGAGGGATTTTAAGGCAATTGTACTCTATGTGAGAGCAGCGAGCAGATGCAGTTTTAGCTTCAAGATCACAAAAGCAGTGATTTGGGAAAACTAAAGTGCTTTTTTGGAACGTTGTGTATGTAACCTTAGAATGTGAAGTAACTTCAGATGAGCACTCAAATAGAGGCCCATTTTAAAATTGACTGATGTCACTATGCAAATGAATACCTCAGTCAATAGTAGAGTATACTGTCATAAGGCAGCCACATTCACCACCTCTCTGCTTTATCTCCATTTAAAAAAACAAAACCAAAAAAAAAAAAAAANAAAAAAAAAAAAAACAGGTCATGTTTGAGACATTCACTCCTCAACTCCTCCTAAATTTCTTCTTCGGACCAAAATACATGTGCAGACCACTCCTGATACACAATTCTCAATAAATAAAAACTGATTGCTTCAAGTCAATACAAATATAGTGTTAGGATTTGAAGTAGGGGAAATTAAAAGAACAAACAGAAAACAGTTGATCTCCTTTTGCTTTAGAGAGAAAAGAGGCAGAGTGAATCACATGCAATGGAAAAAATATCTGGTGGTAGTAATGTTGCTCTGCAGCGAGTGACTCCAAGTCTGTGTGTGGTATTCATGCCCTCCTTTCTCTTTTACAAAGGAGGAATGGGGAATCAGAAAGGAGGAAGAGAGAGAGAGAGAGCGAGAGAGAGAGAGAGAGAGAGAGAGAGAGAGAGGCACTATGCTTGAGCAATCCTTTTGACTGACAAGAGAAGGACTGGAGACCTATTGTTGAAATCCCATTCCTCACTGTATTGTCCGACCTTATCAATGCAGGGTCACTGAGAACAATGCTGAATTCCCATAACTCCTCATTCCTTCACAAACTGAAAACACAGGTGCTGAGCATCAATGTGTCTGTAAAACTTTGATTTCCTTTGGCACTCTTTTTTATTAATGATCATTTTATAGCTGTTCGTGTGATTCCAGGTTAGGAAGCATCGGCTTGTTCTGTTTATCCCTATGGATCAGTAAAGTTTATCTTCTATTAAATTCACTTAATTTAATCTTAAAATATACATAACAACCAACCAATCAATAGTCTAAGTCCTTTGAGTAATTATTGTGATTAGAATGCCTCTTTATTATCAAGTGTAAATAATTATAGCCTCATTATTTAATGATATTTTAAATGTGATGAATAAATAAACGATTGAAAATTTAGTAAGTGGATATAGAGAATGATGGATTCTATTGATCATTTTATACAATGTGTAAATGCATTAATTTGTTGATGACCAATGATACAAATCCATAGTCCATATTCCATAGGTTTTTGCATTAATTCCTAAGTTGGTTACATTTTGGAAACAGTAAAATTGTTGACACCACGCAACAATAAATATCAAAATATAACATAGTTTTATGTTATTGATGACACAATGATGCAATCAAACCCATGACAGCAGGATCACCGCCAGGATCAAAGGTTTGATTGCCAGAGTAAAAACAGTAATGCACTGGGAATACTGTAAAATAACAATACCCAGTTAATAATGTTGGATGTAAAATTACTGTACATTTAAAACCCCCTTACAGATTTTGAAATGATATGTTTAATTTGTTTTTATTGTCTCATCATCTTAAAAAAGACTTTTGTCTGTTTCTTTTAAGGCTGAATAGAAAGATAAAAAAGTTCCACCTGTGTAGTGGAAAAAAAATCTACTGTTGGGTCAGACGTTTCTTATTCATTACCAGCTATAAAGGCTGACAAAGAGAAGGCTTCTCGCCCTTCATCTGCCTCTTCACTCCCTCGCTCTCTTTCTCTCCCTCCGGCTCTTCATGAAGAACAGAGAGGAGAATCATTCAGCAGCTGAAAAGGTTAAAGTCTAGCCGAGGGCTGGAGTTGCTGCGTCTGCCAGGGGCACCTGAAGAGGGGCAAACATTTACTGGCAAAGAAAAGAGGGGGAGAAAAAAAAATAACAGCCTGCCCGAGAGCTGCAGGGTCCACAGTGAGTGCTGGTGTAGGGCCCATCGAGAGTTTGTCTTGTAATTGAGTCAATTGTTGATCCCTGTTCAGCTTGCCTCCGCAATTCTTGGGAGGAAAAGCTTACAAAATTAAAAATGTTCTCCCTCCTTCTCTCTCTCTCTCTCTCTCTTTCTCTCTCTCTCTCTCTCTCTCTCTCTCTTGCTCTTCATCCATCTATCTCTTATTCCTTCTCAGTACTCCCTCCCCTCTTTTCTGTTGTCTGAGGATAATTGTGCTGTGAGTCAAAGGCAGTCATTTAGGGGGGAACTGTTCAGGGATCTGCTGAGGCTAGAAGGGGAGGCTTACAATCTTCTTTTCATCCCCNAACTCTCTCTTCTCTCCTGCATTCTCCCCCTTTTTCATTCCTCCTTTTGTTTGCACCGTGGGATGAATTTTAATCACTCTCTCCACCTCCAATCCCAGTCCTCTTATTTTTTTCCGCTCTTTCCACAGTCTGGCCACTCATTCTCCACTTCTAATTTATATCTCTCACTGTAGCACCTTCTCTCGTTACCACTCCTCGACTGATAGGCCCCTCAAAGGATCAGAGCAAACAAGAACACAGATGCAGCCCTTGATGAGGAGAGGAAGGGCCGTTTGTCACTTTAGGTTCAGCACGCACCAAATGTCTTTAAAAGGCAATGGAAGAGTGACAGAAAGAAAGAGAGCGAGAGAGAGAGAGACAGAGAGTAGCAAAAGGATGGAGAAAAGAGGATGGGGTGAGGGGAGACAGCAGGGCAGAGACAGGAGGGACGCATTCTGTTGGTGGAGAGTGATCAATTTTAAATGCCTCCTTTATTCAAGAACACTTTGTTTGCACAGGGGCTCAAGTGTTGTGCTCCTATTGTGATGGCTCATCCCACGGGACAGTGCAAGACAGGGTCACTGTTGTCATTCATATTTCACACATTTACTAATGGCCAGGTGCCTGAATGGAAAACAAAGTGTGCATTATCATTAACATGCATTTTTATTACTGCAATCACCTTCAGTCACCTTTACATTCTAAGCATACAGTGATTTTCGTGTGTACTGCAATTAAGGCAAAAATGGACAAAGATACACATAAAATGTGTGAAAGTAATAGGAATTACCATTGAAACAGTTTATCTGACAGTTTTCTTGACTTTAGTGAACTCTTTTATATGTTCCCAAAGAATAATTTGCTAAACTGAGGTAGTGAAAGTTTGTCTTCCAAAGCGCCCGTGAGAAAATACATGCAAGAATTGCTTACTTTGATTATAAGGCAATGCAATGTTTACATTCCTGAGTAAATCCATTCACAATCTCATAATCTAGATCTACTAAGATTAAGCCAAAATTGATTTACACAAATTTCAATCTAATTATGGCATTTATATGATGTTTGGAAAAAAACAATTTGCCCTAATCTGAGTACAATCACAGTTAAATGTACTGAGTGAGAAAAAGAAATGACAGGAAGTTAGCCATCTTGCAGAATGAGAGCTATGAGTGCTATAGCCAGCACACGTAGGCTTCCTGACAACTACAAACCAAACGACAACACTTATGACAGTTTTTACGATGTCCCACAGCCCTTCCTCACTTCCTCTCCACAGTCCACAGACAACGAAGCTCACGTTTGCCCCACCTGTGCCAGCTTAAGAATTTACAGGGGAAGTGAGCGGGTCAGACCACTCTGCAATTCTTTATGAGAATGTCAAATGGTGACATCAGCTACATCAGCGCAATAACCTATAGAACAAGTTCATTAACCTTGGCAGACTGAACTCTTGGACTTTATGTTAATACTAAACTCTCCTAACTCACCTACTGTAAAGATGTGTATGTCTTTGTTCTGTGTGTTTACGTGCAAGTTTTGTATGTGCACATCCGTGTATACAGAACCCAGTTTCCTTTTTTCCTTCCTTATCCTTCTATAACCTGCAATTGTGGGAATAATTGAGATGATACGATCCTCTTACAGGGAGAGAGTCAAATCCTAACACTCTCTCTCTCTCTCTCTCTCTCTCTCTCTCTCTGCCATCCACGGCCCTCCATGTGGAGTGTTTGTTAGGAAATCCTGAACAAACTGTGGCTGTTTGTTCTCTCTTTGTCAATGACTGGTTTTTATAGACTTCTACTATTGACAATCGCACGACTTCTGTTGGCCTCACACAAGCGGGATAACACTGTGCAAATAGGTGTATGTACACACATTCACAATCTGTCTGAAACACGCTCACAACCTGTGTCTGAATAACCCGGAGCACATGTTAGGGGATGGAGAGGAAAGATAAACTAGAAAGTGAAAAAAAAAAATCCTTTTTTTTTTTTTTTTNTTTTTTTTTTTTTTTTAATAAATGAAAATTATTATATTGGTCAGCCAAGAAACAGGTGACAAGAAATCATCAAACCTGCATAACTAAAAATAAGTAACATGTATTTAATGAACTGTAAATTATGTAGGTAGTAGGTTACAATAGCAAGTGGCACATCATAACACTATGGTGAAACACAACTGTAGTGACCAGTCATGTCACCATTCACAGCCAGTAAATGAATTATAACGCATCCAGTTAATGCCAGATAATATGGAGAGGAAGACTTGTTGCCTCCAGATTTTCTGGCTCTGTGACTCAGAAGTAAAAAAAAAAAAAGGATGAAGGAAAGTAAAAGAAGGAAGAGAGAGAGAGAGAGAGAGAGAGAGAGAGCAAGAGAGAGCGAGAGAGAGAGAGAGAGAGAGAGAGTTAGAGCTACCATCTCAATGGAGATCGTGGATGCCAGTAGGAGGTTCAGCCTTCAGCACAATAGACCCCCGACTGAGCCAAGACCCTTAATACCCATACTCCTATTTCACACATCTTTTCAAAGCACCCATACAATCCCTCCAACCCCCACCTACAAACTCTGGCCATGCCCCCTGATTGCAGCACGGTGACAATAGCGAGAAAGTCTTGGTGCAACCCGGGGCTCACGGAGGGGCCATCAGGACACCTTGTCTTTGTGTATTGGACGACAATAGTAACATCTCAGTAACACTAGTAAAAGCTTCCTCTGTCCTGGCAGGGAGCTGTTAAGAATGACAGAGGCGTCAAGTGTGAGTAGGTCATTATCATCTGATATAAGATGAAGAGTGAAGCTCCGATAATGAGCCTGTGCTTCAAATCATGACGAACGGCGTTAGTCGCATTTCAATTAAGAAGAAAGGGCATGTTGACTGTTTGGTTCCAAAGCTGTTTGAGATAATGTAAAACTGCATAAAAACAATGCAATGGACTTGTTTTATACAGTATAACATCTCTAGTAGGGTACTTTATAATTGATTTTGACATCTTACTACCTGGGTATAGGAGATGAATCTACACTATCAACAGTAAAGTCTTACATTCATACTCATAGCAATAATCACATCTTAGTTACTCTCCTTCCCGTTAACACATTCCACCTCTAAAATCTTTGAAAAACAGTGGTTATTTATTAAAGCTCACCCAAAGTCGTTTGGGTGTGATCCCTGCAATGAGAGAGACATGCAAACATTTCTCTTCTGCCAAAAGAAAACATCTTGAAAAAACTAATCGTTGGGAGCAGGGAGGAAAAATATACCTCAACATCCTGGGCAGTTCCAAGGGAATTCTGGCTCAGACCCAAACAGTGGAAGGATGATGAAGAAGGCCAGGCTTTGTGGAGTAGAGGGGTAGGGAACATAGTGAGGGGTGTTAGGTAACTAAGACATGATTTACACTGGTAAAAATGTAGCTTTTCACATCAGGCATATGCCCTTTACCAATGTAAATTTTAATTTGAATCAGGTATTTGCTTCTTTTTTTTTTTTAATTTAAAAGGACCATGCCAATAATTTTGCACGTTTCAGCCCAATAAATACGTTACATCACTGACAACCATTTTCAAACATAAAACTGTATTTTTTTTATTTTGCCAAAATCCCTTAATCTTTCAAAATCAAATGCTCAGGTGATAAATCCACCTTAAAATTCAGTGTTTTGCCTGCTACCAACTGACTGGTTGTTTTAATTTCTCTGTAAAAGCTGTCTTCTCTTTGGACTATACTCCCCAGTGGAGACATAAATTTTCTTCCATGCAGCTTCATATTGGACCGATTAAATTAAGTAATTTTGACAAAAAATAAGAACGACATTTGGTTTGCTATTTCAAGCATGTTTTACATCTCTACAAGTTGATTTTATAGTGTACTGGAATTAACTGAAACCAATGGCAATCTGGAAAGTATTAAGAACAAATCTAAAATGTACCGTTCAGTTGTACGTTTTGGGAAATGATTGGCAGTAATGTATGCAGCTTGCAAACGTGTTACAAAAAACAACATGTTGTTTACAACATGTTGTTACAAACTTTTTGCAACATGTTACCAAAAAAAAACATGCCGCAAAAACATACTCTTTAAACAAAAAGCAAATTCTGCAACAAGTGCTCTCTTAAAATTATAGCCTTTGTCGCTAATGGATCTCATTGCATCAGTAGCCTTTGGGCTAACAAACTAGACAGTTGTCGTGACTTATCTTAGCTTCACTAGCCTCTCCACTCAGCCACTGGCCTCCACTCAAGCAGACCCCCTCTTCCCTTTACAAGACTCTTCAGTAGCTGGCTGGTTGCTAGACAATGTGCTTGGTTATGTGGGTTATGTAAAGACCCTCCTGCACACAAAAGCCAATGTGGATGCCTGTTATATGCAGCTCTTCAGAGCCCTGGGTCAGTTAGCAGAAGAGCTCTGGCGCTAACACTCCAAGTTAAAATGTTTGCTCTTCAATGTGTTTACTGAGAGGAGAGGAGAGGAGAGGAGAGTGAATTCTATCTTCTACTTGCTAATTTCACTTCCCCTCAACTTCTCAACCCCACTTGGCTGAGGTTAAAACAACTCCCTTGTTGACCTTTGGGTGCATTAAAGGGTGTATTAGGAAAGGTGTGTGTGTGTGTGTGTGTGTGTGTGTGTGTGTGTGTGTGTGCATGCGCGTATGTGTGTGTGCAAAACATATTCTCAAAACATCAAACAAACAACACATCCTCAAAAGCGTAACGCCGTAAATTATGTATCATTATCTTGAATTAATGTGTTTAGTTTTTTAAGGAGATAAAAACAAAGTTGTTCCAAGTTATTGTTGTGTAGTATAACTGTGTAGTTATTGCTCTACTGTCTGTAGATACATGTCAAATATGTCAATAATTGATTTATTTCATTTTTATACACCAAAGTCCTTCTCTTTTTTCTTTTAACAAAATTTCAGGATATTTTGGTGACTCGTCTTGCACCTGTTAACTATCACATGAAACCCTGGTGGACCCCAGCTAGTGGTCATAGGAGCTGTTATAGTGAGATGTGAGGGTGGATGTCACATGGTAATAACTGTTTCTACTTCCTAAAGTCCTATGCAGAGCCCAAAGTAGGAGTTTTGGGACCTTAAAGAGACAGTACCTAAAATGACCTTTCACTCAGTGTGCATAGCAATGCTGTAACAAGCAAAAGTAGAAGCATCAATGTGGTTTTTGCACATTAAATATTGCACCCTTGAATGAAAATAAGATCTTTATGAAAATGGACAATTTTTATACATACGTGACGAAAAGGTTAAGTACAAATCCCTCATAAAATCAGGATCATATAAGCACTTGCTAACATGGGTGGTTTTACATTTGGAGATTGTTTGTGGAAATATGCATTTACATGTGTGTGTGTTTAGTTAATGTTGGGGCTTCCTTCAGGATCAATCAGTGAAGGAAACACAACATGCATATATGAGTGAGTGAGTGTGTGTGTGTGTGTGTGCATAGGTGACAACAGACAGATATTGCCCTCCAGGCCATGACATGGTGGTAAGCCACATACCTCAGACACACCACTAGTCTGCTCTGATGGCCAGCCGGCAGGGGAATAAGTACCGAGGTAAAGCGAGCCGCTGTGTGTGAAGGTTCAACTTAAAGACACACAGCTTTGCTTACACAGAAACACACACAGACCCCACTGATGTTTGTACACCACAAACTGTCTCTTAACATACTATGTGTGAGTGATCCTGCATGATGTAGAACCATATAAACATGCCAAAACCCTGGCAGTGTGAAATTGTAGCACCACACATTTCAGCTTCATTAAAACACAGAATGAGCTTCCTGGGTTAAAAAACAGACCGCATAAAATATTTGTTAATATGAAGATTTCTTTTTTTAATAGAAAACCATGTTATGCTGCTCTCATGAAAACCCTGAAAAACAAACACAGAAATGCCCTCCACATAAATCCCAGAAATGGAAAGTAACTTAGTACATTTACTCAAATACTGTACTCACATATTCTGAGCTTCTTGTACTTTACTTGAATATGTTCATTTTGTGAGACATTATAATGTCATTTACTCAGTTTAGTAAGTTAATTAGTTTGTAATTATGCAAATAAAAGTGCAGTTTTGACATCTAAAAGTTGTAAATTTAGTCTGTACTAACAAATACCACTGCTAATATTATACATACATTACTCTATATTTACCATTACAACAGGAGGGAGTAAATGTTTTGCAGAAACCTTCAGCTGTTGTCCCAGAGATAAAACTCAAAAACACAACCTCCTGTTTAGGCAACCTGAGGTCAACCTGTGCCAAGAACTCTTACTAATCTGATTTTTTCATCATTTCCTAGACAGCCAACTCCACCCACAGAGAGAAAACATCCATATCTCTGAACATCTGAACAGACAGACACAAGGAGCCAGAGAGAATCACACAGACATATAGGCACTTCCATGCATATCACTCTGACACCCAATCACCCTCACGCAAATGCAGCCTGACAAGCTGCAGCATGTGTGACAGAGCTGGTTGGTTGGAAACAGACATCCCTCTGCCCCAGGTTCTCATCTATCCCACAGGAAGTTGGAGTGTGAGCCGGGATGCAGAAGACAAGAGAGGGAGAGTGAGGGAGGGGACTCAGCTACCATCTACGAGAATCCAGTGTTGGATCAGATTTGATTGATATTTGTAAATGTACAAGAGAAGAGAAGAAAAGTATTATTTCATGCTATTTTGCAGGAAAAAAAAAGACTTGTGAAAAAGGGAAAAAAGGGGAAAGGAAATGATAATCTAACATGACAAAGCCCACATCATCAGGGGAAGGCTGAACCACCTGTCATCATTAGTTTGCTTCTATTTCCTTCTGGAAAAGACAGTTAAAGTCTCAGAGCTGATCTCATGTATCTGTCTGCAGCATTGATTTAGGGAGGAACAAGCCTGATTTGAGAAGGAATAAATCACAGGGAGCAAACAGGGAATAAATCACTGACATGCTGGGGTCCTCACCTGAGGATTCAAAGCATCCACATGAATTTCCCCATTTCCTGATGGTCCAGGTTCCACTTATTCCTTATGGACAATGGACTGCAGTGACAAGTTCACGCACATGTTAAGATTTACATAAACCCCAAATTTAGACCAACATGCTTCTGTGTCTCAGCTGGTTTCCCTCCCTTCAAACTTTCTTATCTTCTCAATAAACAACTATCAAAAAAAGAAACAATGGCCTGGTTTAAAAAAAGTGTGACTCTTTGGATTACATTTTCAAAATAAGAGCATGCAGCTTCACAACTTAAGAGATGCAGGTGACGTCTAATTATTCACAAACCTATGAATATAGTAGAAATGAATCCCTATCACACTATCATATTATATTAACAAGGGTTTGACAAAGCTGTCATCCCAACTTCTCACTGACTTGCATTTTGGTATGCTGAATGATAAAATTTAGAAAAAAANATATATATATATATATATATATATATATAAAACAGGCAAATGAAACACATTTCATTCTAAAGCTATAAAACAGCTGAAACATTATTTTCATTAATACACACCATTACAGTACATCCTGACTAGATACATCGGATCTGCATCAATGCTTAAAGAACTCAGAACTGCTGGCACGAGTCAATTTGTAAGAGTTAACAAACACACAAATTAAATTTAAACCTAAAGCTAATTAAAGCAAAATGTTTTAAATACAGTGCATCAAATTTTAACCCAATACAAATCACAGTACCTGATACAAAATGTCTGCAGTGACTTTCCATGGATCTGCACCCCAAAGTTCAACTAAACACTAACAAATTTCCTCCTTACACCACATCCACGTGCCACCCTTCCCCCACTGTACACTCGCACACACACAACACATAACATTCACAAAGACACGATCTGAACACACAAGTGTTCATAACATTTCTCTTCCACAGTTGTGCAGGGAGATGCAGGTCGATAAACAATCACCTTGAATGGGATCCTGAGGGTTTTGACATTTGAAACGTTTTAAAACCCAGCGATTGTTCCCTCCAGCATGAAAAATTTCCATTCATACAGCAAATGAAGGTTTACGCTCACCACACTGAGAGCTCAAAGATTGTATCCATCTGTCAGCAGACTCACAGGTTTCTCAATGGACTACAGGTGCCAGCTAATAAGGGCCAAGAAACATACTACAGCAGAGCAACTGTCTATCCCTTTCTGGACAGAAATAATGGGGACATGGCGATGGTCAGGAGGGGTTTAGGTGCTGGGGAAATAATCAGAGTCGGGAAAGTCCAAAAGGAACCTACAACCTGCTGCAGTCGTCAGTTTAGGAGCAGATACAGGAATAGCTGTATATATATATGTGTGTGTGTGTGTGTGTGTGTGTATCATGGCAAATAATAAAGGGTACAATAACACATTGAGAGCAAATGCAGATATAATTAACTTTATTTGATGAACCTGGTGTATCCCTGCCCCTGATTTAGCAAAGGTTATTAGATGATTAGATGCTCTGAGGTGTGAGGTGGATATACAAGAAGGCAGTGAGCACATGGGCAGTAATTAGGTCCTCACAGTCAGTACGTTTACATGCACACTATACTCTGATTCTTTGTCTGTATGATTAAGGCAATAAGGCAATAAGATGTACTATATACATGGATAGAATGGTTCGCCAAAGGAAGTGTTGAGTAATCAGAATATGAGGAGAGTCTGCTAGGTAAGAGATGGCATATTCCAATTATGACACTTGCACGCCCGAATAAATAAATTTACAATTGCATAATTTAGGTCTGTTACTTGGAGTAAGCTTTTCTGATTTACACCGATTTCAGTGTAATTAAGTTGTTTACATAATGATTAATGCCTTAATCTGAGTATAATCAAGGTTTTAAGGCACATGTAACCGTACTGAGTGTTTGGTTGGGTGTGTATGGGTTAGTGTGTGTTACAGGAGAATTCACTCAATGTGCAATGTAGTTAGCAGTCCTCTTGCAAACCAAAGACCTGATAAGTTTAAAAGAGTGCATTAGCATGGACATTGCATTCAGAGTAGCCTGATCTCACAGCAAATGTGCACTTATATTTACCAAAAAAATAAAGTATGTATTTGGGATGATATTTACAAGTCAAAATCAGACCAAAAGAGAGAGTATTTTGACTTTAAACTAAATGTAACCATGGCCAAAACCTTACCATAATCTTTACCAAAACACGTTACTCTAACCTTAACGTAAACAAGCAAACACTGAGATAAAAATCAACCAAAAGATATCATGAAAACTTTTTTTTTTTTTTATGAATATGCAAATTCACAGTGATGTAAACAAAAAAGAGTATTGTTGAGCTTTTCAATCAGGCTTTTTCATGGTATCATATACACAGTAAATTTTGCTGTGTTGAATTAACACTATACGAGTTGAATGGGACCAAATACACTCAGGCCTAGTGTTAAATTAACTCTTATAGTGTTAATTCAACACAGCAAAATTTACTGTGCACCACTATGAGAATATTGGGGGTTTTTTTCAATCTTTGGCAACATGTGACAGAACAACAGGAGCATTGTCAACAACCACAAATACACAATTTAATCACACTTCTTCTAACTTGTTTTTTAACAGTTGTATGTTGTATGTAGTTGTATGTTAAATATTTAAAATAGAGACCTCCACGTTTTACTATGACTTCCCTTACTCCAACTACAAGCTTAAGAACACTGACATCATCATAGAATGCTGTTTACATGGGTCTGGCCTTGCATACTGCATTATTGTCTGTATGCATGAATGTAAATGAGGTGATAATTCCTCTTCACTTTTCGATTAACTACATGATTGGAGAGATAACATATAGACACTAGAATTTATAACCACAATTAGCATTTGACAGTATTTAAAGAACTATAAGCATATTTTTGTCCAGTTTTGACAATTGATTTACATAAGCACAATATGATTGTAAAATGCAATGTGTTGGTGACATGAAAAGAAACAGCCTGGACAGTCTGCCAGTCTGTTGCAGCATGGAGACATATTGTAGGAAACAGAGTTTACTGTGTGAAAAGAAAAGTGAGCATGGATCCCTGTTGACTGTCTGTGTATTGAGTGGAGTCTGGTCGTATAAGCCTGGCATAAATGCCCAGCATGGTACCTTGACCCTCCCCACAATCCAAAGCCCAAAAACCCACTCTCACAGACTCTTCCTTTCTGCTCCCTCTTTCACATACCCACAAAGACAGTCTCTCCCCCACGAGTCACTCTTTCATTGTCCCACGCTCTCCTCAAACTTTTGCTAGCAGGTGCATTTGTGTGTGCTCCTGTCCCACAGGATAATCCCACTCTGCACCCACTGGTGTAAAAACGACGATGATACAGAGTGAGGACAAGAGGAGAGGTTTACAAGCTTCAGGAGAAAGAAGTGGAGGAGGAGAGGACACAGCTCTGGACCTGAAAAAACAACAGCTGCAACAGCCACATTGTCATGCCAACATTTGTTTCATGTGAGTGCAGCAGTGGGTCGTTTCACGGCATGAGAACCAAAAAACTCATTCTATTTTGCATCTTTACTCACTCCATTTTGACTACTTACTACACAGTGTGACATCATTTTTACACCTGTGAACATATTCTTTCTGATCGTGGTGAATCTGTGGGCTAACATTTTAATCACACTATAACTCTTATCCATTAGTAGCTCTTTTAGTGTGACACCCACTACCCATCACGCCAACATTCCACAGGTGAGCCATTTCTCCAGGACTTTTCCTGAAGAAATGACCTGCAGGGAGCTTTGTGTGTGGCCAAAAACAACAGCTATGATGCCAAACACCAACCTATCCCAATGACTGGAGCTTCAAAAACAGCCTGTAACCAGCAGCTGCACTGCCATGTCACCTGAATGCTGCTTTACTTTCTTCATGTTTGATATGTAAGATAAAAGTGTGAATAAGCTTCATCGATGTTTACACACTTTTCTCAGCGTAAAGGTGGTAATACAGAATACAGCTTAGTAACCTTGGGCTGCTCCTGCATGGGAGACTGTGTTTCATGTCTCACCGCACACACTATAATCATGTGTGTCTTAGAGACCTTCTTTACTAGGCCTTTTCTGTAAGTTATTGGCTACCAGGAAATGAACGCCCTCCTCATGTAATTAATGGGCACAATTATGTAATTGAGGAGTGGTCTGCAGTTTACAGCAAATAGGACCAGATGTCCTCTGGGTCTGTCTGTCAAGAATTCAGGCATTCTGATGTCTTCCAGTGGGGTCAGCACCCATACCAAGACCTAGCTCGCTCCCGTGCAGTTAGCCAGACCCCCTTTTCTTTCTCTTGTAAATAAAGACTTAATGGTTTACAAGCCTTCCAATAACCATAATACCTTCAGAAGGAATTAGCTTGCAAAGCAGCCAGACATAAAGGCTGAAGTGAACCAAGAGTGCTTGCAAGAAGTAACACACCAACATGTGTGTGAATTCTTGCAAGCTTAGCTTTTAAAGGAATATTATTATTGTCAGCAAAACTCCATTTTCATGTTTTAACTTAAAGGACCGTTGGTGCTTAAAGAGACCTTTTTAGTTTTTGAAAAGTTAGCATTTTATAGGTCCAATTTTTACCTGACAACAGTGATTTAAATCTGAAGATAAATACCACAACCATTGGTTTACTTCCTGTGGGCCTTTTATTACTGTAGTGTGTAAGCATTTCTCTGTGTGTGTGTGTGCTATCCTAAAAGTAACTTATTCCTCAGCTGTAAGCTGGTTGACATGCCACTGATGTCATCCCTGTGTATTCAGTTGCTGTTTTGTCACAGCAGGAAAAACCCCTCTGTTCCAAAAAGTTAGAGAAGCTCAGCGCTAAATAAGCCTTTCAGTGATAAAGTAGGTCACAACATTAAAAAACTCAAACTAATTTATACTTTCATGAAATAAAATAAAAAGAAAAACCTTGATTCACCTAGTAAGAGTTTTAACACTGAACATTCCTTTAAATTTCAAGGCAGTTATTTGAAATCCTTGAATTTTGAATGTTTGACTTTATTGAACATGTAGAGCTAAACCACTGGCCTCTCTTACGTTCAGTCCTGAATCTCCTCTGTGAAAAACACCATTTTGATAGGTGGTTGTTGAGTTAGCTACTCTCCTTCCATCTTAAACAAGGCTAGATGTAGGCCCGGACCTTTCTCATGCTGAGCAAAACAAACAGTCATTGCTGGCACGAAATACAGAAGAGGCAGAATTATGCCTTATCTGATCCAAGTCCTTGGGTTTAGATGTGAATTGTCTGTGAGTACAAACAGTTTCTTCACTGGTCAAGGTCAAAATCCATTGAAGGCTGGAATTTCCTTTTAATTTGACATATAGGCTCCTGATTGAAAAACACAGTAAATGTAAAATAATTTTTTTCCCCCCCATGTACACTATTTCTATGCTCACCACTAACACCAAATACAATTATGCTGTAGCTTCCAGCAACATTCCAGTGATTGAAACCAAGAAAGTCATCATTAAACTGAGAAATAGCATCTAACACATTGAAAACTTGCTGAATGAGTGGCAAAAAGGTCCATGTAGTGAAAGTGGGCAGGGCAGAGCAGAGCCAGGCAGGCAGCTAGTCAGGACGGTTGAGTTAAATGTGTTCCAGCAGGAAAAGCCAAGCTTCAGAGCAAGGCGACCAGTCTGGAGTCGGCAACTTTCCCCTGCTCCAGCTAGCGCACCGCCCTCCCTGCAGCCCACCCAAGAAGCAGCCCATGGGCATAAATTTGAGAGCCTGACTCGCTGCGGATTTAAAACAATCTGCATCTCTCTCTCTCTCTCTCTCTCTCTCTCTCTCTCTCTCTCACTCCTCCACACTCACTATGAAATTTTCTCTTTCACCCTTACTCTCTTTGGCCCTTTCCTTTCCAAAAAATTCCACTGTTAATGAAAAAAAGAAGGCTCTCTCAGTCTGTGCCAATAATATTATTTTTCCCAAAGGGTTAATTATGTTTACCTTTGTAAAGATGCAGCAAATACACATACACATACGATTTTTTGTTTTACTCTACAGTGCAAAATGACTTTTTTTACAGGCTGCATAATCTAAAGACAACAACAAAGATTTAGTGAAACAAAGTTAATTACATCTCAAAAAAAAACAAAAAAAAAAAAACNAAAAAAAAAAAAACGTAACCTTTCAATAGTTTATTGTTTCTTAAATGGAATTTTTCTCAATAACAACTTCAATGGAAAGTAGATTGCTAGTTTCCACTTACATTATATGACAATCAACCACAGGCAACACAACTACAAACAATATTTGATGTAACGGGGAAAAAAAAATCACTTTAGTTTAGACTATCACAGAGCCAACAAAACAAGTACACCGCATCACTTTTCTGACTATTTACTGTGAAGCTATTTAGCCTAAATGGGTTCAGTGTGGTTGAAGATTCTTTTCTTTGAAGAGAGATTTTAATCCCTTTTTACTGAGAAAGAAGACATTGCTAGCAAATTAAAATCAAACTGCAAATTCACTTTTAAACCATCAGCAACTGTGATTTGTTTCCATGTGGAGTCTCAAGTCTGATCAAAGCACTATGAAGACTGAATGTCGTGTAAAGTACGTTGTAGTAAATATGAGGCTGTTTGAATGAGGGTGCCGTTACCTTTGACCCACAGCAGATTCATGTCAGTGTATCAGTGACAGGTCTGCCTGCATTAGGCTTGCAGCGGTAGTAAGTCATGCCCGTGTGTCAGTGTTACATCCATGTGTGTGCACTGATTTTCTGTTCTGGCATCTGATCTGGTTAACGTGGCATCAGCAAGCCACTGCAGCTTTTTACAACTGTCACAAAGGCAAGAAAACAAAAATAGAAAAAGACTGAAGAGGAGGAGAGAGAGAGAGAGAGAAAGAGAGAGAGAGAGAGAGAGAGAGAGAGAGAGAGAGAGAGAGAGAGGATGAGAACACGAGTAAAGATAAGAAGATCCAAAAAGACAGAGGCAACTTAGGAAGATTTAGACTGGCATGAAAACCTGTGGAAGTGAATGGAAGAAACTAACAAAAATAGAAAAAGAAAAGACACAGAGAAAGAATTTTCCTTTCTGACCATATAAATTGCCAATCAATGACCTTGTGACCATATCTTTAAAACACGTTTAACACATGCAACCCTACAAAATCCTACAAACTCAAAAGCACTGCATAAGCAACCACATACAGTACACTCCTGTTGCTTTAAGCATGAATATGTTGATGCTGACATACATGAGGAAGAGTATGAGGTATGGACTTCCAGATTCATGTGGGTGTGGAAGCGTGAGGGTTAGAGCTGCTCGGGACATCTGACAACCCATGTATCTCAGTATGTTATCTCATCTCAGATAACAGAGTTGTTGTCCAGAAGGCCCATCATAAACACATGCAATCTGTATACGCCTCAGTGTCTGCTCTCTCTCTTGCTGTCTCTCTCTCTGTCTGTTTCTCGCTGGATATCGGAAATAGTAATTCCAACAGTAAAATGTAATAGTATAAAACTATGCTGGAAATGTAGGGATATTACATGATGCTCAGTAGTAATCTCTCGTTCAATGAAAGATTGCAGTTTTGTTGCATTGGGGTGNGGGGGGGCATAAGGAGGAGAAAGCATTTTATTTAGGATGTTTTTTAATTAATTTTTTTTAAATTTGGAAAACGCAAAAGGCTTTGGAAATTGTATATGGAATCATCATGCTTTTATGACAGTAAGGGAATACTGGTCTGATAGTTTTCCTAATTGTGAGAAGTCGGAGGTAGTCAGGTAGTGAGGAGGTGACTGTCAGACGCTGCACTGTAATTACACTGATGATGCAGCACCCAAATGCACTGTGGCTATGGAAACCTGGTGAAATAATAAACACCGCCTCCTCTTCACTTTCTGCCTTTTTACAGGACCATATGGCATGAGTCATCAGCCTCTGAGAACACACACATCGAACACACACACACACGCGCGGCCAAAGAGTCTCTTGTAAATGTACACAATCTTAAATGAATATGAATACTCTGTGAATTAACCTGTGTGCACAAATACACACATGCAAACAATTACAAATTCAGTCACTTGATCCCAGTTAAAACTGCAGCATTTATATTCATATTCGCCTGATTTTATTAAATAAATCAATTGAATGTTATGATGAAAAATCCCTGAAAATTTATCTTTTCTCTTCAGCTTCATCCTCAGGCACCGTCATGTCATTGTCAAACTATAACAATCCACACCTTCACCTTCTCTCACTGATCTCAAGCCTGTTGGTAAAGCGAGGTAATGTAACAAAGGGAAATGAGTAAAGATCACTATGGGCTGTGCACACGAAAGCTATTACAATCTCACCTGGCACCTATTACCACTGGTTTGATTTCTAATATCAAACACATGAGATGACAGTCTGCAGCCAACATGCCTGACTGCCTTCTCCATGCAAGCAGACACACATGGTGTGTATGCACNCACACACACACACACACACAAATGTATCAAAACCCGCCACCCTCATTCAAAGCGAAAGAGGAGGAGGCAGAAGAGCAAGATGAACAAATGGGAAGAAACTGACTCCGCCTATTACTGTCAGTGACCGCCTGTTACTGTCAGTGGCATGTTTGAAAGTACATCTCTCTCTCTCTCTCTCTCTCTCTCTCTCTCTCTCTCTCTCTCTCTNCTCACACACACACACACACACACACACACACTCCTCAAGCCCATGTTTGAACAAAAACACTCCTTAACATACCAAATGTTGACACATTCTGTATATAAAATATAGCCATCATCATTCCTAATGGTTCCTGCTGCCGCACATAAGACTTTTTGGGTATTTCTCATTTAGTATTGAGCATTTAGGCCAGTGTTGTAGGCGATAGCTGAACAGGAACATTGGATACAGTTTGGACACTAGATAAGGAAGTCAGTAGATGACTGGAGCTGATTTGGTAAAGCCGTTATTATGGGTCCTGCTTGCCTTGCTGTTGTGACAGCGTCGGCACTGCTCTGTTTTATTACATTTCATGTTCCTGGCTTCATCTGAGATGACCCCAATATCATTCAGCATGCTTAATATTTTGATTGGCCTTATTGTTAGCTGTTGAAAGAGCCAAACGGTCACTTTGGCCAGTATCAACAACATCTAATGGATGTTTGACCTAGATCAGCTTTCAGCCTTTTTGATTTCTGATGACTGAACATGTGATTGCATAAGTTATGACAATTTGAAAAACACCTGCTTTTAAAATGAGATATGTGAGTAACTATCAGTATTAATAGTTCTGATTATTTTGGAAAATTATTGGTTAGTTATGGAACATTCCACAACTGTTAATATCAGCAGGGAATGCTGTCAAACTCAGTCTCTGGAATGAAATACTGCAGATTAAATTTCCCATTGTCCATCTATTAAAATATTTCTATGAAATATTGGCCTCCACTTCATTTTTTGTTCCCATTATTTGTCATGTGAGCTGATTGTCTGTAGATAAATGTTTCATTTCCACACACCCCAATAGCCTGATATGCCTTATAATGTGTGGGAATCATCCAAGTGACAAGGAACAATGATTTTCAGAATATTTCCCATGACTGCGACATTTCCCCATTCCTATTGTACCTTGTTAATGCAATTCAAGCTTTTTAAGTGTCTAATGCCTTTGCCCTCTGGTGTCAGCCACTACTTAGCAACACCCCCACTTCTTCCCACTCTGCTGCCCCATTTCACCAGTATCTAGGAAAAGAGATTCTAACTGAGAAACTACCAGTAACTGAAATGATTTGTGCAATCTGACTGTATGCAAAATTATAAAGTCAAACACTGAACCAAACTAAAAGCTTGAAATGCCAGACTGACTTAGAAAGCTGAGTGTCCAGGCCACCAACACACCATCTCTCTCCAAAGTATTCTGAGAAAGCTAAAAATGAGGACAGAAAAGAGTTGCAGGGGATAAAGACTGTGTGTGTGTATGTGAGTGCATGCGCGTACATGCCTATGTATCCTTCAGAGCATCCCCAGGTTCTGCCACCTTCTCCACTCCACGTTCTCTACGGCCAAAGCCCATAGGCTCTACGCAGGACCTACACGGCTTGGCCAGGCCAGTACAAGACAGACAGCTGCTATTAAACCCTGATTGTTTCAGGTTCACAGGGTGTGAAAGGGCCTGATTGAGGGGCTGTGATCCCAGTGAGGGTGGTCTCCCCCTCCCCACCTCTTTCTAGAAGGTGGGAGAGGGGAGTTGGAGAGGAGGAGTAGGGGGGACAGGATTGCAAGTGTCACGTGACACGTTTCTTGCTGAGGGGACCAAAATGGAATCTGGACAAAAACACACCACTTGTTGCTGCCTGCCTATGGGTAGTGTGTGTTACGTGGCCGAATGTGCCAACACAGATTAAAAACGTTGCCCATAAAGTAAATTAATGCCTAAGAAAGCTACCAACAGTCCATGTTGATATGATAGCATGATAGCATATTTCACCTTAAAATGCTCCACCTACATTTGGTTCACTGACATACTTGAGAAACGAGGAATTCATTCACTCAACTATCAGCTTGATTGACTTATCACTGCACTGACTTTCTCTGTGATAAAGCAGATCAGTCCTCTGCTGGGTCTGACTATAGGAAGACAGTTCCTTCCTGTATGGTCTATTTGTTTAAGAGCATTCCCATTAAGGTGCCTTTTGGCCTTAACACAGTGATAAAGACCATGAGGGTGAGGAAGCTCCCCTGCAGAGCTTTTCACATGTGGATGAAGGACAAGCGCATGTTCTTCTCTCATACTCTTGCCTGTTTCAACCTTGAGAAGGACCCAAGAGCTTCTCTGACGTAATAGATTAAGTAGCCTAAAAGCTGAATCCACAATGTACTGAAAATTGCATTAGCCAGCGCATTGTACTTGCTTTTTATTTTCCCCATAATTGAACATATCACATATTTCGAAGGTGCTTACATGCCAGTTTTTGAGTTTACACCAGCTACTTCTGAAAAAACAAGGAAATCCAACAATCTGGAATTACCAAGCCTTGTTTAAAATTAACACCACATCACTATAGTAATGTCACTAACACTCAGAGTTTGTCCACTGTAATCAGTAAGAAATAAGACTACAGTGGTTTCAAAGCTAATCCAGTAAACACACACATTGTCTTTAAATTTCCTTAATGACTGCTTGTCTTTTCTTTCTCTTGACTTTTAGTATTTACATCTGCTATGAATATGTGTGTGTGTGTGCAAACTGTTTAGGAAGGTTGTGAATTTGTGTGCTGAGCACTTCTCACTGTCAGGTTGGAATAAATAAGTGTTTGGCTCTTCTATTCAGTTCAGTGATGACGCTGTTCAGTACAGGGCCACTGCACAGATCAGCAGCCTAATCTTCCCACATTAGCAGCTATGGTCACCTCTTTCAGAGATAATTACACAGATTACAGACAGATTATTG
This sequence comes from Lucifuga dentata, assembly GCA_014773175.1. NCBI lineage: Eukaryota > Metazoa > Chordata > Actinopteri > Ophidiiformes > Bythitidae > Lucifuga > Lucifuga dentata. The sequence continues at coordinate 591,114 of VXCM01000706.1, forward strand.
AGTGCTTCTGTGCATGATGTTTTTTTTTTTTAAATCCAAGAAAGAAAGAAAGAAAGAAAGAAAGAAAGAAGTTCTTTTTTGGTTCATCAACCTGTGGTTACAAAGTGATGAGACAGTACATTTTCTGTTCCCTGCTTGGTGATGTTGTTTGTTGTGTTGTGTGTGTCATGACAGAAATCACATTTGGAAAAGATATTGGCACCTCAAGTATTTCAGGTTACAAGAAGCAGCTGTTCTGGGTGGCCCTGCACCCTCACCAGATGATTTTTAACCATACTGGAAGTCAGACCCCTAAAAGGACCACTTCCTAAAGAGGTGAAGGAATAAAATCCAGGAATTTTGAGATTTTCCCGAGTCTTGACTTCAGTGCCGGCATATTTTCCACATCAAGCACGACTTACTAAGTGAGTTCATCAAAATCAGGGTGTCACAGTGATTATTAGACATCCGGAAAGAGAATAACATTCCACTCAATTACTGCTCGGTAATTAAGTGTGTAATGTGCACGGGAAATATAATGAATTCATTTTTACTATTTTATTGCGTAAAAGTCACATCATCACCTGAACAAAAAAAGATAACAGAGGGCCCACGATAACACCACGCATGATTTTACTGCAAAACCTTTCCTGACTTACACAGAGCGACAAAATGATTACAGTGCTGAATGACAAACCAGAAGTTTGCTACAATTAATTAATTCGAAATGCTTGTTTATCAGTTATCCGCTGTGGCTTTAAACGCGCATCCGAGTCATTATAAAAGCACATCTTACCTTAAGTTTGGAATATTCAGCATGAAACTTTCTGACTGGGTTCCCAGAGTCCTTGGAAGAGCTCAGAGGAGTTAAGGACTGTGGAAGTCTGAGTTTCCAATAAAGCCTCCCTCTCTTTCCCCCTTTCTACTTTCTGCCAGACGCGCTCGGATGGAGATGAGTGAGTTCTTATAAAAAAAAACAAACAAACAAAAAAAAAAACACGACACTTTATCCTGTTTCACAAGTGCGTTTTCTTTCAGAGTCACTTTACGCAAACGGTGACAAAACTGAACCCCATGTTCGGCCATGGAGTCCCGCAAAGCGCTGGAGTTGGTTGTGCAGCCAATACGAGACTGCGTACCCCCTTCTCCTCTCCCTCCCTCCACAGTCTGGACCACCCCGAAACAGGAAGTTCACTTTTTGTTTTTCTTAAAAAAAAAAAAAAAAAAAAAAAAAANGGGGGGGGGGGTGCTGCTTGAATTTTTCCCTCATAGTTAAACATGTACAGCAGGTCACACACCCAAATTGGATCAAGCAATGCAGATTACTGATCTCAGGTTTTGTTTCTTTATCAGTACAAAGATATTTAGAAAGTTAGTTAAATAAAGACATTACAGCATGCATGTTTATATAATGCTTGTATGGACACGGCCGTGTCTATAAAAAGTGTGCTCCTATCTATTAATTAGAACAATCTATCTATAAATGCTTTGTTTATTCTATGGTGTAACTTCATATGCAGCGTGTGTGGCTGGTTACGTGTGGGGATGCTGCGGAGTGCTGCGCCGAGCCAGCTTCACATTCAGAGTCCACCACAAAACCCGGAGTGGAGTCTAGTCTGTAAAATCCCGATCTTACAGTATGATAGAACAGTTATTTCACGCACAGGGTTTAAATCATTAAATCAATCTTTGGGCTTCCAGTTGAAACCTAGTCTAGGTTTGACGGGTCTAATTACAGTTTTGTTTTGTTTTTTTCTTTTGTTTTTTTTAACTACCTTGATTTGTCTGGTCTTCATGTGACGTTGGCAGAACAAACGTACGAAATTTTCCTTTATCTGCTTTTGCAAAATAAATGTTTTACAGATGCGGTTTATAACAGATGCTTTCTTTGTATATCTAATCAAGGTTTAACTAGTGCATCAACTGTGTTTTATACTGTAGACTTGGATTTTTCTGGTTGTGTGTGTCCTGACAGGAAAAAAACAAAAAACAAACAAACAAACAAAAAAACCGGAATACTTCTTTAATAGTTTTAAAATCTAGACCTGGATGTATCTGGTGTTTTGTGGCCTGGAGTGAAAACTGTGAAATAGTGCTTTGTTTGTTTGTTTGTTTGTTTGTTTTATTTTTGCTATTATTTAACAAATTGAAACAGTTCTTTTTTTAATGGAATAAAGGGTCAGAAAATTTAAAACAATTTTAAAAAGTCTACCCCTCTCAGTGTTAATCAAGTCCAGGTTTGAGTAGTTGTGTGTTGTGGTCTGGACAGAGAGGAAAGATGTAAAAATCATCCCTTTTGTCTGTTTTCATAAATAGAATAAATGTTTCAAAAACCGCAAACATGACTGAAAAGAGTCTTTGGGCTCTTAAGGTGGTACCTGTACCTTTTTTTATATTTTATGTGATGTAACAATGGACAGCTAAGAAATATTTAGAATCAACTCAGGAATCACAAGCCAAGTTAGGCCATACTAGTGTGTAACAGGTTGACCTTGGAGGAGGAAGGTGCAGAAAAAGGAATGCGACTGGATTTAAAATTCAGTTGTGCAATCAACTTAATTACATCTGCATAGAGGCAATGACTGAATGATAATCTCCTGACATTTCTTGATTTCAAGGCTCTCCCTCTCACCCTTTGACTTGCTCATTTGATGAGGAAGCAAATGAAAAGACACCATCATTTTTTAGTTACTTTCTATCTCGGAATATTAGCTCTTTACTGGATTATCTGATGATCTAAACACTCTTACGAAAATTTTACTGTTGGTGTCATATACTGTACATACTGACTATTGTATGTGTGTGTGTGGGGGGGGGGGGGNGGGGGGACGCTCTACAGAAAAAAAGCAAAGTTACTATTCATTCAAATGAAACATGTAATGTACTTGCAAGAATTAATGTTATATGTTGAATAATAACTCAAAACACACAGAATGCACACAATACGGTAAGGAATCAAAAGAGAGAGAACAAAAGGACAGAAGGTTACTGGCAATCTCAGCTGCTCTGGTGCGATCCCAATTATCGCCACTAGTGGGCAGTAGTCACTCTGAGCATGCAGCTGACAGGCCCTGTCAACCTTAATTAAGAAGTAGCCTAAAACTGCTGTAATAACCATATTCATCGACTAGAATAAAGTAAGTTAACACAATAACCATGAAGAAGTATTTAACATTTCTTAATGCGTACAAATTGTTGAATATTTTCCATGTTCCCTAAGATTTTAGTCTTGCTAAACAGTACATGCTAACTGACTAAATGTGACCTGTAGCTAACCAGCTAGCCAAACTCTGTTGCCTAAACTAAAGCCAAACAAATTTCTTGTACTTGATATCAAATGATGGTATGTGCAGGATGTTGCTGTTGCTACATAAGTGCATGCCATCATAAATGTTATTGCCTGTACCCTCCCCTTTACCTGTTGAATAACTGCCTATCATTTGAACGCATTCGTTAATATTCATCTTAAAGGAACATACCGGCCATCGTCCATGTTTGAGCGCACTATATATAATCCACTTACAAGGTACTTTACTGACATATAGTGGTAAATTTTTAGATTTTTTTTTTCCTGCTTTCCAAGCTACCATTGGTTTCAGTTCATTCCAGTACAAAATCAAATTGTAGAGACTTGAACTCGCTTGGGATCATTAAACCGCCACTGAACACAGCGTCTATTAGTTTTTTGTTTTTTTTGTTTTGTTTTGTTTTTTGTCGAAGTAACTTTATTTAACGGCCCAACGCGGATCTGCGCAGAAGATAATGTACATGCCAGGAAATACAGTCCCAGGAGAAGACTCTTTTTTTTTACCAAGAAATTAAAAGCAACTGTCATTCTACAATTGTGCGTAAGTGTTACAAAGCGAACTATTGAATTTTAAGGTGGGTGTATCATCTGAATATTTGATTTGAAAAAAAAAAAAATAATAGGAAAACTAAAATTCGGTTTAAAGTTTTGGAAATTGGTTCTCCGTAACGTAACATATGTGGGTTGTACTGGGCTCAAAACATGCACGCTCGCCGGTTACTTACTAAATAAGTAAGTAATATTTTGATTTTCACATACTTATTTTTTTTATGTGTCTATAGTCTATATGCAAATTTTTAGGCCCTTGTGTATATTTTCCAGTCCATGGATTCCACTTGATTCTGTGTATTTGTTGTGTTTGCCAATTAACTGATGCTTGTTGTCTTTTTAATATGGATGTTCTGTATGATCAGTTAAATTAAGTTGTTTTTCGTTATACAGTGTGTACATGTTTTGAAGTGTGGTTTATGATATTGCACTGTTGTAGCCTTTGATATTTGTACTTTTGATGAAGTGACATCACTGTTGCACAGCAGTTAGAATCACTAGTGAAAAGGAACCACTATGCATTATTTCAAGTAGACTACATGGTTCTCATCTGGCTGTCAGGATGCTTTTCTGCTCTTTGGAGTTAATGTTCTCTAGACAACTTGGTCAACTCAGAAAGATAGTTTCTAATTTCCCCAAAACAAATGTAGAGTTGGTTTTCTTAGGTTTAAGATTTATGGCACTTTGATGCAGTAGGTACACATACATGTCCAAATAATAGGTTGACCACAAGATGAAGCAATTAGACACAGGTATGATGTTTACAGTAATTTTGAAAGAGCTAAAACATCATTAGACATTGTCTTAGCTGTTAAAAATAACTGTAAATGGATCTTTTTACCACTCAAGAAATTTCATACTGTACAAAAGGGGGGAAATTTCATTTTAAAAAGTTGTAGCTGAGCTAACATAAGTACCTGAATTGGATGCAAATTTTGTTTGTGCATTAAGCTGTACACTGTAATTAAACCACTCAGAATTAAGGGCCAGAACACTCTGTTATGCAAAATATATAAATACCTGAGATTTCTATGTTTATTTTAATTATCGACAAAGTGCATAATTAACCTCAGCCTTAAATGCTTTGCACAATAGTTACTGTTTGTGTAACTCACTGTGAAGTATTTTTTATACCTGTAGATTTCTATATAATAAATATGAATTTACAGGTGTGAAGCAGTCTTTTTTTTATGGCAACACTGAAATCTGAGTCACTGAGTCAAAGACAGTTGGTGACCTGAACCAAGGCCAGTCCATTGAGAACATACGGCCAGTGATTAATCAGATTTTGTCAATGAGAGTCATGGGCTTTAGTCCCAACATAGTTGCTGCTATAGCAGCCAAACAGGGAGTACTTGGATATAAACAGACCCACAGATGCTGGAGCCATATGCTTCATCTGACTGAAGAATGCTAGAAAGAATCTGATCCAGGCTGAATATCCCAGGCTGGTCAGGTGGACAGGACAAGAAGTAACTTCACTCAAGATTATCAATGGGAAGGGATTACAAAGGCGAAGCAGCAAATCCAGAGAGCACAAGTGTGTGATGGCACTGAACTTACTGGGTAGTGTAGGATCATTTTTAATATTTCCATGTATTCTTTGAATTGCCTTTTTGGATGTACAGTATTCTAAGCATAGACTATTCATTAAAATGTTTGTGCAGCTTCCAGTGAATAAAAAAAAATAACTTGAACGTCTGCTATTTCTCATGCAGGTGTGTCAGAAAAGAACTCAGTATCTTAAAAAAAAAGGTTCACACACCCTGCTGTTGCACTAAAGACATTTATTCTTTAGTGTAGAGCAGTTAATCAGTCAAATGTTTTAATCTGTAAAGACATTCTTCAGACTGTAAAGTGCAGGAAACTTCTCCTTTTTTCAAACTATTTCTAACCAGGACTATTAATTTAAGAGTTAATTGCAAATGCTCAACTGCAGAAGTGTAAACAAAGTTTCCTGTAAAATATCTGATACAATATAACATGGATAAGTATTTTAAAGTAATGCCATAGTATTATGAAGAGGGCCTATAGAGTATAACCAGGATAGAGTTTTGTAAGGCATAGAGGGTTATCTTGTCCAGAGGATTTTTACATGGGAATTGTTCTCCAAATAGATGTATGGTAGTCTTTCTTTAACGACTGAACAAGAAAGTGGTCCTGTGGAATCTAATGCAAAAATTAATAGCAAAAGCATATTTAGTAATGCTTCCACTTAGAGAAAATATGAAGCATTATTTCCTATTTCTTTGATGTTGTGATTTGTAATGTTTGTTAGAGAAAACTTGTCTAATCTACATATATCAAATGCATATCTCAATGAAGCCCGGAGAGGAAAGGTGAATGGGACAGAAATAACATTTACAGATGTCCACTTCCAAAGCTTGTAGAGCTTATGAGGCTTAAAGTGTTAAAATGATTATAGAGAGGGTAAGTAATGTTGTAAGTAAGTTAGAGTAAATGCTTTTGGGAAAGTTATTCAGTTTAAATGTCAGATGCAGCTTCATTGCTCATCACTTTTTAAAAATGCAAATGTAGCCTAAGCACATGATCAGAAAGCCTTTGAGTGTATATAACCCTGTAGTCATTTGCACCCATCATGACATTGCTGTCTGGTGATTATTTACATTTCAGCTGCATCTTTACCTTAAACTTCTGTGATACCAGCTGCCAAGATATACTGTCTTATTGTGCAACAAGTTAAAAGTTAAGTTTTAAAAAGGCAGTGGTTTATGGATGGAGGGTTTGACTGCATCCAGGTTTATTTCAGGCTGTTGGAGCATCCAGAGGAACTTGTATTTTATCCAGTGAGAGGGAGAGAAAGCATCTGTCACTAAGACTCAGGACAGCTGGACACCATTCACCCAAGCAACAAAATCCACAAAATCTTTACAGGATTTGTTTTTCCATTACAGATGGTCCTTTGCACATGTTTTCTTCCCATTGGTCCGGGGTCCCAGGCTGGCAGTGTGTAGCTCTGAGGGTACTGCTTATGAGGGTGCAGTCTCCATACACATGTTTCACTGCAGGCCTTCACACACTGAGGAGAGACACACATGAAGCAGGTCTGCATGGATGCTGGCAATTTTCAGGCACTGCTGTCCAGGTAAGAATCGCATAGAGATTATCTTATGCAGTTTTATAAATAAGATTTGTATAAATTATTAAGTTAATGTACTGTGCATTCAGTGAATCTGTTTATGCAACTCATGCATACCTGTACTTTATTAGATTTTCAGGTACATTTAATATTTGCAAAATGTATTTAATATTTTTTAAATGTATCATATTTTACAGGGCTTACACTGTGAAATTAATTAATTTGTCAAGGGGCATTTCAGTACAATACATTTTTCACTATAATTCACAATAATAATAATAATAATAATAATAATAATAATAATGTGTTAGTTGTAAATATCCTAAAATTAGAAAATGAAAGTTGGCTGAAATATACATTATATATTGGAAAAAACAGAACATATTTATTGTATTTTTTTTCCACAAGTGATGTGTGTTAAAATGTCTATATGTTTTAATAGACATAGATACAGTATGTCTGCTAGACTTCGTTGGCAGAGTACTTTGTTATTGATGTTACAAGTTAATATTTTTAAAGTAACATGTAGCAGAAGAAACTGCTTTATTATCCTCTATTAGCATAATTTTTAGATCAAGAATAACATATTTGTACATACATACAGGAGTACAGGAGGCTGTACATTAAAGAAGACATAGGCTGGGTAAAGATATGTTATTGTCTGCATTATTTTCTGTTTATGAGTCAATGCTGATAAAGACAAAAATCTAAATTCAATAGAAACTAGAATAGAATATTCTGTGTTTAAGTCAGTGTAAACACAAAGTTCCATTGATACATTTAATACTATTTATTTATCCATTTTCATGGCAATTTGTAATCAAAAATATGACATTTGATAAACACAAATGAAAAACAGAAAAAAAAGTCCATATTACGAGAGTATACATGATTACCTATTTACAGAGTACACAAATGCCATTATTTTGCATGCCATAAAGCTCCATCATGGCCCCTAGATGGTAAACGTCACCTAAGGTAAATGTCATAGATGTATGCAGTATTTAATCAGTAATTTGTCCTTATTGTTTAGACTGTAATTACAGCACACTGCTTTCAATGCAATTTTGCATTTAACCATTGTCAATGATACAGTCTTAGTCACCAGAGGGCAGTATTATACATGCCTGAAATCAGGATGAACCAAAGCACCATGGAAATGTTGCCTATTTCTTCCCCAACAGCTTTTCCAGCAGCTTCATGGTCTGACAAGGAAAAGAAACCCGTAAATAAAGCAAATTTTAGTTTATCAGAAATGCAAAAGCCAATGCTTTTTAAAAGAAATTTAAATTTAAGTGAAAACATTTTGTCCATACATATAGTCTGTATTTGATCAATGTAAAGCCATATTTAAAGAACTGTTTTGTCCTTTTTCTTGTATTGTATGTTTTTTCATTTTTGTTTCAGACATTCCCTTCATTTCTCTCATGTTTGTCATGTGTCCATCCCAGCCCTGAAACTTCAATCAGTTGGACAACTTCTACAACATCCCAGGAAACACTTGTTGATGAGACAGGAGACACATTTATGAAGAATCTTTATGTTCTTGACTGGGTATGTATGCAATTAAAATATAATGTACAAGCCTAGTGGTAGATTGCGGCCAGAATGTCAATCCTGTATGTATCATACTGTACACCATGTATGTACTGTTTAGTACATGACCTAAGCAAGAGGTTTGGAGGTCAGTTTAATTTTTCTGCTTAAAATGTGAACTCTGCCACAAAAAAGTAAGAGTTTACAAGTATACTTGGATAATCCTATGGTTGCCCTCTCACCTTTCAAAGAAAAAAGCAACGTGATCTCCTTCCCTTATTTTAATTTGCCTCCAACAAAATTTCTGAAAATAAAAACCATTATCCTTTCCAAGCATCCATTTTATTGACTAGCACCTAACCAATATCAATGCATTAAATTCTCTATTCATGTTTTTTAAACTGATAAGTTGTATCCAAAGATACTGTAATTATTGATTAGGATTAGTTTAATACATTCATTAATTGTCTTCCTGCTTGAGTTCAGGGTCACAGAGGTGTTAGCAAAAGTCATAATTGTATTAAAGTAAATAATTAACTCATAACTGTACTTAAGTAAATAATTAACTATTTTTAAATAATTCAATACACATTCCTCATCTTTGGAAATTAGTAGCAAATCTCTACAGCACATCTTGGCTATCACATCTGTGACCTGAGATATTAGGAGCTCTGTACAATAATCTGATTGGATAGATTCCAGTTAGTCTTACTTTAGAGAATTAGGTCCCCACAGGAAATTGTGTGTGGTAAGACCTGAATGAGTGTTAAGGTGGAACAGCAAGGACTGTGACATTAATTCCCTGAGCTGTACTGTGCAAGCTCTGTTGGATCATGATCTATTTAAATCCAGCAACTCCTGTCTTTTGTGGATCATTTGCTCAGATCCCATCTGTTATGAAGTTATTTATCTTTTAAAACCAAAGGAACCATTTGGAGGATAATACTGTAGTTACACTGAGCAACATTTGATCAAGTCAAGTCATTTATTTGCAGCCCAGTATCACATACAGTGCCTGAGAGGGTTTTACAAGCCCACACATCAATGGTTTCTGACCTAGCCTAAGAAGACAAGGAAAAGCTCTCAAAAAACCTTATTTTATAATGGGAAAAAAAAGAAGGAACCTCAGGAGAGTTAATTCAAAGAGAGATTCCATAATGGCCAGGTGTGCTATAGGAGCCATAGGTGGGGTAGCAGGAAAATTGCAAAGATGCAAAAAACAATGAAACATTACTACACGATATAAAACAGCAACAGTAAGAGATCAAGAAAAGATCTCTTATGAAATATAAAATCATAATCATGATGGATTTCGGGATGTATCACGTGAAATTAATTCAGGAAACACAATCTACCTTTGAGTAAACAAAGAGTTAGGAAGAGTTCAAGTAAAATACCACACTATACTCTCTGCAAGTTGTTGCAGGATCCTTAAGAAATATGATACACTGGCTGTGAAGAAAATGTCCCTTGGTATGAGTCAGAAAGATGAATCCAACGTGATCAATGTATGGATATATGGTCACTTTCCAGGGGTGGAAGTTTGATCCCAACTGAACAAAAGTTTCATCAAAGCCAAGATCTAATTGAATCAATTCAATGCATATCCAAACCTTCCTTGGTAAACATGTCTTAGATCTGGAAGGACTGAGAGAATGATTGAGAGAACGGTCAAGATAGCCACAAGAAACAAGAAAGGAGGATATAAATTTCCTTTGTGCAGACAACTTAGCATGGGATCCTGTGTGGTGTACATTGCTTTATTGTATCAATTGTAACCTATAACGAAACAGCAAATATACAATTTTAAAAGAACTTGGAGGACAAAATTTTAGTGTTACTTGATCGTAGCACAAAGCTTTTTCTATTGGTAAGCTAGTTGAAGTCACACCCAAGGCACACCCAATTCTTTAGATGTCATATGTTGCTTCTTCTTTGTCTCCAAGTGGTACTCATGTATTACTCAGGGAACTGAACTGTAATTCTGTCACTTTTTAGTCATGTATTTTTATTTTATATTTATCACACTCTGAGTCCAGATGCCATACAGTACCAAAGACAACTTACATTGTGGGACTGTCCTTTCATAAGGAGTGTTCTGTTCAGTCAAATCCTAAGCTATCACTTAAGAACAGTTAGCTGCAAATACCCATTGCTGTGGATGGTAGATGATAGATGCTGTAAGACAATGCCACTGGGCATGTCAAATGTGTGTTCAGATATGCTTATACTGACTTGTAAGGAACTATATAACCAACTCTGACTTGCCTCTGGTTGGTGGCTTGGCAAAGCATCAGGGTTTGTTGTTTGTTGCGCAGTTTGTTTTCTGCTGATCATAAAAGTTCTATTTTCTTAGATCTTCTGAGAGTAAACAAATATTTAACAATTGCCCCGCATGCAAAAATCCATTTATTTGATCAACCAACCTAAAATCAAATCTTGGTGGGTGGGGGTTGCCTCTTAAAGCAAGAGTAGTGTTTTAGCTCTTTTCAACTGCATTTTCAGACTCACAAAATGTCCTAACATATGGTAACTTAGATGCCTAACCTGCTCCAAAGTTTTAGAAACCCGTCTGTCTCACCAATTATCTCGAGAGAAGTGGCATGACTATTCCAACAGAATTCTGTGTACTTCAATGTATAGATATCTTTTAAGTGCAATGGCTCAGGCTAATACAATCTTATATGTCTCACTGAAGACATGCAATCACTGTGCAGAAAACTATTTCCCTCCATTTTTACTTTGGGCAGGTATCTCATTTTATGACTGAGCCCATTCATTTATAGACAGTCAGCAGAAACACACTTCAATTATGTTTTTATCAGCAAGCAGAGACTTGAAAAACAAACTAACAAACTCAACATGTTTTATTGAAATTACCAGTTTGACATGCCCAGAAGCGTTACTCTCACATGCTCTTGACATGTTAACAAGCAAGTCAGTGAACCTTGCTTAAACCTTTCAGATCATCTTGGATTCATCTTTCTCTGACTCATACCAAGGGACATCTTATATTTTTCTTCACAGCCAGTGTATCATCTTTCTTAAGGATCCTGCAACACCTTGAAATGCAGAGAGTATAGTATGGTACTTTACTTGAACTCTTCCTAACTCTCTGTTATTTATTCAAAGGTACATTATGTTCCTGGATTATAGGTTATAGTGCAACTGACAGTGTAGGTATCCAGCATTAATTGTATTTTTGCTCTGAAATAAAATCATACTGTCAAAAATGGATACTGATGGAAAGCATTGTTACATGCTTAAAGTGGTTCTTCAGGCTTCTGCTTACATAGTCTAAGCTGCTGTGTTATCAATAAATGATAAACATAAGCAAACATATGTATATGGCTGACATCATGTGGAACATAATATCCACAGCTTGAACTTAATGGTCACCAGCATTCATTGAGACATACTGTACACCCAAATAATAAGTCTAATGCCCTCTGCTGACCAAACTGTAAATAACCACAAAGTTGTCAATTATTTCCACCTCTCTCTTAGCTGGTCATCTTAGAACTCGGTGAAGCAGGAAGTCACGATTTTCATGAAAACTCAAGTTGCTGTCCAGATGTGACATATTTACATTTTATCTGCTCTCGACTTCCAGACTCTATAATATGTACACACAGTATATTCATGTCCATTACAAGGTGCATGCTGATTCAAAATACTTTTAAAGTACTGACAGCTCCTAAACAGTAATATTCCAAACCATTGTTTTTTTGGCTTTAAGTGACTGACAGTCTTCGATTTTGAAGACTTGGAAGGAAACGTGGTGGAGTACCATGGTCATGTTAAAAGGCGGAGTCATTTTAATGGGATTTATTCCCTGTAGTAAATCTGAATGAATTAGCCACAGGGTCAACACTTATATGCCTCCATGTGGTCAAGTGAAGAAAATAAACAAACTGGAAAGTCAGGTGCTGCTACATACAGTATTTAAAAATTATTTTAAAAAAAACATCCCAGTTAAATTCATTTTTATTTTTGTACTGTATATTTTGAAGATTTTATGTGAAACAGTTCTGTGTTGACAATCAAAAGTTATTGAATTGCTATGTTGAGTACAAAGGATGGTCCATGATTTGCTTAGTTGGCAAAAGTTCCAGTAGTTTCCGTCTTGATTAATCCTGACAGTGCATCATTACAGTGAGAAATCATGATGTAACAACAAATAAATACATGCATCTATAAATCAAATAAATGAAGATAACACAAATCATCACATCACATCACATCACATCATAATTGCATTACATATCCTAATATATGAATCTGATTGTTACATTATTACAAAATATTTATTTGCTGTCTATTGTCTCACATTTTTAGTCTTGACAGCTTCTTAAATCATAGAGACAAGTTAAACGTATTGTAGTTGACCTCATTTAGAATAAATAAGTAAAACACAAAGCCCCAGCTAGTAGAGTTCTGGGGCATTGATCAAGGATGCAGGATATTGTTCCGTAACAAAGCTGTTCTGATGTAACATAGAGATATAACAGGTAACTGGGTCTGTCGTAATGAGATCAGCCCGTGGATTTAAGTTATTTGAAGTGCAACGTACATTGGAGCAAGAATACTCTGCTAAACAACATTAGAGATTTAGACCTTTTTAAAATATTGTCAGGATATGATTGGGGTTGGTGTTTCTGTCTTTAATTTGCATTTTAAGATGATGAAAAAATATGAAAATTTACTGATCAGTGAGGCCAACTGAATGCCTACTGATATGACACGTACAAAAAAAACCTCTAAATAACATTTTTAATTGTCTCACAAATGAGGCTACCATAAAATTGTTTTGAAAAGATTACAGTGGTCAGATGTAGTTCACACTGTGTTTTTGTACAGTTAATTGTACCATTTCACTGAATTGACTAGCCTACTTCTTAAGTACAGGGTGTTAAGTTAAGTAATTGAGCTACTTGCTTAGAGATTTGATTTGAGTCAACACCAGCAAGTCTTTTCAGACTACTTTTACAGTTTAAAGAAAAACTCAGTTATAAAGCAGTACACATATAAATACCATAAATTATTTTACAAATTTCAAAGAAAGAATAGGTCATATATGATAAATAATTACAGCTGTTTGTGCACTACGGTATAATCCCCCTATGTAATACTGGTGTTTACTGTTGTTACCTGAGAACTGTGCAGGAAAAGGAGATTGTGAGAGGAATGTCTTCCAGATTGTCCTGTCATGACACTGCAGGAGACGAGTCTGATTTAACCATCCCCAAGGGATTTGTGGGATTGAGTGGAGTGAAGGATTATGGTTTTAGTGGTCTGTGGGTCAGTGTGTTAGTATATCAGTGAGTCACTGGACTATTATTTTTCCTCATAGTAGGGCAGCATATTCTTTCCTTGAGCGGTGAAATAGAATGACTCCCTGCTGTCAAAGAGTAGTCACCTGCTGACATGTAAACACTAATGTGTTAAACAGTGTGCATTTTCATTGAGCCTGTACAAGGTTCCAACTCCAACAACCAACTCATTTGACCCGTTTCCTAGTCATTTCAGATTCAGCAGTGAGCTAGAAACAGTGGGTCTCACACCTGGTCCTTGAGTACCACAGTAGTGCATGTTTTCCATTTCTTCCTGCTTTATCTTTGTTCTGCTTTAAATTGGGTTGATCAGTCGATGCTTCCCAGATCTTAATAGGAAAACACATCGGATTTAGCTAGCGAAGAGAAGAAATATGCAATGCTGTGGTACTCAAAGATCAGGGTTGAGAACCACTGAAGCAGAGCTAACATAAACCGAGAAGACCAATGCAGGAACCAATGAAGCTGAGGTTGTTTAGTGCAAACTATAAACTATAAAACTATAAAATGCAAACAAAGGAAATGTGTTTTTGAAATTTAGCCGTGCAGTAGCTATCAGTGTTTTCTTAAAAAACAACACAAAACGTGTTGTTTTTAAGGAACTACTGAGCTAGGATTTGGAGACAAGGCTAGTAATATTTTAACTGTGACTACCACGGTTAAAGCATTGCTCTACTTGCACTTTGACACTATTAGTCATCAGTACACGTTAAGCTATTTATTAAGGTATGTTTGCAGGGTGACATCATAGAACTGTTTCCTAAATAGGGGAACTGTTCTAGGACCAGAGCATGTGATAACTACCCTCGGTGGCTAAATTAAGCAGTCTTATGCTCTTTGCAATAAAGTAACTGCTTCAGTTTTCTTTACCTTTAGTGGCAGAGGTCCACTGGGCTGTTCTTTCCCAAAACCAGTAGAACCCCAAATTTTTGTGTTGTTCTTGATATTAGTATTTCTGATAAGAGAATATCTACTTAAAATAATGGCTATATTAGGCCACAGATATTTTTCATGTAACAATTACCACATGAAGTTGACAATTTGGAGCTCCAGTAACTTGGATAAATGGCATCCTAGAGACATACTGTATGTGAAAACTCGTGTCAACATGGCTAGAGTCTTGGTCTGCAGTCTAAAGCTAATATTACTCAAGTATATTTCTGGAAAATGGATAACCAATGTGTGCTATGTTTGCCAGAGTACGCTCGAATACTGATTTTAAATTTCTTATTTGGATGTTGTAACACCAGAACTGCTGTTGGCTGTACAGGGGGAGGTGTCAAATGTTGGCAGAAGAGGACATTATGTTATGACCTATTGTTTTGGAAAGTGCAAGTCAGGGGTTTTGGCAACTCATCATTGAGAAATTCAATGGAACAGCATTTGTGTATAATTGTAGTACTGGTGCTTATTATTTAATCATAACATTCACCTTAACCTCAATTTGTACTTCAGCAGCAGATGTATTTCAAAAGTCAATGAAAAAATGAGACATAGAATAGATTTTACTTTTATAGTTCCCTTGTAAAAATAGATTGTTTACTTCAAAGCTACTGTTTCATCTTTAGATTGCAATCAATTCTTGATGCAAATGTGCGATGTGACAACATGCTAGGTGAATCTGACAACTGTTTACATATCAAACACAGACAGTCCATAAAGCCACTTTCATTATTTGGGTGAGCAAACATACCCTTTGCCTTACAGACGGCACCACATTGATTACATGGCAGGTATAATCCTGGCTAACACTGGAAATGACTGTAATTTCAAATGCATGCACTCAACTTATTTTGATCTAATTGAATTAGTTGTCCCATCACCATGCATGCTAATGATTAAATAGGAATATCACAAATATTAAATGTTCAGATTTAGCCTCACTATACAGGAGTCAGTTAAATCTATATTCACTCATACTGCCTGTACAAAGAAACTAATAGGTGTTGTAGGTCCTGGACCCTGATTATCAACATTATATTTACTGTATGTAAAGCTGTGTTTAAAATTTAACATGGAAAAACTGAAAATACCATTGTCCAAGGGGAGTTTCTTGCATCATGGTTCCAGTTTCTAGGTCAAAGCTGCTGCACCATAAAATTTAATTCAAGTTGAGAAAGCCTAACTGAATGCTGTAGTTGTCTGCAATCTCAGCTTCTAATTAATAAGCCAAAAAGTGGTGCCAGCCAAAACCATCTTATACCAACCGTCAACTGTTAAGAGAATAAGGATAGGACTATTTATCTTCACAAAGTACTTTTTCATTTATCTTGGGTTGCAGAAAATAACACTTATAATGTTTAAATTCTTCAACTGAACAGTAACAGAAATAATTACAGTACATCCATTTCAAATATTCATTTATTAAAATATACTTCCACTGTAATCATATAATTGCAATACTTAGATGTTATTACCATTACAAATTGCATTACATTATTACAAATAAAATATAGTTTGGTATAAAAAAATAAAGATGATAATTATTACTTTAAATTGAAATAGAACTCATATTCTGGTGCCATTTTCACCAGTTACAGTATACAGACATCATGCATCATCTCTGTGCTGTAAGTATATACAATACCATACTTTTAAACACAAGTAGAGCTTAAAAATATAACCTGAATGACATTTTCCTTTTTGCATTTACAATTTTTTGGTAGTGTCCATTAGAGATGTATGTATTAGATGCTTAATTTGCTCTAGAAATACAGTAGGGTAATAAAGTGCTTAGTAAGCAATATTAGGATGCCACCTCAATGCCACAGTCCTCAGACAAGAAGTGCTTACAAGATAACATTAACGTTTAACTCCAGCATTGTGTTGTCATATGCATATTTAACAGTAAAGTGATCATACAAGTGCAGATTTTAGTGTCAATAAAAAGAGATGATAATTCGTGTCAATGAATAATGGCAAATAGATCAAATCAAGTATGAACATGTTTGTAGATCACTTGGACAAAACAACTTCATTAAGGATAATGTTACATTTTATAATTCTTTATGTTCATTGCCTCAAAATATTGCCTGTGTATCATGGTAGTACAATATAGTAAAGATTCTTGTTAACCACACGGTGTACGTGTAGTGTGTGTAAGTACAATTACCACCCTTAAGCTACAGTCTAGAAAACAGTGAAGATTTCTACCTTCTGCATTGCTAAGCCTAGTCTAAATGTAGGTGAAAAGTAGATGTTTTCAAATCCCCAAAAAATGATTAACAGATCACTTTCAGTAGGAATGCTTATAACTTTATATCATCCAAAAAAACTTTAGACTTTGACAGATATGAATAGCAACATGCAGCAGCACATGCCCACTGGCCCACCTGCCTCACAGACCTTCACATTACCTGACACTGAAGCAATAGCTAAATGTTTGCTTACACTGCTGAGAAATGACCTTCAGTTCATATGATGTCAAAGCCCTAGTTGCCCAACTGATTAGCCTGCTTGTGTAAATAATACAGTTGAGATGCTGATCAAACATAATTCAGCCTGTATGCAGCATCGACTGCTCTCAGACAGCAGTCAGAGCAGACTCCACCTGTGTGTTTCAGTGATTCAGCAGTTTGTGTTGTCATTACAGTAACTTATATTTCACTGTGTAATGACAATGTTTGTTGGGTGTAATAAAACAGAAAGTGACATTATGATCAAGATTTAAATATTAGGTAGTAGTAGTAGTAATGTCCCTCTTTAAAAAGCGACTAATGGATAAGGTAAAACAGATATGGATTAGAATTTGAATGCAGAACTGATTCTGTTTTGCTTTAGATTCAGTTTGGCCAAAATGAGTTGATAAATGTCTAAGTTATGCTATGTCATCACAGGAAGGCACACTTTGAATCTAGCACCTCTTTTATACTTCCAAAAGCCTTACTTTAAAATAGGTTTAGGCAAGCTAAGAAAAGGGACAGACTAGACAAAAAATATAATAGATGTGTGACATTCATTAATTTATAAGTGTGGACACTTTGACTATAGCATGCAACAAAGTAGAAATAAATCTAATGTGCTATTCAAGAGTTAGATGTGCTGTCAGTTGTGGTTCCAATTTCCTCAGATCCGCTAAAATATTAAAGCATCTTTTAACTGAGTCCCAGCAGCTATTGTGAAGTATAAAATAAATACCTTATTTGTAAAAATAGAAAGAAAGATTGAAACCTTACTCTGGACTCAAGGCTTAATATTAATCTCTTTTCATGTTCTTAATGTGTTTGCATCAAGCACACTGGTTTGACTTCTCCTAAAACTCATTTATGTTGAGACAAGCAGTAGTTGAATTAGCACTGGTCTGACTTAGCCTTCTATAGAAATCCCATATTTGTTTTGTGCCTTTGACAAAGTGTGTCTGCACTGAGACTCAGTGTTTAACATTTTATAGATTCATTCCACGAGGTCTAGGCACCGAAAATGTGTTCTAGTATCTAGTATTTAAAACTGAACAGATAGTTTTCACTCAAACCTGCTCTTGACATACTGCACAAACTTGACAACCAACAAAGTGCAGTGAGTGCCTTATTAAATGTTTAAACTGTTAATATCATCATCAGAATATATCTGATGATAATACCTATAGTAGTTTAGTAGTTTAATTTTCTTGTGCCTGTCATCTGTGTGCCTGTGTATATAAATTGTGTGTCCATTTCAACACCTATATGTCTAATTTTGGACAAAGCAAACTTGTTATGTTTTACGTTTTACAAACTTGTTACATTTTGTTTCTCACAACATATATTTCTAAGAACAATATGTGGAATTCCCATTAAAAAATAATCTCAAATTCACCATTCACTACTGTATATTAAATTTATGTTATTGTTTCTCTTTGTTTTGTTCAAACAAATGTAAGTGAATGCATCTCATTTATTGACAGGTATGTCTAATTTTTCTAGCCATATTCTTGAGATGTGATGTCAATATGAGTGACCACTTTTGCATAGAAACATAATACAAATGTGGGTTGTTCCAAACTGAACACAGAGAAAAGCTGGAATTCACATCTCCTTTGTGTACTTGTGTTGGTCAGTCACTCATCTGCCTGCCTGTCTGTCATTCTATCTACACTATGCACATGATTTCTTTTTAGTTTCCTGCATCAAAACAAATCTACATTAACTTAAATACACCACCTCTGTCATGCTCAAGCTGTATTTTATGTACACCCACAGGACTCCACTATCATGTCAGGGACATCTGTTTTGACAATGCTGTGCTGAGAGTTGAAGTACACCATAGAGAGTGGCCGGCGCTCAGTGGGAACACAACATGAACTTGCAGCTGTGTTAATGCCATTGACTTTCAGCTGGCTAAAGACAGTGGCATGGAATGAAGATGCAATGCCCGGGGAGCCAGACAGATGTTGGGGACACTGACCTATGCAGTAGTTCATATGGTAGCCCTCAGGAGCAATGATCCAGTCATGCCACTGGATGTCCTTAAATTTGATGTAGAAGTCTCTCTTGCAACAAACGCTTACATCATCACCACAACGCAATGAGCGTTTCCTGAGTTGGTGTGTGGAATAGTTGTCACGGAGACGCACCTGAGCCACTAAGAAGGGCTGGTAAGGGATGTCAGCAGGGCCCTCTGAGGAACAAAGGTTCTCCCCATCATCATCACAGCTCACCTCCAACTGCAGTCGGGGTTGTCTGCCATCCAGGAAGGCCTGCAGCGTACGAGTGATGGGGAAAGTGTGCCAGTTACTCTCCTGGACCTCCAGCATCTTTTCCATCACCAGGGTACGATTTGAGCTTAACATCCCAGGATCTGTTGAAAGGAAGACCCGGCCAGGGAGGCGAGAGTTCCGGTGAGGGTTCTGTGAGGAGTGGACATAGATCCATAGAGAAGACTGCAGTACTTGGATACTCTGGCCATGCTCCTGCAGAAACTGGAAGGTAAGGCTGAGGCTGGGTTCGTGACTGCTGTCTGTCTCATCTGGATCAGTGACAGTGAAAAAGAGAGTATTGTGTGAGTATTCTGATTATTTTGGAGATTTTGAATTGACCAAAGGAAGGAAAATAAATCATTTTAAACCTTGTTTGTAAAATATAGCTACAATTTCATGTATAAACCCTCCAAGTCTATTTCAAGCATTATACTATTATGTGGTTGACCTATAACTGTTAACTCACAATAAGCCTTGCAGAAATATGTTTACTGGGGACAAACAATATCATAATCTCGACTGTTTTACCACATTTTACTTAACAGTAAAAGCCTAAGTAGTTAACAGGGCACATAAAAACCTTGACCTCATTTTGTGGGCATTTTACGCACTGACTTAAATAAATGCGCACGCAAAATGCGTTTTAGTGCCAATAAGAGGGAAGATAGCTAAACAGTGTAAACGATGAATATCAAACTTACTTATATCTGCAAAGCTCACTATTTCATATCCTTGATCTTTGGTTGGTATATTGTTGTCTAGTTCAAGTGTGCCATCCTGCCTGACGCGCCCCGAATGCAGTTTGCGCAGCGCAGTGAGGAGCGCCACCCGGGGCACCGTCTGAGTGATGTTTGGTCTCTCCTTCAGGTGCAGTTTGTCCAAGAGTTTCTGCTTTGCCACTTCTACCATCAGCCTTTCTTCTGCGTCTTTTTCCATCGCCGGCAAGCCACAGGACGCGCAACCCGGGGAGCCACTAACCCAAAGACCATCCGCCAACAAAGACGCCAACACCAAAAATGTTGGAAATGTGGAGGACATCATCATTACTTCTGATGTAAATAAAATCATTTCAGTGGTTGCCATTTGTAAAAGAATAGATAAATCTTTCAGATCTTTTCCCTGAGTTGTTCTGTGGAAGTCACAAGTTCCCCAAATGTTGTGAGAGGTCTTTGTTGCTGCAGCTGGACACAGTGAAGACAGAAGTTGAGAGAGTGGTATTTCACTCACTCGATGCTGGAGATATGTGGGGTAATCCACCAAAACTGGTGACACGTAAGAGGAACGCACCAATGAACGCATCGGGGCATCGAGGAAATTATTCTCTCGTTATCTCTTTCACACAACACACTCACTCACACGACACACACACAGAACAGGACATACAGGTACGCAAAGAAATGACGGCGGTGGCGAAGGGCATCAGCAAAATTGGACGAAACTGGCACTCTACAGCGCTCATAGACGTATCACAACCATAAAAACACTAACTACAAGTTGATTTTTGCAGTATTATATAATAAGTTGGATATGAAAAGGTTGTAGCATATCACACGTAAGTGTCCTGTGCCACATTGCTGTAATGACTAAAGGGCGACTGAAATGCAATATGTCATCACTCCAAACGATCAAAGTTGAATTTCTGTGCACTTTTACCCAGTTACTGAACATAAGCTAATACCACACATCAATTACATTTCACTTGGAAATGTGATAAACACGCTTAAGGCTATACGAGGCGGGCACATGGTGCTATTGAAACACGTTCTATCATGTTATTCTAGCACAATGCACCATAAACTGATGCCTCTTTGTGTGTGTGTGTGTGTGTGTGAGTGAGTGAAAGAGCCATTTGTCATGCTGCTGTCTGAACATCACGTCTATTGTGTTTCTCACGCAAAGGTCTATTTTTTAACTATGTTGGCGGGAAAACTTTAAATAGACCAATTAATAAAATCCTGGTGGCAGGTCTACATGCTGCCTCATGTTTGATAAGCTGCTCTGGTGGTATGTTTAACAGATGAACTATTGTAGCTTATTTGGCTTACAAAAATGTAATGGTTGCCATTGAAAAGGCATGTCACAAACATGTCTCATTGGTAAAATAAGTAACCAAGGGTAAAATGTAGATATTAATTTGGTTGTCAGTTTACACACACACACAACTCCCAACTCTTTTAAACAGAGTAATTGTCCTCAACCATAAGTGAATAGTATCAGGTGAAATTTACTTTATCTAGGTGACATTTCACACTGCATTGATTCACACTGAGCCATGAAAAAACAAAATAACTTGTACTAACATCTAATTAAATGAAGGGGATACTATGGAAAACTAAGGTAGGCTACTGCAACTAGTTGTGTAACGGACTTCTGTCACAGCAACACTAAATCGAGTAGAATGGAGTAAACATGAGTTAAACACTGCATTCAGAAGAAAAAAAAAAAAAAAAAAAAGTAACCAGACAGAGGTAGACAGCTGTACTGCATGTCTTAGGGTTGCAATACAAAGCTGGTTGGCCCTTGCAGTGGCAGTACTTGCCTGCCCACATGTGGAATATTCTGGAAACTGCAACTCAATTTAGTTACTAATGGCCTTACAAAGTGAATTAAGCAAGGCATTTAAAAAAAATAAATTGCATGCCATTGCACTTTAGCACTACCTGTCCGGTAAAGAATATACAGTAGCTTAATTGTTAAGTTAAATGTATGATTGTTGAGAATGGCCACTCTTGCATGTAGCGGTTTGCATTCAGTAAGAGATGATATCTGGTAATGGTCACACATGCATATATTCCGATATGCATGAGCGTTGAAAAGTATTATGTGGGGTCATTTCAAAGAAAATTATGCCTGCTGCAGGTTAATCTAACTTGCAGTGCTCGGCCCAAAGAGGGATTTTTGATGAAAGTGACGCAAACCCTAGTGACAAATGCTCATATGTACTAAAAAATCTTTGACATTGTATTTTCATTTTGTGTTTGATGCAAAAACATGTTGCCTGTGCAGGTCTCCCAGCGGCTGTGAAGTGCGC
The DNA here is from genome assembly GCA_014773175.1 of Lucifuga dentata. Taxonomy (NCBI): domain Eukaryota; kingdom Metazoa; phylum Chordata; class Actinopteri; order Ophidiiformes; family Bythitidae; genus Lucifuga; species Lucifuga dentata. The sequence goes on from VXCM01000706.1 coordinate 613,623, forward strand.
CGCTGACGTAAACTGTCCGTGAGGGGAAAAAAGTGACGCTGACACACACAAGCCGGAGCGAGCAGGGGGATAGCGTTTTGTTTTTTTTCTTTCATTTGTGTCCTTTTATTCTTTGGTATTTTTGTTGCCGTTTAGCTGTGTTACCTTACGGATTCGAGTAGCCATTAGTTTGTGAGCTTTCCTTAATGCTAAACCCTCATGCCGCTCTGCTCTCACACGGCGCTATTTTGACAGTCGGGGTCGCAGTGAACCAACTCAAGCTAGCAGCACCATTATATTAGCATTGGTAAGTCATTCGGAGAGCTAGTTACAGTACCAGCTAGCATGCCCTATTTTAAGACCTGACAGCGCTAGTGCCGTTTTATGACAAGCTTAACCTTACTGTAAACATATATTACTTTGTTGGGTAACCAGCTGCATTATTAATGTGGGATATCGTTAACGCTGGAAAGCTATCGTACAATGTAAAGAAAAGGCTAGCTAACAAGCTAACATTAGCTAGGTGGCTTGGTGCTGTAGGTGGCTAATTATATTCGCCGGAGGAAGCGAGCTAATGCCGTGAGCTAGCTATTGTTAGCGTGCGGACAAGCTAACATTTTCAGCCAGTTGCACAGCCTCGTCACGGACCAAACTATCATCTGTTCTCCACAGAAACAACTTGAAGAATTCTCTACACGGACTTGAAAAAAAAAAAAAAAAAAAAAGCAGTCGGCCAAACGGTGAGCTGAACCCCGCAGTTAACTTGAGATAACTTTAAATCTATGTCACGATCCGTAGTCAGATATATAACGTAAGCACCATCTTTAAAGTCTGTGTTCTCCATGCTTGATATGAGGTGGCCATGTTAATATATTAGTTCAGTGACAACCCTAAAGTCCTCATTGAATGAATGCGTGACTGAACAGACTGATTACTTATCTAGATCATAATAAAGTGATTGAAAAATTATTGCAATCGTAGCTGTTAATTGGAGGTTTTTCAAACTTCACATTACCTATGACAACTACGCTATTTCTTCCATTAGACTCAGGTGCTCAGAAACTATAGCCAAGGCGGTATTGATGTTGTGACAAGATTAGGTGGAAGTTATACTCGCCGAATTTATGTTAATGGTTCATAATTAGTTACATCCGAGGCTGCATCTTAAGTGAGTTGTTTTAGAAATTAATCTATAATCAATTTGAATACAGTCTAATGAGGTTGTGTTTGTAACATCACTGCACAGAAGTCTGTTTTGTGTGTTTCGTGTCCTAAGCTTTCTCCAGATTGAGCTAATTTTGTATAGTTCTAGGGCCTGGCTCAGTGAGCAAGAATTCTTACATTTATTGGGATCGCACAAAAATAAGCTTGTGATTCATGCCAGGTTCCCATCCACATTTCATAAAATGCTGGTGTATTTGAATCCATCATATAAAACAGATGAACATGGACTAGGACAATTCATATAGAAATACTTGTCAGATAGTCATGTCTCTGTGTCTTGGCTTTAGCTCTACGTTTTGACACTTGAGCTCAAAATAGACAGTGAGATTGTAGTGTCAAACAAGGTGGGATCACAGCACAGACTGTCAGAGCTGTGATTCAAACATCTGCTCATGGAAAACAGCATGTGTGTCTGAAAACATTAACATGAATTTCTGTTGGCATAGGACAGTTTGTTGACATCTAGGATTGGTTAGGGACAGATAGGTACTGCCATCACAGTCACATTTGTTTTTCACTTTGCCTTGAAAATGGGAAATTTCACTGTTCTTATCTACGCTGCTCTGAATCACCATTCTTGAACAATATTTCAGTAATTTTGGTTTGAGATATTGGTATACTGAGTTGCTCTTTTTGTATCAGACATGACCCCCATTACAGCTCTGTCTCTGCATTTGTATGTTGGACACTGATCTTTACTGAAAAAAAATATTCTGTGTGATTATTGGTGTAGGGGCAGTACAATTGAGAAAAGGCGTTTCCATAGTAGGATCTGATGGAGGTGAGTCATTGAATCAACAGTCTGCTGTTGCTAAGGCCAGTGATGAGAAAGATGGAGTTTTTTGCCTGCCTATCAACATGCTTCCTTAAATCCTGCATCTTGCAGGCATTGATCCCATTTGTTTGCCAAGTTTAGTCCAATTAATTTTTTATAAGTGTGAAAATTGCTGAGAGTTTTTATAATTGAGCCCGTTCATTTTTGCGCTTTTCAAGATGCATGACTATAAGCATGCACCTGCAGAACATATTTATGTGTTAAAGGTAGCCTACTTGATGTCACTGCATTCATTTTCGACATCAAATGTTGTACAGATAAAGATAATGGATGTAAAGTGGCTTTAAAAATAGTGTATTTTGCAAGCTAAAGTAATTCAGATACAGGGGTAGTTTTTTGGTAATTCGGGTGTTATCCAATAAGATCTGATCTCTGTTTATTTGTCAACCAGGTATCCATATCTGCTTCTGCCTCTGAATCTGTGCTTGCAGCAGCAGAAGCAGAAGAGTGTCTTTTTCTAGAGAGATTTGAAGAGCTATTTATAGATCTCTGCCAGAGCACCAAGCCTGGTGCTGTTGCTGCTGCTCCTATCTCTCTCCCTTCTCTCAACCACTCCTGCTTCTGTTTCTCTTACTCCATCTTTGTTTCCTCTTCATTTCCTCTTCTGATTTCATTGTTTCCAATGCTGTTTTTCTCCTGTTGTGTCTCTTATTGTTTCTCCTTCCTCTCTTTCCATAACTATTATTCTTAAATACGTGGTTGATATAAATTATTGATCAGAGCATAAGGGAGGTGACTGGTTGCATGGCTGCAAGTCTGGACTCAGATTGGGTCTGGCTGCCTGACTGATTTCATTGTCACTGCTGCAAAGCAGGAGGGCTTTTGCACGGAAGTTTAAAGTGAAAGAAAACAAGAAATCAATCATATGTTGAAATTTACCATTGGACTGTAGAATTCCAAGCAGATGAAAAGTGTCCGTCAGAAAAACAATTGGAACGAGTGCATACAGACATATTGTAAAATATAAGATTTACTTAAATGATCAAATATTTGGTCCAAAACAGACTTTATCAGAAGTCATGAAGACATTGGCTGTATTTAGAGTTGTATTTAGCAAAAATTTGTCCTGACCTGTTTGTTCCTTACATTTGCATTTTAAATAATTTTTGTTGGTTCTCATTTGTTTAACTCGGCTGTATGCAGCATGTAGAGATTTTAGCATCTCTTTAGGTGAGTACATTAATAGTCAAGAATAGATTTACCTCTGGTATCTTTGCTACTGATCCTCCCTCAGCTCCTCCCTTTTCTCCTGCCATCTTGCTGTCCCCTCCCTTCTCTTACTGTCCTGTGAAAGAGAGAGACTACCTACCTGCCCACATGCAGACAATACTTTTGGAACAGGCTAGAGGCATTAGGTTGAATGGTGAATACTGTTTATCCCAGTGATGTGGTCAACTTGAGACAAATTTTCTCTCATGATGATGCCAACATTGCAGAGACAAAGGTTGGAATCTTCCTCTTAAAATTTAGCTAAATGAGACCTGTCACATGAACCTGTGACAGCAGGTTCATGTGAATGGGTCCGGTACATGTGAATAACTACCGTATTCACTAGACCCATGTCACATGCATGTCATAATGTTCAAATGAGTAAACACTACTCTCACAAATTAATATTAATGAATTTAGCCTGCTAAATTTTAAATGTTAAAGAAAATATTCTATTTTACCAATTTGGATAAAACAACTAGCTTAAAAAAAATAGCATTTTAGAATTTTTTCCTAACGTAAGAAATTACCAATGAATGCATGTGTTCATGTACATGTTTTCATCCCTAATTATAGTCATTGATTTGGTTATCTCGCACTTCAAAAATTCTGTTGTTTATCATACCATGGAGTGTTGGCAGCATGGTTTATTGGTCTTACCAGTTAGAGTTACACCCCAAATAATCTCACATAGTTGACTCAGTATTTGTGAATATGTTGTTCACTGCTACTTGATTGTAATTCAGTACTGCCTGGCTTAGCTGCATATACACATTTTGCTCAGTGCCTGGCAAGCATAGTCATGTGCTGTCAACTTAAGAACTTGACCACTTATGAGGCAGACGTCCCTGGATTTGTGCTACCTTACACAAAGTTCCCTGTTGATATATCCTTAGATGCTGAACTTTTGACTGCCTCTTTTTGTCTTGCATCATTTACAATGAGGGGCTGCAAAAGAGAAAATGCAAATGTCTCATGTTGTGGAATTTGTCTTTTTGCTAGCTAAAGAGAAGCTTTAAATATTCCCCTGCCATCTTACCTTGAAAACATGCATTTTAAAAAGAAAGTTCATACCATTAAAGTAATGCTTTACTTCACCAGCAACTGTCAGTTGTCTGTGCTGTTGAGCCTTTTTGGTTTGTCCAGTCATAGACTAGAGACTAAGAATTAGCACAGTACCCAAAAAAATGAGTTGATAAATGGGAGACCTGCTGTTGGTGACTCGAGGGTGCTTGAACTGTGTCTGCTCCTACACAGCTAAGTTGGTCTGTCATGGGGAAGAAAAAATAATCAGCTGGAGTTGTGAATGAATGAATATACGTAACATTTTTACCTCATGGGGGGGGNGAGAGCATGCGAGAGAGAGAATGAAAAGGAGGGAAGGGAGCAATGTGAACTGTATGCATGATGGCATAAGCGCTGAAGGGAGAGATGGAGCCAGCAAGGTTTTCCGTTTCCCTGTAGTGCCTGTGCTTCATTCAGAAAAAGGAGGCAGTCAAAATGGAGGTTTACATCTTCTTTCATGCAAAACCAAACCAATAAACAAAGCAGAGACAGAAAGAAGAAGTAGACTGAGCTGAAGAGAGTGGCGGAGCGATGCACTCTAAACGCAGCAGCTAAACGCGGGGACTGAAAATTATACAGCTGTACTATTTATTAAGGCAAAACTGTTATCGTTGTCCCAGAGCTGCTTCTGCTATTGCTTCTCCTTCGATAATGTGCTTTCATCTGAGACACCTGATCCGACTTGACTGGAGACCGGCAAAGCTGAATTCTAAATACAGTAAGCTGGTGCTGTGTTTGTATGTGTGCCTTTGTCAGTGTTATTTTGTAGGTGATTGAGATGTAGCCTGTTGTTGTACATTTCACAACCTTTGAGATTTGGTTCAACTTGAAGCCATTGCCATTGTTGTAATTGCCTATTATCTTGACACTTTATATTGTTATTCTTTTGTAAGGTTCTTGAAATATGATTTAGCTCTCAAAGAGTTCATGCCTCTTTTTGCTGTCATCTACCTCTAATACCAGCTCATTATAGCTGTAAAGCGCTATGGTAATGTGTTTAATTAGATCCTAGTAAAAGTATTAGAATCAAATAATGGGCCTTGCTGCAAGACAGCTTTATATACCTCTTTCACGGATATAGATCTGACTCACTAACAGTGTGCTAAAGCTAGAAGAAGAGCCCTGATTAGTTTTATGTGGCTGGACTTTAAACATCACATTGAAGGGACGATCTCATTAGTGTTGACTTGCAGTAAATGATGTTAGTGTCTGTGCCTGGTGGTTGGATCATGTTCGTGCACACATCTATTGACACACACTAAATGTGTTTAGTAAGGCAAATGCTGAGGTAATGAGGAATTCCCTTACAGTGTGTCCCTGTGTAGGAGGGGGCTGGAGGTGGCCTGGTGGGGGTGGAGAGTCACTGAGAAGTGGGCGTCACTCTGCAACAGTCATTCAGATGAGGGAGGGGTGCTAGGAGAAAAGACACCCTCTAGGGTTACATAAAACTGTATGTGGGAAGTCTTGCTTTTAGGGACCCTGAAATTTATCCCTAAAGATAATCTTAGGCTTGAATGATTGCTTCTTATTAATATAATTTCTGATTACATGGGAAATTAAATCTGCTGTTTTTTGTGTGTGTGTGAAAATTATATGCAGTTATTAGCACTCCTACCTTCATATGCCAGTGTTTTCCTTGCTATTGTAGAACACAGTGTGCAGTAACAGAGTGAATGAAGGGGAGGTTAGAGAGAGAAAGCACAACAGCACAGCCCTCTTGAATAAAAAATCTGTCGCTATAAATAGTAAGTTGTCCTCATGGCCTCAGCATTGTTTCAGGTTTAGAAAATCTGCATTTTTTTTCTCTGTTCTGATATTTATCATCTAGCTAAAACAGATTCACCTTCTTCCTTATCACTCATGTCAGGCAGGTCTGTCTTGTACTGGATATTTCAGAATTAACAAGATGCATCACTGTCCTGACTGATCCACCTTAATTCAACTAGCTGGCGTTACCTCATGAAATGATAATGATCTAATGATTCTACCATATTGTCAATTAAAAGTCCAAAAGACAGACTACCACACCAACCCCTAAATTAGATAGAAGCAGCCCATTTGGTGTCAAGTTTCCAGATCTAATGCTGTTTTCTACTTGATGTGTGCTAGTCTGCAGTACACATTGAGCCCTATCTTCCAGCATGAAAAGCATAGATAGCTGAAGCAGCTTAACCCTCACTGACATAATGAAGTCTATCCTCTCAGGTTTAGAAATTGCATGTGCGCATCCATGTCTGTGCTTATGGCCATGTCTTTTGTTGTTGTTTTTTTTTTTTTTCCCTTTACAGTTCTCCTCCCCAGGTAGTTGGTGCTCCTGCAGCCTCCTTCCTGCATACTGATTACCTATGCGTGGGAAAGACATTGAGTATGAATGAGAGGGAACAACACAGTGAGAGAGGGATGAAAAAATCAATAGCAACCCCTGAAGTAGCTGCAGCTGTAATTGACTTTAAAGTCAGCAGGTTCACACTTTTCTCAGAGTTTAGACTAACAAACATGGAAAAGGAAATTGTGATGGAATGTTTTAAAAGATCTGTACTGGAAGTCCCACCCTCTTGTTCTGCTGCTCTTGTCCTCTTGCTCATCATCCGCCCTCAAAATTTCTCTTTGGATCTCTTGCTGCCACTATCAAGTTTTATGGTGTGCACCCCAGACCCGGCGTTATGGGCAGACATCCGTGGGCAATGCCCGCCCATTTGAATGTCGTGCCCTCCCGGATGAAATCGGCAGTTTAAAAAAAAAAAAAAAAAAAAAAAAAAAAAAAA